>QEPC01006951.1:1248090-1273302 GCA_003113815.1 Sphenodon punctatus | reverse complement strand
CATCTCAGCTTGAATTCCATCACAATCTCAGGCCTGCTGGCTGTTCTGGACCATCTCTCTGCTCTTTGCCTTTGCTTGACCGAAGTTAGGTCTGGCTTCCTTTGTCCAGGCCAGGAGAACATAAGATATAAATAACACTATATTCTATTGCCATACCAGGAGGGGAAGGAGAGGGTAGGAAAACAGTGAGGTGGGGGAGGTGCGAGTTCCAGAGACAGGGATGGGGAAGGGAGAGGGCTCGCACACCAAGGTCCCCAGGAATCCACAGTGAGACAGTACAGGACACTTGCTTACCTGACTCAATCCAGTCACACACACTCTCACCCAAGTCACCACCAAGTCACCCTAGCACACCTTCTACTGAAGCAGGGATCACACGTAGACACAGAACACAATCAATCAATCAATTTATTGCGTGGTCTTTGACCATTGCATATGTATCAGTCAGCATACAAACAAAGAGGACATACATCTTTGTCAATAATTAACTCTCAGTTTAAACATAAAATACAACTCAACAGCAATATACATGAATAAATTATCTAAAAATAATAAAACAAAACACTCAAATTCTCTGAAACACACCAATAAGAATCCCCTCTCTATGCCCTGTGAGCACGCCCTAGCATGGGGGCCTTAAAATCCAGGAAATTTTCCCTGTCCTTGGCCATCTGGCTCAGAAATTCTGCAATGGCCTCTATTACCTGAACCTTGGGGTTATTCCATAGGGAGCTCAGAATAAATACCTCAGAGTGTCCTGGATACTTATCCAAATGCCAGGCCAGAAATTTAATCCTAGTCCTATCATAAAGTTGACAGCTTAAGATCATGTGCCCCACGGTTTCAGCGATGATCTGATCAGCAGGGCATAGACGATCGGCAAAGAGCACACCCCTAAAGCGTCCCTCTAAGACTTGTGAGGGGAGGGCATTTACACGCGCATGGAACAAAAGATGCTTTGCCCTTAGCGGAATGGAAGTCTGGAGATAGGTAGCCATATAGCCCTGCTCTGGTACACAATCCACATAGTTCCTCAAATGATGTGAGGCATTTATAATCCCTATCTCCCCCTGCCTGTGTATATCCCTCAATCTAGTAAGGATCTCCCGCCTGACCGTACCAGGTGGCTTATGGGACAAATAGTCCCTGGAGATCCCAATCTCCGCCAAATACGTCTCCCAAGATGCTTGCCATGGACTGACAAAGGTATCTCCGGCTGCCTCCCTCATAAGTTCCGAACACTGACCTAAGAAAAGTCTACACCACAACTTAGCTACTGCCTCCAGGGTGTTAAATGCCACGCATCCTGGCCACGTTCCAATCTGAACGCCGCATGCAGAACAGATTTGGGGCCACCCAAAAGTTTTACTAGGAACTTAGCCTGTACAGCATTCAAATCCTGAGCAAATGGGAGGGCCCATAACTCTGCCCCATAGAGTAACTGGGCCCTCACCTTACTGTTCAAAACCCGCAGGGCAAGATGAATGGCATTCCTCCCTTGGTGGAAAAAAGGCCAAGAATTGCCTGCAATGGGGCATTAGCTGCCACAAGGGCTCTATTTAAATGCATCCTCCAGGTACAGGACTTCTGGAAATTAAGGCCAAGATAGCAGAATGAAGTAACCTCCTGCACCTGGTGTCCGCCTATGTTCCACATAGAGGGGCTGAGCTTTCTGCTGGTAAACACCAGTACCTTAGATTTATCATAATTCAATGATAAATGATTTTCCGAGCAAAAGGAGTCAAAGGAGTTAAGTTGCCTCCTAAGGCCTGTTCTAGTCTGGGATAGCAGAACTACATCATCGGCATAAGACAAACATCCTACTGCCCTGGATCCCAGTTTTGGAGGGAAAAACCGGGTGTCCGCCATCAAAGGTATGACATCATTAATGTAAAAGTTGAACAACATCGGGGCCAGGACACAGCCCTGCCTCACAACCTTGTGGGTGTCTGTTGGGGCCGTGACATGGCCCCGATCGTCAACTCTCACCACCATCGAGGAATTTCTGTGGAGGGAACAGATGAGAGCCACAAGCCTTCTATCCATAGTAGACTTCCATAGCTTTTCCCAAAGGATCTCCCTATCGACAGTGTCAAAAGCAGACTTAAGATCCAGGAATGCTGCAAAAAATATTTTATTCTGGGCTCTATATTTAGCCTGCAAATGGGACAGAATAAAGCATTGCTCCATTGTGGAGCAACCACCTTGAAACCCAGCCTGCACTGCTGCCAGTGCCCTGGTCTCCATCATCCACTTCATTACTCTGATCAACAGAAATTTAGAATATATCTTTCCCACTACTGATAGTAAGCTTATGGGATGAAAATTTGCCGGGTTAGAGTTATGACCCTTTTTATATATAGGAATAACTACTGCCTTGCCCACTCCCCCAGGATTCTGCCAGACCCTTTAATTGCAGTAAAGAGAGCTGCTAATAAAGGGATCCACCACTCCCTATGTTTTTTAATAAACTCAATATGGATCCGGTCAGCCCCAGGAGCCTTCCCATTCTTAAAGGACTCCACTAGCTTCTCGACCTCAATTTCTGTCACTGGAGACCATGTAGGCAGATCCTCAGTGAAGAAGGATGGAAGATCCTCCACTGGGGGTCTGCTGATCAAACTATAAAGTTCACTAAAGTGAACCTCCAGGCTTGGGGGGTAACTGACAAGGAGGCAACCCTGGGTTCTCTAACAGTAGCTCCCTTAACCAGACACCAAAAGAGTCTGGAGTCGTTAATCTCAGCTGCTTTGCAAAGTCTCACCCAATTTCCCTCCCGGAAATCCCTATTTTCTTTGTAAGCAATCCCCGGTACTCAGCCTTGCAAGTCCAATATGCAGATGGAAGCCTAGTCGAGTTACTGCCTCTGTATTGAAAATATATAGATTTCAGTCTGGCCCGAGCGGCGTAACATTCCCTATCAAACCACATCTTACCCCTTCCGTATTGAGGTCCCTGGGAATCTTTGCCCTGCAAACATGGGAGGCTAGACAGCAAGGAGGAGATGTGATCAAAAAGCTCCACCACCTGCTGGCTATCTGGGGAGTGAATTAATTGGTTCCTCAGCTGACAAATGGAAAACAGGGCAAGAGAATTTTCCAGCTCTTTAGCCAGGGAATCATTCCAAGGAGGGACCTTGTGCCTCATTAATCCCGAGCAATCACCCTCCTGAGATGTCAACAAACCCTGAACTAGAGGAGTTAAAGCCAGGGTAAGGGACAAAGGAAGATGATCTCCTACCAGTTCTGACCCAATGATAAAATCCAGAACATGGGGGACCAGGTCTGGAGAAACAAGGGCAAGTCCACTACACTGGAGTCTGCTGGCCCCAGATATGTGAACTCACCTTCTGGGTCAGAAAAGCCTGTCCCATTCAGAATATGCAGGCGATGACCACTGGCAAGATTTGCCAGCTGAACACCTGATAAATCAATAGATGAATCCTTAGACTTTCTAGTCAAGAGTTCATTTGAAAACGACTCAAAACTCGGGTTACAGTATGGTAATAATGCACTATCTTCCTGACCCAGCCTAGCATTAAAGTCCCCAAGCAAAACAAATAACCCTCCCGGGTACTTACCACTAAGTTCATCCAGTAAACTATCCAAATCACCCCAAATACTGTCCTTGTAGAACCTAGAGTTCCGCGGAGGGATATAGAATCAAGGTAAAAAAAACCATCCTAGCCACAAATCCCAGGGCAAATTGGGGGGAAGAAATCAACACAAAGTCACCAATAACCAGCTCCTGTGACACAAAACACCCCATCCCACAACTAGCTCATCCCCGTACAGCAGAACTAACTGCTGGAAAATCTGGAAGACCTTCCAGATCCAAAGGTAATTTAGCCCAGGTTTCCTGACACAGGATCACCTGGTGCTGTTTTGTAAAAGAAAGAAAACTGGATTCAGTCTTGTGACGCTCCCACCCCACAATGTTCCAGGAGCAGAGATGGAGGCAGGGACTGGTGTCACCAGGGACAGTTAATAGTCAATCCACATCACTCAGATTCCCCATGCTCTGTAAACTAAGCTGATCAGGCCCTAATGGGAGACTCCTATCTTCCCTGTCTAGCACCTCCCCACGCCCTTTCCCTAGTACAGATGGCAATATTTCCCCAACCATACCCTGAATGCCTGCGGAAACTAACTCCCTCCCCCAAGGAGACCGGCCCGATAGCAGTAGTGGGAGTACCTGGTTCCCCAGTTCCCTCATAATGGGCTATTTCCACAAGCCTGGTGCCTATTGGCATCAAAGAAACTGGGGACTCGATAGAAGTGGGCCGGGTAGTTACCTCCGGAGATGGTATTGAGGGGCCAACCGAGCCCCCAGGTGAGGGAGACATGGGGGGGTGCAAGGGAGAGGACATGCAGGAAGGCATGACGGCGAGATTCTGGTATACTTTATCTAGATAAACCCCCCAAGAACTAAATAAATCTACATGATCCAGAAACCTTTGAACGGTTACAGGAGTGTTAAAATAAACCAATAGACGTTGCATAGCACTGTTCCCTGCTAAGTAAACTATACGCCTAATAAAATGCTTCGGAATAGAGTAATGCAAAATATTGCATACAAATATCCGGGTGCGAGCTTTAGAATTCCAAGATGGAAAATACCCAGAAGGCAAGGGAACAACTGTAAACAGTAAAGCGTCTGGTGCTGGACCCACTAAACAACTCCCACTTGCTGCAGATAACAATACGGTGTCTAACAAATTATCGTGCTGGGGCACTCTTAGGTCTGTGCTTGAAGAATCCAGGGTCTGAGTAGCAGCAGAGGCTGTAGTAGATACCCGGGGGCCCTGTAACCTAGACAAAACATCCCTACTGTCCGTGATCGCCTCAGAGATTGTAGCCAGAAGGCTCAACTGTGCTTTCAACTGGGAAAATATATTGTCCAAATGGGTGTAAAGCTTGGGTGTAAACCAAGTCCCCAATTAGAAAATACTGGTTTCCCATGTACCCAGCAGAGAACTCAGAGTCCATGTTCCTTGGGGATGGAGTACATGAGTCCTCAATCACCTGATTAGTAGTAATCGTTGCACCTGACAAAGACATAGTCCTCAGGGGAGCAGATGACAAGTCCTCTGCCATTTGGGCAGTTGGGCCAGGCATAGACACTCTCCATCGGAGCAAAAAATATATCCTCAGATGATTAGGGGGTTGAGGAGCTTAGATTGAGCAAAGGCAGCTGCCTCATGGGGTCAGCTGGTAAATCCCCAGCCATCTGAGACACATTTAACTCAGGCGAGACGGAAAACCCCTCGCCTGAATGAGTAACTGGCCCCAATTGCTCAGGCTGTGGGTGCCATACTCTAGGTGGGGACAACAGCTCTCGCTCCCCATTACTAGAGGCTGGAGAAGAACCCTTTAAAAAATCATCCAGCCTTCATTGTCTGGAAGCCCACCTGGTTCCAGAGCTCGCACCCTGTCTTTTCTCTTTCCTCCCCTTCTTTGTCATAGCTAAGCGATGGCTACTGCAGAATCTTCCCTAGTGAAGTCAGCAAACCCCGCTGGTTCATTGCCAGGGAGTTTATAATCAGAGGCTAGTCCGACCTCACCCAAATGTCCTCCAGTGTCTGATAACTCCTAGTCACTCTCCGTGGGCAAGATTTGGCGTGGGGGAGCTTGGTCTTCGGGGCTCTCGAGGGCGCGTGCTGCCAGCACTACCGCTGGTAGCGCATCTGCTCCTAACTCCCCCTGTCTGCTGGTGGGTGTGTCTAGTTCTGCTGCTCCGCAGGCGAATGGAATAAAGCCTCCGATCCCGCTGCACGCTCCCACACCAATTTGCCACGTAGTCAGCTAGGGTCTCCACGGAATCTCAAGGGCTGCACAGGGCAGCACCCTTAGTTGTCACCCTTCAGAAGGCACCCAAGGGTTGGCACCCAAAGGGTCCTGCCCTCGCAGAAATACCTGCAGCGGGGGGGGGAGGGGAGGGGAGGGAATCAAGATGAGTCGCAGCAACCCCTCTCCAATCCAGACCTCTGCAGGGAACCCTCAGGCAGGTGAATCACAGCCCTAGAACACAATCATGAAGGAAGGGGGCCAGTCTCACAGGCAGAGCACTGTTCACCAGCAGTGAAGTGCTGTTGTGCCCCGCTTAAGTACCTTGGTGGCGGGGGGCGGAGCCAGAGACGCGCCGAGCAACGTGGCCCCGTTCTAGGGAGTGTGCCTGGTGCCGCTGCTACGGGTGCATCCGGAGGTCTGTTGCCGGGAACATCAGTGATTGCCGGGGGCATGCCCAACGAGCCGTGCATGCTCTCCTTGCGGCTTCATTCTATACTTCCGGGGGTCAGGGGCGGTGCTGCAGTCTGTTGCCCAGGAGCGGGAGGCTGTAAGTGTGATGCTGCAGGGCCACCTGCGCCCTGCGGTTTGTTTGGGGTTCTGGGGGCGTGTCTTCTATGTCTGAAGGACTGGAGCCTGACAGATCTAAGCATCTGATACTACAAAGCCAACCGGGAGCATGGTATCAACTAAGGATAAGGAAACAGCTCACCGATTGTACCAGGTGAGCAAACTGGCTGTGCTCAACGTTTGCTGTACATTTGTCTAAAGGCAGCTCTCATTTTAGGTAAGTTATTTTTTTAAAGAAAGAAAGAAAAATTAAATGACTTTAAAGGAGGTATTTGTAACCATTGGGCTTCTATCAAATTATTGTCACATTCCATGTCGTCAGCAGTCTGGATGCTAAGATGAGGTTGGTATTGGACTTTTCTTGTCCTCCTTTATGATATCAGCAGGGCAAAATATATATAAAGGAAAACTTCCCATTTCTGCCATGGTCCTGTAGAGAAAAAACCATGGAACTGGATGAGAGAGACCCCTAATCTCCTGTACAGAGAATTTTAACACGGAAAAGGAAAGGGACTGGAGACAAGAAAAGCAAGGAAAGCCTCAAGCTCTGTTTCAACAAAGTGCAGGTCTAAGCAGCTAGTGTATCTAAGGCTATATCTCATTTGTCAGCTCTTTCATATAACAATGCTTTCTGAAACATCCCCCAAATCCTCCTACAGCAACACTTCAGGAACACTGCTGTGATACAGCAATTGCCTTATTATCAACATTGTCATCTGACAGCACATCAAGATTATAGTCAAGAACCCACTTATCTTGGACTCAATTCTAATCAATAGGGAAGAATTGGTGAGTGATGGTACGGGGTATTTTATGGGGAAGTGATCATGTAGTTAGAATTCATGTTCCTAAGAAAAAACAAGGGGAAAAGCAGCCTAACAAAAACATTCAACTTCAAAAAATCTGATTTTAATAAGTTCAGAGACCAGGCACCATCCTTAGACTGGCTATCGCAGGTTTGGCTCTGTTCAGTACCTGGACAGCAGTCTTTTTGGCTGTTTTTACACGAGCGGGTCGCCGTGGCACGGCCCGCTCGCGCGATATTTCAAAATCCCATGAGGTGGGATTAGACAAGGCGCAAGTCCGGGATCATGCGCATTGAAGGCAGTCGCGCATTGTTTACAGACTGCAAATTAAATACCTCAATTGTGGTATGTACACGGCGACCCGCTCGTGTAAAAGCACCTTTGTCTTTCTCCGTCCTCAGCAGTTCCCAGAAGGGTTTCAGCACCAGACCAGTGGTCTTACTGAAGCTTCCACAGAGATGTGTTCCCTTCAGTAGTGGAACACAGACCCCTCCTGGCTTCAGGTTTCTCTTATGTAGTCCCAGAGTGGGTATGGCCAGGTTCCACTCCCTGCAGCCTTAAAGGGAGTGGAGGTAACTTCCCACTCTGTTACCTCACCCTTCAGCTTGTTTCCAGCTCAGGCTGATTCCACTCTCATGCCTGGCTTTACCATGCCCAACACCAGTGTCACTCCACCTTGTGCCCACCCTCAGTCCTCAGACTGACTCACACCGGCCACCTTAAAGGGGCAGAAGCCCCAGCAGGCTGCTCCCTGCCACACCCCTCCCCCTTTTGGGAAGCTAGTCCTATCATTTGATAGGTCTGATTTTACAACCCATCAGCAGAGTACAGCATTCAAATCCTTTTCACAATACAGTTCCATTATTATACAGTTTACATAATCACATCCATAATATACTATATTTATTCCAAACTCTCTGCATTTCACTGAGGTCTAGCACCCCCTACTCCAGCATCCACATCACCCCTAATTAGCTGGTGCATTCCACTGGGTTTCCTTGTGTCTGGGGAGTCATCCTTCACCTAGCACTTAACAGTACATCTTCAGGAATTTCAGCCCCATGCAATCTTTAAGGCTTTCCCCCATATTCATTAGTCACCATAGTACAATTTGGTAGCCAGCTCATCTGCTTCCCTGCTACCATCTGTTTGCGTTTCCTGATATGAGTCTGAGGAGTCACCCTCAACTCAGCCCTTACATTTATTTATTTATTTAAATTTTTCTCTCTCCTTTCCCTAAAAAAGCTCAGGGCACCTTACATAAAACATATATAAAAGCATTTTTAAAAGTCAATAAAAGACAAAAAACAACCCCCCAAAACCCCAAGCCTCCCACAAAACCCACCCAATACCACCCCTCATTTCCTACATCCAACCCCACCACCACCACCACCAGACCCCCAACCAAGCACCTTTGCAAATAAATTCTTACAGCACCTCTGGAAGACACCCTGGCTCAGGCTTAAACGAACCTCCTGGAGAAGGGAGTTGCATAACATTGGGGCAGCAACTGAGAATGCCTTCCTGTGAGCTCTCATTGTATGAACAAGACTACAAGACATTGTATGAACAAGACTAACAGATGATACCCACAGGGAAGTACTCCCAGCAAATCCCAGCAAATCACAGGCGCCTCAATAGGGAATGGAAGGACAAATGGTCTCTCAGATATGTGGGACCCAGACCATTTAGAGTATTAAAGTTTAAAACCAGCACCTTGAATTGTGCCCAGAAAGTGCAGACTATGGAACACCAGTGTAATGTGCTCGTGGTGACCCACCCCAGAAAGGAGGTGAGTCACTGCATTCTGCACCAACTGTGGCTTCTGAACAGTCATCAAGGGCAGCCCCACTTGTTTCAGTTTTGAGGTGATGAAAGCCTGGATGACAGTGGCCAGATCCAAATCAGAAAGAAAAGGCCGTAGCCTCCCCACCAGATGGAGTTGGTGAAAAGCACTCCTGGCCACCATCGCAACCTGACAATCCAGGCACAGCCAGGGGTTCAAAGCACCCCAAGGCTTGCGGGCCTGATTTGACTAGAGGGGGACAGACTCCATCTATAAGAGGAGTTCCAGTCGCCTCCAGGCCACAACGCCGGCCAACCAACAACCCCCTCAGTCTTGTCTGGATTCAGCTTCAGTTGGCTCACCCTAATCCAGTCCCTAACAGCAGGCAGGCATCGGGTAAGCACCAAGACTGCAGGGGTGGATGAAAAGGAGGGATAAATGGCCTACTAGGGCTACTTTCACCTCCAGGGTGTCTAGACTCAGCTCTGGAATCTTCCCATGTGCCTTTCTCCTCTGGGTTCTCCTACTTGGACTCTTAGCAAACCCTCCTCCTATGGGTTTTCTAAGGTCATTTTGGACCTTGCTGGTAATTGGCCCTAGCCCGGCCGTGCCGCCCCCCCCCCCCCGCTCCTCTTTCGCTGGGCTACCAGCTCCTATTGTCCTCGGCCCTCTAGCCCCTCAGGTGGGCTACCATCTCTTTCTTCCTTTGACTCTCCTCGCACTAGGGCTCAAGTAGTTGCCCCCCCTCCCCCTTACTAGGGGCTTCCAGGCAGCTTGCTCCCCTAGATCACACTAAGGATCACACCCTTGTTTGCCTTAAGGCCCTGCCTGTCAGTGCCTTCCTGAACCCCTAGCCCTTCCTAGGGCAGGGACAGGGTTCCCTCCGAACATCCCCAGCACTGTGGTTCCACACCAGCATCAGAGCACCACACCCTGCTGTCTCCAAGCTGACACTGACTATGACTTGGGTAACTCTCCTTTATAAACCCAGTCAGGGTCACATAACCAGCCCACATCCAGTCACCTAACTCTCTGCTCCCTGGGCTCACTGTTAACTCTTTCAGGGCTAGCCCCAACAATCAAGTGGTGAAGTGCTCTCATGCTATAGGCCTGCTCCTGTGACTACATGTCCACAGCTCTTCATCACAGAGCCAAAGACCGATATCTCAGTCATCAACCATGGTATCTGTATAACCTCAGTGATACATGCAGCTGGATAAATTGGAATTTATTAATAACTAGCAGTAACCAATGACCCAAAATGTTAAATTAACACTTTCTTTGGTTGCACATTTCAGCTTAGACTGGATCTTATATAATCTGCCTTTCCTTCCTTCTTGGCAACAGGAACCCACCTTCCCTGAAATGCCCAGCTTCCTACTGAGATCCCCCATCTTCATCTTCATCTTTCTATACCAGAAAGCTCCCAAGCCCAAGAGCTGCATACCAAAAAATTGTTATTGCTGAGAGCCACAACACATATTGCATTGAACATGGCATCCTTCAATCCTGGGGTTGGGGAAGTGCAGCTCAATCCTGGGGACAGGGCAGCACAGCTTCTCCCAAATTCCCCATGTCACATTAAAGCTCTGACTCCTAGGTGCTCTGGTGGATTCAGGCAGTAGTAACAGCAGCACAGGGCATGCTCCCCATGTTTCCGTGGCCCCATGAGTCTCCAGCAGCCAAAATGGTGGCTTGGCTTTTTTTGTTCCTGTGGGAGCCTCATGGACACGCTCCCCGGCAGCCACCTCTGGCAAGAGCCACAGTACAAGTGCCCAAGAGCCACATGCAGTTTCTGATCTGCCATTTGCCCACCTCTGATCTATATCTCAGCTGTTATAGGGTTCATGAAGAGACACCTCCTTTAACATGAGCCATTAGCAGCCCAAGGGGGGAGGGGGTGGGGATACCAGACTTCTCAAGTCTGAGAAGAGGAGAGGAAAGGAGCTGACAGATTTCACTTTCCAGGGAACAGCTGCCAGCTTCACCTGCTAGGCTCCATCCTCCCAGAATTCGAGAAGGAGGGGCATGTGCAGGACCCTCTCTACTCCAGAGACTGGAGTATGACATGGGACAGCTGCAATTTATATTCTCATATGTGTGCTTACACCACTTTAGTAGAGAAAGTGACTTACCCCCTGGGAACTCTGCCCTGCTACTTCCAGTGAAGGAAAGAATTCCCTGTGTTTAAAAAAGACTCCATAGACTCTTCTGCATGTGCTATTTGCTATGGGAGTTTATAGTTGTGCATTTTAACTGTTTCTACTTTCCCTCCTCCACTTTAAAAGTTACTGCTCTGACCACTGCTAGGTATCCTATTAGGCTGCTTTTTTGTTTTGTTTTCACTAGACCAGGGATTCATCCCAGTGGGGGATTCATTCTGTGAGCAGAAAATCACCTCTGTCTCCTCCTACAGCAATTAAGTCTGACTGGCAGGTGAATTAATCCCTTCACATGTTATGAAAATGAAGGGATTAAGCACAATTGTTAAATCTTGCTTTCCAAGTTAGATTCTTTGACTTAAACACATATCACACCCTCTGCATCCTGTGACCTAAACTTTTTACATGATTAAAAAAACCAAAAAAACATGAGGAAGGCATTTTTGCAGACTTAACATCTTGTGTGGGTGGAAGCATTGAAACTTAGCTGTGTAGGCTTAGGCATGTTAGGAAGCCATGTAAGAACCTTCTTCTGGGCAGATTTAAACAGGAGGAGCACAGATTTGCTAGCCTGACTTGCCAAATGAGTCATGGGGTGCAGCCATATGAGCTGCCTACTGTGGCTTGGGCAGCCTTACTACACAGTGCAGTTGCAGGTCCAACCAGCGGCCTACTTATATTATATTATTATTATTATTATTATTATAAACATTTATATAGCACCAGCCATGTGCCTGACACTGTACAGAACATAGAAATAGACGTGGTTCCTGCCTGTGGCTTACAATCTAAAAGACAAGGAGGGAGAGACAGGGGAGGAGACAAACAAACATTCAGGCGGATGCGAAGTCTCAGGTGCGTGTGCTTGACTTGGTTACAATCAGGTTGGTTGCAGCAGTCTGCAGGGGAGGGCAGACAGTAAGTATATGGGGAACGACTAGCAGGCATTGGGAAAGGCAGCGAGGAAAAATTGGGTCTTGAAGAGGGATTTGGAGGAGCGGAGGGAGGGAGCAAGGCGGATGTGGGTAGGGAGGGAGTTCCAGGCATGGGGGGCAGCGAGGGAGAAGGGTCAAAGAAGATTAGGTGAGCAGGAGAAACAAGGGAGAGTGAGGGAGGGGACAGAGGAAGAGCGGAGAGCGCGTGCAGGAGTGTGTAGGGAGATTAGGTCCAAGAGGTAAGGGGGAGCTTGGTTGTGCAGTGTTTTTAACGTGTATACCAGGAGTTTAAACAGGATACGTTCAGGAAGGGGGAGCCAGTGAAGAGTGAAGAGGAGAGGCTGCACATGATCGAAGCGACGGGCAGAGTGAATGACCTTGGCAGCAGAGTTTTGGATTGCGATAAGGGGGGGGACAGGTGAGAGCGAGGGAGGCCAGCAAGGAGGAGGTTGCAGTAATCGAGGTGAGAGATAACCAAGGCATGGACAAGGGTTTTGGCCAAGGTGGTAGAGAGAAAGGGGTGGATCTGAACAATGTTATGGAGGGCGAATCGGCAGGATTTGGCAACAGAGTCAATGTAAGGTTTAAAAGAGAGGTGCGTGTCAAAGGTGAAGCCCAAGCTATGGGCTTGGAGAACAGGATGGATGGTGACTCCATCGATGCAGATGGGTAGGTTAGAGAGGGAGAGGAAGAGGAGGGAGGAAAAATGAGGAGTTCGGTCTTGGTCATGTTGAGCTTGAGTTGACGTCAGGACATCCAGGCGGAGATATCAGAGAGGCAGTTGACGAGGCGTGAGCGGACAGAAGAGGAGAGAGAGGGGGTAGAAAGATAGAGTTGGGTGTCAGCGTAGAGATGATATTGGAATACGTGGGAGGCAATAAGTTTGCCAAGGGACAGGGTGTAAATAGAGAAGAGGAGAGGGCCGAGGACAGAGCCTTGGGGGACCCCAACCGAAAGGGGGAGGGAGGAGGACTTTGACTCGGGGAGCGAGACTTTAAAGGAGCGATCAGAGAAGTAGGAGGAGAACCAGTCAAGGACAGAGCCATGGAAGCCCAAAAGTAAAGCGAGTCCAATAGAAGCAAGTGATCGACAGTGTCAAAGGCAGCAGAGAGGTCAAGGAGGATAAGAATGGAGTAGAGGCGCTTAGATTTAGCAACAAGTAGATCATTGGTGATCTTGGCCAGGGCAGTTTCAGTAGAGTGGAGGGGGCGGAAGCCGGATTGGAGAGGGTCCAGGGAGGAGTTGGCAGAGAGGAGGTCCAGGCAGTGGGAGTAGAAGACACGCTTTGAGGCAAAGGGAAGGAGGGAGACTGGCCGGTAACTGGAGGGGTCAGATGGGTCCAGGGTGGGCTTTTTGAGGATGGGGGAAACAGTGGCATGCTTGAAGGCAGAGGAGAAGGAGCCTGTGGAAAGGGAGAGATTGATGGCATATAGAAGTGGGGAGGCGACAGTAGGAGCAATAGAGGTCAGGAGGCGGGAGGGGATTGGGTCAAGGGGGCAGGTGGAGGGGTTGGATGCAGAGAGAAGAGCGGAGAGTTCCTCGAGAGAGGCAGGAGGGAAGGGTGTGAGGAGAGAGGGGGGAGGGGGAGGGGTGGTATGGGAGAGGGAGAGGGAGCAGGAGGAGAGGGAGGAGGAGGAGAGGAGGAGAGGGAGAATTTGTAGTGGAGGAAGTCAGGGAGGGAGCAGGATTTGCACCAGAGGCCTTTGGCAGCCCTGTCTTCCGCCATCGGGGTGTGGGGGACTGTTTGTCCTGCTCCCTACTTTGTCCTTGACCTTGTCCTACTTGCCATGGGGGGGGGGGGACCGTCTGTCCTGCTCCCCATGCTGGCCCCGCAGTGTGGTGGCTGCGCTTGCCCGCCATGAGGCTGTGCAGGGATTGGGCCTTCCGCAACTCATGTGGCTGTACCCAGCATAAATGGAAGCTGAGAAACTGGAAGCTTTATAAAATGCACAGTTTAAACTTCCTTCTTGTGTAACAGATGACAATGTCTGGCCTAGAGATTTACATCTATCATGGCATTAACCAAGCTATGTTTTATTCTGTTCAAGTTTTTATTTTTATTTTGTCCTATTTCTCAAGTAAAAATGGATTCTGCTGGCCAATAGAGGAGATTCATTGCTCTAGACATCTTGGACCCTCAAGGGAGACCGAAGCAGTGGCAGGTCTAAGCATGCAAATGCCTGGGACCGGAGAGCTAGGGTAATTTCAGATGTTACAATACCACGGTCAAGCACAGTGCACCCCCTGTGGTGGCCGCAGTAGCGTAACATCTGAAAGTACCCATAGATAATCCCGCCAGATGTTCACCCCAGTGAACTCCCGGCGGGAATCTCTTTGACCATGCTTTTGGACCTCCGGTCACCCCGAGGTCCGAAAGCGAGGTTAGCTGGACCACTGTCCGGAATCGGCCAAAGGTAACATCTAAAGGACAGCCAGACTGATTCCTCACCGGGATGCGAAATAGATCCTGGTGCATGGTTGGACATGGCGAATGCACGTCTGAAATTACCCCTAATCTCTGAAAGTTACCAGAAAGAAGAAGGCATAGAACCCTTTGGTAAGGGGAGAATGCTCTGAGCAAGACAGAATGAGCTATCGGTCCAATTCAGTATTTTTTGCTCTACGTATAAACCTGGTATCCAAGTGTTTTCTTGATTGGCTGGAAGTAAATACTAAATTCCTTCCATTAATGAACAACAAACCACATCTTCCACTCCTGCCTACTTGCTCAGAAGACCACTTTCCATAAATTGCCCTCAGTTCTGCCTTTTGGACAATTGACATCGAGTTAAGCAGGTGGTCTACATGTAAAATTTCTCTTATTATAACTGTAAGACTAGTTAATAACCCTTTGCAGAATTGCAACCTCAGAAAAGAGGGAGGGAGGCACTATCAATATACAACATACATTCATTTCACAAAGTGCTCAGTAAACGTTTCTGTACTACAATATCATAAACTCAGAAGAAAATTCTTTCATAACCTAGAAAGCAGTTGAGTGAATTTTACTCAGTAGACACTGGCAGTTATTTCAAGGTACAAAATGAGAGATTGCTTCTCAAAAGATTATGCATTGCTTAAACATTCAAACACATGCATCTTTTCATTTATAAGTGATGGAATATATTAGCATGGTAGGCAAATGCAGATTGTGCTAAACCCTGTAGCTTGTGTAGGAGAGCTAAAGATTTCTGCACTCGCACTGTGTGGTCATTGTTGTATGTTTTAGCTGAGCCAATCCTCCACATATCTGCTGATATGCATGAAGTGCTTACAAGCACAAATATAAGCAGCTGAATTACCTTTTTATACAGCAGCAGAAGCAGCAATCATCAGTTATATTATAGGCTAATGCCATCCAGTGGTTCTATAGTGCACTGTGAACCATGTACTTTTGGTAGTGCCTTAGTTTTCTTAGCATTCCCTGCTTCCCTGTGGTATTAACTTTTTATGGAATTGTATAAATCCATTCTGTGAACAATTTATTAATGTTTCTACATATGGCATTACACCTTGTAATTTCATAGTCATCTTCATAGCCCTTCACAAGACTGCCATTTTGGAGTAGTACGATATTGACCCTTTTCACACAGACACTCATACACTGATAAAATGGGTGTTACATTTTATCATACATGTTGCAGGGCTGCAGGAGTGCTCTATGGGTGCTCTGCAACATGTATAATAAAATGTAACACCCATTTTATCAGTGTTCGAGTGTCTGTGTGAAAAGGGCCATTGACCTTTCCTTGTGGTGAGTCAGGCTGAAAACCTGTTACTTTGGCTCTTTTTACACAGACGGGGGTGGGTGGGGGGGATGGGTGTTTTGGCGATGGGTGCTGCGATGTAAATCTGTGATGTGACTACACCTTGAATAGCGTGTGAATTTTAGTCACCCCATCTCAAAAAAGATATAGTTCTACTGGAAAAGATGCAGAGGGCAAGAAAAACTGTCAAGGGCTTCCATACAAGGAGAGGCTCTATAGGTTAAGAATCTTCAGCTTGGAGAAGAGATGACTGAGAGGTGATTTGACAGATGTTTATAAAATCATGAGCAGCCTGGAACAAGTAAATAGGGACCTGTTATTTACTTTATCACATAATACTAGAACTAAGAGACATTCCATGAAACTAAGCAGAAGCAGATTGAAAACAAAAATACTTTTCCACTTGCAATTTTTGTGAGGTGGTGTGGTATTAGGAAATTGAAGGGTACCTTTTTTATTTTTCAAAATCCGTCTGGTAGTTTTAAAGTTATAAGGTTTCGAATTTCCCATATTAGTCAATGGAGTGTTAATAACATAATGCGTATGCAGTTCAAGTGTTTCTCACTATTTTTCCCTGTCTGACCCTTCCCCACTGCATGTCCTGGTAGTGGTTAGAGTACTGGGACGAGGTGGGGAGGGGTGCTGCAACCTTGTGGGGGGGCTAAATTGTGGTCAGGGAGGGGTGCTGGAACCTGGAGAAGGGTTTAAATTGCAGGCCATGAGGTATGCTGGGACCAGGCAGGGGGTTTAAATTGCAGCTGCAGAGGGGTGCTGGAACCAGCCAGTGGATTTAAATTTCAGCCAGGGACCAAGTGTTGGGACCAAGTGGGGGATTTAAATTGCAGCTGGGGGTGCCTCATTTGTTCCCTGGGCCTGAGGTCCATCCACCCTTCTTGCCCTTCTCCCCATCCACCCTTCTCACCCTCACAGGCTGCAAAATAATGTCCCTGTTTGACTCTGGGGGTGATTTCAGACGTTACGTTAACACGGTGAACCACGGTGAATACCCACCTGTGGTCACCGTGTCCCGTACGTCTGGTCGCGGCGCGCCAGATGTTGGCCACGGTCAATCCCCACATGGGGTTCGTTTGAACCACGCTTCCCGGGCTAGCCGGGGGAAGGTCCCGGGAAGCGTGGTCAGACGGACCCCGGGCCGTGGCCAAGGAAAAGTAACGTCTGGCCGCGTGCCACGGCCCGGGATCCCCGGCGGGATCCCGGGCCGTGGCACGATCGGCCGGACGCGGCGGCCGCATTGGCCCCGCCGCCCGCCCGTCTCCTCGGAGGGCGGGCGGCGGGGTGCGTGGAGGGGGCGGGGCCGTGCGGCCGCACGTTGCGCCGCGCGGCCCCGGCCCCTCCCACTTTCCCCGCCGGGATCCCCCCGGCACGTCTGTTGTGCCGTTACGGGGTGACCCCGGCGGGGAACGAAGCCATTGGTGCCGGTACGGGGCCAATGGCTGCCGTAACGTCTGAAAATACCCTGGATCATCCCATCCTCCTGGAGGATGGGAAATGGCTGCAGGAACCAGCTCAGGTGGGGAGGGGAGCACAGTGGGTGAGAAGCAGTTACCCTCAAGGTGTTGGGGGGGGGGTGGATCGTAAAATGAGCCAAGTGTCTGTATTTGCCAGACTAAAATTTAAAAAACAAGGCAAAGCATGGAGCTCTGAAATAAGGGACACCCATTAGGTTCTAAGGGGCTTTGGATGGTCTAAAATAACATATGAACTTTATGTTCCTTGGTGTCATGGGACTTTAATGTAACATTTTTATTTGCCAGGCATTTGAGAAGAAGAGATAGGGGAGGATTGGGGTGAGGGATTCATTTTAATTAATTATGATTTTGTGTGTTGTAACCTGGCCTGAACCCTCAGGATAAGGTGGGATAATAAATTTAAGTAAAGAAATAACAGTCATTCCCTTAAAATTAAAATGGTATCCTTAAAATGATGGATTTTTATTATGAGTTGAATATGTTTTAGTGGGGTAAATAACAATGTATAATGTGATGCATGTATGTAATACATAATGCATTTATTCAATGTAATCATGTTTTTAAAATGTAATGATGCAATTATACTTACTTAGGGCTACGAATTTGTCATGGAAATTTTCTTAAGTCATGAATTGGTCATGGCAGGAATGAGAAAAAGTCATGGAAAACTCATGGGTAAATTTTTAAAAACTTTTATTCAATATTGTAACACCCCACCCCAGTTTAGATTAGATTTTAATCCCCCTAGCACAGATTGTAATTCCCTTAGCACAGACTGTGCCCCCCTAGCACAGATTGTAACCCACCCACCCCCCAGCACAGAAGAAGGAGGAAAACACCCCCACCTCTTAGATTGTAAACCCAAGCATTGTAAAGCCCTTTGAAAGCTCCAGGCTTAGATTGTAAACCCAAGCAGGGGATAAAGGCAGAGGAAATGCTGCCGTCTCCTCCTGGGTGCCTCTTGAAGCTCTGACAACAGTAACGTTCTCTGCCTCCGATCCAGCTGCCATGCCACACTGCCACTTGACCATGCCCAAAGCTCCGCCCTCCACAAGAAACAACACTGAGGAGAGGTTTGGAGCTCCAGGAAGAGGCTGTGGCTTTACCCGGTGGCGCCCAGCGTGATATTCTCGCTGACTTCTTGCTGTGCTTCCGCGTCTCCACAGCCAGGGTGGGGTTTGGAGTGCCAGGGAGGCACCGTGGATCTTCTTAGCACCATTGTGCATGTTCTCCTCACCAGCTTATTGACGGCTCTGCTCTTCGGTATGGGGAAAATCTCGAAAAACTTGGGAAAAATCACAGAAGCCACGGAAAGATCTCAAAAGTCACGGAGGGGGGCAAAAGTCACTGAAAACATTACTTTTGTCACCACCATGACAAATTCTTAGCCCTATACATAATATATGTATTACACACACCTCTAGGCTGGCATGTAAATATAAAAGGCATTGGATGAAATAGTGTCTGTACTGAAATTATGATAACGCTCCCGTTGTCTTCAGTGGTGGCAAGATTCTAACCATTAACTCAGCTCATTGCATAATTAGCTTGGTTAGCATGAGGGAGAGTAATGGGAGTGAGGTTGGTTTCGTTCAGAAGTGGAATCAGCCAGGAAGATTTCATGCAACAGCTCAGAGCTTGGGCTGAGGCGGAGACTGGGTGCATGAGTGAGGGGCTCATAGTGCATCATTAACCATCTTGGGTTACAGCTCCTGCATTCTCTGAGCCTGGCTCCAGCTTTGCTCCCCATGCAACACTTGGCAATCAGGAAAGCAGGCCCAGTCAGGGACACCTCAGAGAGGCAGGCAGCCCTTGTCCAGTATACTTAGGCAGCAGCAGCAGCAGAGGTGCCGGTTGGGAGGCAAGGCAGCGGTCTGGCCAGGCCCTCTGTGGGCAGCAGAAAGGAGGTGATACCCAGGTGGTTCAGCAGGCTGAGAGCAAAGTGCAAAGCGAGCTCAGCGCAACAGCAGCAAGGCACAGACAGACTGGTCCTGAAGCAGCAGCCACCAGCAGAGGAGTGTAGACCCCACCAGCACAGACACAGGGTGATTTCAGATGTTACGGGCCCCGTTGGCCCCATACTGGAATCACCCAATTCATTCCCCGCCGGGATCACCCCGTCACGCCGTATCAGACGTGCCGGGGGGATCCCGGCGGGAAATCTGGGAGGGGGCGGGGCAACACGGAGCAACGTGTGGCCGCACGTCCCCGCCCCCTCCACGCACCCCGCTGCCCAAATGATTCCGGGCTATGATCGCTGTCAAGATGTGACGGGCCCATTCATCATAGCCGGAAATCCCATTCACCACGCAATGGCCGCCGGTCCCTCCGCTTCGGCCGCTCGCGTGGTGAATGTAATTCCACGCCGTGGTAACATCTGGGGGGAAACATCCGTTTCCCCCAACAGATGTGCCGAAATCACAGCCACCACTCGGAATTGAGCGTGGTTGACTGTGATCTCGTAACGTCTGAAAATACCCACAGCAATCAGCAGAACACCCTGAGAGGCAACAAAAACTATAGCTGATAGAAACCATGTCTCTCTCCATAGCTCACAGGAGTGCAGTGGTAGAAGGGAATGCAGGTGGCAGCAAGCAGCAACGGGGGCAAGGGGACACAGCTCATCCCCCATCAAGGGGCTCTTGGGCTGCCCAGACTTGTGAACCCCAGTGCAGTCATGCTCTCTGCCCCTTTTATATATATATGCTCCTGGTGGTGAGGATAGTTATCTCCTCTTTTGGATAATTTACATGTTCACAGGGCACCACCTAAGAAGTGCCATATGGGGTCAGACCAATGGTCCACCAAGCCCAGCATCCTGTCTCTGACAGTGGCCAATCTAGGTCGCTTGAGAGAAGTACCCAGCAGGTTACAATTGGGTGACCCATTCCCTGCTGTTCACTCCCAGCTCCCATCAATAAGAGGTTATGTACCCCATACTTACTTGGAAAATATCTGGTAATTGACCTAACCTCCAAGAATTTATCCAATCTTCTTTTAAACTCAGTAATACTTCTGGCTTTGACCAGATCTTCTGGCAACAAAATCCACAACTTAATTGTGCATTGAATGAAGAAAATACTTTATTTGTTTTAAAATCTGCTACCAGTTAGTTTTATGGAGTGTCTCCTAGTTCTAGTACTGTCTGAGAGAGTAAATAACTGCTCCCTATTAACTTGTTCCACATCGCCCATGATTTTATAAACTTCTATCCTATCCCCTCTCAATTGTCTCTTCTCCAAGACTTAACACTTTGTTAAGAAGGACATTGTCAAACTGAGTCTTCTTGGGAATAACTATTCAGGAATATGGAGGCAAATCACAAAATGAATCATGACATCTAGTGGTCAAAAGGCAAAATATCTACAGTATTATTGTGTAACAGCAGAATAGTGCAAAATTTCAAGCAAATCTATAGGACAATTTTTCTCCTTTCAAGCAGAAACACCATAATGAGATGTAATTTTTAAGGAATGAATTGTAAGCTGTAAGCTCTCTGAAGATGCTCATTTACATTCAGGGCACAGCAGAGTGCAAGCTGGTTTGCTGTTTACAAGTGCCTGGCTTCTCTCAGACATCTTGACAAACAGGAAAAACAAAGAATTCAAAATAAGCACAACATTTGTGACATAAACCCAAAAAGGTGCCACAAGAAATACTTTTTCTTGGATATTCTAGAACCGTATCTAGTAGAGAGATTTGCTTCCTAGCAAAAACTGATAACAATGTGCAAAAATGAATTTACACCAATCTTGAATAAATTCCTAATAAAGTGTAAAGCGAACTAAAAATTGTACATCTCTCTCTGGTTGTACATATGGGGGGGTTTAGTTTTTTTTATTATTGGATTTTATTATTTTTGTGTAGCATAATTCTACAGACAGAGCTGTACGTTGCAAGTAAATAAGATTACTGGCCAGATGATACTCAGAAGACTTTGATTATTTGGTCAGCATTAATTTACAAATTGCATTACAGAGGCATTTTAAAGGCTCGATTACTTAACACCCATTTCAATTGGTTGAATTTTATTGGCAATAATACAAATGCCTCTATGTAAATTAAACACTTGGTTGCAAGGCAAAAGCTTAATTTGCTTGCATTTTGTTGTGTTTCTCTAGAAAGTCATTTCTTTTTCAAATTTTAGTTTTTGAAAACATTTTAGAAATGAAATGGGGAATTGCCAGAATGAATTCCCATTGCTGTATCTCTGGTGCTAAATAAACTGGTCACCTTTGAAAGTTTCCTTCAACATGGTTTTCCAGGCAAAATATTTCCATTAATGCCCACCATTGCTCAGGTTAAATGGCATCAAATGAGGCATCTTTCATCCCAACACAATGGGATTTCAAAGTGAAAACAGCTGTGTGCAGGTGTCTCCCTTCAACCTGCCTGTTTTTACACTCCTGCTTCCTACATAAGAAGTGCTGTATTTAGTCAGACCAATGGTCCATCTTGCCCAGCATCTTGTCTCTGACAAGATGGTTCAGAGAAGTAAACAGGTCATAATCAGGAACCCATGTTCACTGCATTTCCCCCCATTGACGGTAATGGGGGAAATGCAGTGAACATAGGTCCCCCTGGGCATAACCGAGTAATCCCTTCCCTTCATGCTGTTCACTCTCAACCCCCGACCATTAGCAGTCTCATCCTCTGATTAACATGACTAATAGCGATTTATGAACAGATTCGCTCAGAACTTGAACTTATCCAAGCTTTTTTGAACACAATTGGCCTTCATGATATCTTCTGACACGTTCCACAGATTAATTGTATGTTGTGTGAACTTTGGAAGTATTAAAAGTACTTTGGAAGTGTTAAAATCTTCTGCCAAATAGTTTCATTGGGCCCCCTCATTCTAGTCGTTAAAGTTTCCCATTTATAAACTCCTACTTCACTGGGAAGTCACTGCTATGGGGCAGTGAATGTGGCATAGGGTATTTTCAGACGTGACAGGGCTCAATTCGCCCCACCACGGAAACACCCTACTGATTCCCCGCCGGGGCCAACATGTAATGGCCAACAGACGTGTTGGCTGCACCCGACAGGGAATCCGGGGGGGGGGCTGCGTGGCAGAATGTGCGGCCGCATGGCTCCGTCCCCCTCCCCCCAACACTCCCTAGGCCGCCTGCCCTCTAGGGAGATGGGCGGGTGCCGCGGCCAGTGCGGCCGCCCACATTGACCACGGACCAGAATCCCGCCGCTGATTCCGGGCCGTGATAGGGGGACAGACTTTACGGTCCCCTTGATCACAGGGGGGAAGCACATTCAACACGCAAACAGAGATGGTCCGGCCAGGACCTCCGTTTGCGTGCTGAATGTGATTCCCCCCCATGATTCACGGGGGTGAACATCTGGGGGGGAACTTCCGTTCCCCCCAACAGACGTTACGGGATCACGATCACCATGTGATGATTCACCGTGGTTGAGTGTGATCTCGTTACATCTGAAAATACCCATAGTTGCAAACAGAGTTTTGTGTGTCAGAGAGAGCTGAGGAAGGGAGCATGTATTTATATATGGTAGGAAGAAAAGGTAACTGCAAATATCTTAATTCTTGGTACGATAATGGAATTCTTATTTTAAAATAGTTGGTACAGACTTTCCACCTCTTTTTGCCAGATTGAAAATAAAGTTATGACACAGATAATTCAGCAGTTTCATATTCTACCATATGCAGCCTACTTCCAATCAACAGTATGGTCTGTGCATGAGGCAGATTAGAATAATAAGGATTTGAAGTCAGGATTAGTAATAGAAGCTTTCTTCATATTCAAGGAAACAAATTAGAGGCAATGGATATTGATTGATCAAAGAGTTCAAAACCTAAACGATACATAGATATTTTATGTTTTCTTAATTGACACATTTCATACAAGAGCATGCCTGTAGCATTTTAGTCCATTGATTGGATGATAATATAATTCTCAGTTACACTGACATATTTACAAGAAACAAGCTCTAGATGCTATTTTATTAAAACATGTTCAAATTAATATTTTAATTGAATAGAAATGGGTAATGTTCCTCACTAGACTATTTTACCATTCTTCTGAGATACACTCTCATGGATCTAGAGATTGTTCATATTCCATCCCCTTTCCCTCTTACACATTTTGAGCTTGTACAGCAATTTCCTACAGCAAACCAAACAGCTGGCAGATTGATTTCTGTGCCACACACAAAATAAAATACCAGAACAAAATTAGAAGAGGATTAGGTGCATTTAATAGCCAGTGATTATTGGTATTAAAGTACAATAAATGAAAATTTCCCTCCTCTCCCACCCCCAGCCTGGATCAAAGACAAAGGACCAGATCTTCCTTGCCTTACTAAGGAGTTGACCTTAGCTTTTTTGCAAGCCAGAATTCTCACTGACTCATCTCCTTTACTATGAGTGCTTTTTCCTAGAGCAGGAGTGAGGAATCTATTGCGTCGTAGGGGACACTTTGAAAATTAGTACAAGCTTCAAGTTGGGGTGGGGGCGCTAAGGAGTATGCTCAAGCAAAGGAGGGCCGTGATCATGGATTTGTGCCAAAAATCTTTTCAGTGGTTGGAGGCAGGAACTGGATCCAGGGGCCAGAATCAGGAACTACAAAGGGGCCACATAAAAACTTGCCACGGGTCATATTTGGCCCCCAAGCCTGAGGCTCCCGACTGCTGTCCTACGGTTTAGTTAAATACTAGTAAGACAATGGGTGCAGCCATCTGAGATGTTCTGGGGAGGCTACCACTCCTTGGGCAGCCTTACCACAGTCTGGGCAGCCAGACAACACGATGCAATGCATTGTAGGACCAGCTGCTGCCAGATGTTCCCCCCGCTACAGGGCGAAGTGAGCAGCTGGCTACTAGATGCTGCATCCTCAAGAAAAGTCCAAGGATGCATAGCATAGCAGCCTTACCCCATATGGGGTAAGGCTGCTCAAGGAGTGACTGCCCGTGTGCCATGGCCCCTTCTGCCCCACCATGCAACAAGCTCTGCAGCAGGGCTTTCAGCAGTAGATACTGTTGACCGTTGCATGGTACAATGGCACCGCTGGGGGTGGGAATTTGTTTGGGCCAGGGAAGGAAGGTGAGTCAGGGCTGGGTGCCTTCTCATGTGACTGGCACCTCGGCTCACCCTGGCCATGATGGGAGCTCCAATAGCAGCCCATGCCCCCACACTGAGAATATGGAAGCTTTCAGGCCACACAGGGCTTCTCCGAATGTAGCATAGCCAGTCAGACTATGGGTGTTTTCAGACGTTACGAGATCACGCTCAACCACAGTGAACCACGCTCAACCCCGCGGCGGGGCCAAGGCGCCCTGAATGCCTGTTTGGTGGCCGCTAGATATTCACCACGCTCAATACCCGCGCGGGGTCAATTTCAACCACGCTTCCCGGGCTCCCCGCACCAATTCCCGTGGACGCGTGGTCAATGAGATCCCCACCCATGATCAACCAAACGTAACGTCTGGATGCCAAACACCGCCTGGAATCAAAGGAAATGATCCCCAGGCGTGGGCAATGCACGTAACGGCGCTGCCAGGCAACCGGCATCAACAC
The DNA here is from genome assembly GCA_003113815.1 of Sphenodon punctatus. Taxonomy (NCBI): domain Eukaryota; kingdom Metazoa; phylum Chordata; class Lepidosauria; order Sphenodontia; family Sphenodontidae; genus Sphenodon; species Sphenodon punctatus. Next base: position 1,248,454 of record QEPC01006951.1, on the reverse strand, counting down.
ACTCACCGGAGGGAGATTTAAAGGGAAAAACGCAGCTGGCTAATGTGGCGGGATGGAGTGAGGAGGGAGGAGGAAGAGAGTGGTGGTGGAGGAGAGAGCGAGGGGCGAGGAGGAGGAGGAGGTGGAGGTGGGGGAGGCAGGGGCACAGGCGGTGGTGGTGGAGGGGGAGACAGCACAGGAGGAGGTGGGGGTCACGCTGAACATGGAGGTGGTGGTAGGGAGAGAGCACCAGCAGCAGTCAGCACAGGATGCCCCGGGGACAGCAGCTGCGCTGGCGGCGGTGGAGGCACCCCGCAAACGGGTAATGGGGAGCAAGGGCAAGGGGAACAGGGGCCAAAGGGGTGGCAAAGGGAGGCCAGGGGCA
>QEPC01006951.1:1224517-1237141 GCA_003113815.1 Sphenodon punctatus | reverse complement strand
GTATTTTGCACACACTAATATAACCTCCTCCCGAACTCTGTCAGTCACATCTAACCACTGAGGTGACAAAATGAATTTGTCCAGAAAATGGCTTTTCCTTGAAGACCAGAAACAGCAAACCTGATGCTAGTCAATTAATAGAATTCCAGTCTCATTTTTTTGTTTCTTCCTAGCGGTGAGGAATATTGGCTTCTTGGGAAAGGTAATCTCTCTCCCCCTTTAGGGTTGGAGCACAGCTGTGCCCCACCCCCCACCCCCGAAAAGACCCTCCTTCAATACCTGATTATTGAGCCTGTTTTTTTAAGCCAGTCTCCATTTTTTGTTGTTTGGGTGCGGTTCGTGTGTGGATTCAGTGCAACTAAGAAACTTTCAGTTTGGGTTTGGTCCCAGTTCACTCAACCCCCACCACCACCACAAAAACAAAAACAACAACATCATTCCCTTTCTGAACTTGTTTTTAGGTTCAAGTTTGATTCAACTCCCTGTTTTTATTGGATCAATTTCTGTTGGTGAGAGACTGAGTATGCAAGCTCCTGGACTACTCCAGGTCCTTCCACAAGTATACGTGGTCTGAAAGCTTGGATTTTCTCACTAGCACAGGTTGGATAAATAAAAGATTCCATCTGAACTACTTTATCTCCATCTCTTTCTTTCTCAGAATTCTTTGGCCCAATTCTTCATTGTCTTACACGCACCTTGTATAGAAGTACAGTAGAGTCAGGTCTTCCACAGGGTTTGGCAGTCTCGCAACTGGGGCCAGATTTTTCAGCAACCTTAGCTTCCCATTCACCAAATGACAATCTGGCCTGGGCGTACTTACTTGATAGGAGTTTTCCCAAGTGCTCAGTACTCTTGGAAAATGTAACCTTTATTTCTGCTTCTTAAGTCGAAGCTGAGCCCTTTTGCAAATCTAGTCCATCGGGTACAGCTTCCGGCACATTCTGCGCAGATGTGACTGACTACATAAAGTACCAGGAGAGAGCCAAGACCAGAGTCTCTAGGTGTATTTTACTTGTATTTAAAAGAGACTTTTCTTCCATGCATCCAAATGCAGTTTTTATGTTTGCAATGAGATCCAGAAGAGCATGTTATGTTCCTTTGTCTTTAAAGATGGGATTGTTTTTCCTCCCTAGAATGATATCATGCCCCCAAACCACAGGGAACAGTGAAAAGATGTGCAGAATAATGTAGATATAGGAAGTCTGGTATCAATTCTCCCCTTAGTCTTCTCTTTGCTAAGCTAAACACAGGACCTGTGGCATACTAGTGCAGCTGGTGTAGGACTGAAGGAATGTTGGAATTAAATTCATTTTACATAAACATTTAAAATGTTTAATAGAGGGTAACGGCTGGTGTAGGAATGAAGGAATGGGGGATTTAAATCCTGAGTGGTAGGAATGTTGTGTGAGAAGGCAGCTGTGCGTTAGCAGAAAGGGTGCATTCCTTCAAGGCTGTTCCTTAATTGTGTTCCAGTGCAGCATTACTACAGTTGCAAGGAATGATGCCTTAATATACAATAATGTAGATACTGGAAGTCTGGTATCAATTCTCCCCTTAGTCTTCTCTTTGTTAAGCTAAACACAGGGCCTGTGGAATACTAGTGCAGCTGCTGTAGGAATGAAGAAGCCTTACTGTAGGATGCATAGCAAGGGACAGAGTGATTTTCGGTTGGGGGCCACTGAGCACTGAAACGGAGTGATTTGGGGAGCCAGAGCACTGAAATGAGGGCCAGTACCCCCACCAGTGGCAGTCTCCCCCCTGCCAGCCCCCCATAACCTCCCACTCACCCCTGCCAGGCTGCTGAGGATCTGAGTCTGGGGACTCAGCTCTGATAGGCCCCAAATCTGGTGCACTCTGCACGCCCCAAGCCACGCCCCCAAGCCACGCCCCCAAGCCACGCCCCCAAGCCACGCCCCCAAGCCACGCCCCCCTTGGCCCGTTTCCGGTGCCTCGGCGACTGAAACTATATTTTCCCGGGCCACTTTGATTTCCCAATCTGCCCCTGCTGGCTGTGAAAACACTTCATACAGATGGCCCTTTCCCCTCCCTTCGGCAGCACTCACGACCCTAATCCCCACCCAACTGCCTGTCCTCTGCCATGAAAATGCCCCGGACAACATGGAAACATGAAGCCAGTAACCCCTTCCTGTCCAGGAGACGGTGCAGCCTCTACAGTTGCTGACAGTCCCAGCTACAGTGGAGGTGCATATTACTGGGCAGGACATGCAAGAAGCTGCTGTCCGAGCTGCTGTCCTCTATGTCGTTGGCTCTTCTTTTGCGCATCACAAGGGGTTTTGTTGTGCTTTGAGCTAACGCAGTGTTGTATTCTGCATGCATCACCTTTAGAGCTCTGTAGGGACCTCCCAGCAGGGCTGTGGGCTGTTTCTACATAGTGTTTGTCATCAAATGTGAAGTTGTTATAAGGATGAAATGGATGAGCTTATCAGTGTGGTTGGGATGAATATCTGAGTATTCTCCATTGTCCTGCAGGTAGTTAGGCAGGCTGCAATGCCATCAGTGTGGGGAATGTTGGTGTTCAGTAACATCCATGGTTGCAAGGATAGTGTTGTGGGGAAATTCAGCCAATTTGTATTGATACGAATCCGAGTCACCCACCCCTTCTGTCCATGCACAGCATTTCTCTTCCTTCTTCCCTCTCCTCTATTGTCAACTTTTGCAAGCATTGTTTTAGTGCATGATGAGAAGGAAGATCAAGGGCAAATGGTGTCTATACAATAATTCAGTTTTTTCAAAGTTATCTTCCTGGGGCAACAATGTAATAATTTCCACTGAAACCACAGAGCTGTAGCGACGAGGTCCCCCAGAATTGCCTGGTAACCTATTTCTTTGAGAATGTGTGCTGTATCCAGGAAACAGAAGTGAGAATCATGAGAACTAACAGTTGCTCTGGCAACATTTATATTGAATGGCAAAATTGGATGGAGATGCATTACTTTTGAGCATACCAGTTACTATTAGCAACTGAGAAATTTTGGAAATATGCAGGGGGAAATCAATTAAATGTACTAAGCAACAGAAAAAAGAAATTGTAAGCGGTGGTTGTTACCGCATTATTCATATTGATCAAACATGTGAAACAACAAATTCATTTCTTTTTTTGTTCTGTACATTCTTTTGCCACAAACAATATGAAAGTTTGCATCTAAAACACAGGTCAGACAATCTCACTTGACATTGTGTGTCATTAAATACATTTTAGGCGTACCAGAGTTGTCTTATTAATACCTGTGGCTGTAACTTTAGAGCCCAGACTCTTTTTAAAACTATTAGAGTTTAAAATGCTGTAACTTTGCTAAAAATACCATTTTAAATATTGGTATGTGTGAGCAGAGGGTAGTTATGTGTAAGACCAATAAATTTGGTGTGTTTTGGTGAAGGGACCCCCAAATCAGAGCACCTCAAAGAGTTAATGGCTCAGGGAAAATATAATCGAATTTACAGCAATTTATATGTGGCTGTACTGCCTCCCATCAGTTCCTACTCAGCTCATAATTGCTATATAGTCTCTTGTAGAGGTCTATTTTCTATTGAGTATAAATATTTTGATCTGGGAGTTATAATTTAGAAGTTATACAAACTTTTGGAAGTGGAAACTGATTGCTTTGAACAAAGCAATTTCAACCTTACTGAATACTTGGAGCTAATGGGAGTGAGTGTTGGGTTAGGGTATCTTTCTGTCTTCCTGATAAGCTGAGTGTCTTTGGTGCAGCAGTATCCTAAAGAAGCTAGTTCAAATCGCCATCTCTTCTACAGTATGGATTACAAAGTTTTTAAGGGGATTTTTAAAAAAAAATCAAATAAAAAAATAATTTTTCTAGCAATTTTATTTTTCCTGCTGGTTTTTAAATGCTTTTACCTTTTTGTGAGTGGCTTGGAGGAGCGGGGGTGGGGTAACTGAGCAGAGCTGTGGCGTGGGCGAGTAAGGGGACTAAACAGAGTAGATGCAGGGGGACCAAGCACAACAGATTCTGGGCAGAGCAAGAGTGGGTGTAACAGGGGTCAAGGGAGTGGGGGTACGAGGCAGAGCAAGGGCCGGGGACTGGGGAGAGCGGCAGCTCTCACGGCCCCAAGGACATCCCCTGTATCAGCGGATGATATCCACTGAAACTGATCCCATAAAACTGGACAGGATGTGGCATTCATAGCCTCTGGTTCTCCTACCATTCCAAGTGCAGCGTCAAAGTCATGTTGAATACAAGCTATTTTATCCATGAAATAGTAATCAAATAAGTCACAGAGAGCAGTGGAAGATTCCAGCTCCAGGCGGAGGTGGGTCGGCATAGCCCCCTCGCCACCCAGAAAAACTCAGTTGGATGTGACTTTATGGATGCTAAGAGAGCAGCAAAGAACCCCTTCTTTGCTGCTTGCACAACCACTGCATAGGCTTTTAAACTAGCTCTATGCCTCAATCTGTTGGCTTCAGTGCGAGTGCAACGCCACCATCACTCTAACCACTGCCCTTCTTGCTTTGGCCATCACAGCTCCTCCATAAACCATGGGGACCTGCGCTACCAATTCTCAGGGAGCAGATGCCTAGGAACCACCCAGTCAATGGCCTCAGACAGCAAGATATTCCAAAAAGCCACGAGGTCATTGAGTGAGCAGTCTTCAAGATCAGAGGGTAACTCCTGTAGACTGAATTTTGGGTCCTGGGGAAATCTCGGACCTAATGTCAGGATCTTATTACTTTAGTTCTCTTGTACCTGACTACCTCACTAGAAGAGAAACCCTTTTCTTAGCAAATTGCAATAAAGTGAGAGACTCAAATCTTAGTTACTTAGCTTTACTTAATAAGATTATTAATTATTATTAATTATTATTAGCAAACATTTATATAGCACAAGCAATGTACCTGGTGCTTTACAAAGTAATTGAATAGACACAGTCCCTGAGACGAAGGAAGGGAAACAGAGGGAGAGACAAGGAGTGTAACATTCACGAGGATGTGACAGGTGCACGTGCTTGGCTTGGTTACGTCAAGAATGATGGCTGGTTGGTCCATGTGGTGAGGAAATGAGTACACAGACCTTAGGTAACAGATTGTACTGGATGGAGGGTATCAGAACAGTGGAACTTCATGTATTGATTTACTTTAATCCTTTCAATAGTTTTCTGGTTGCTATCTTAGACAGCATGTTCTGGCATTCTCCTCTTGAAGCCCATAGAATGTGAGGCAACAATACATCCCAGTTAATACCACTGCTACTGCATAATTTTCCTAACATTCCTATGATAGGCTGTTCCACCTGGCCTTTGGTGGGGGAGGATGGGTAGGGTGGGGTGGGGGGTTGGGTTAAGGGTTAGGATCTGTGTTTTATTCCTCCTAATTGTGATGTTTTTATGTTTTTAATGCTTCATTATGGTTGTAAGCCACCCCAAGCCGCTGTGCAGGAGGGGCAGGGTATTAAATTTGTTTAAATAAATAAATAAATAAAATGATAGTTCTATTAGTTGTTTCCACACTATGAGGCTTGTACGGAATATTTAAATGTTATAAATAATAGATTTCTAGCTAACGGCAAGACTAAAACTGGGGGGCCCCCTGTCGCCTGGTCCAAGTACTGCACACTTAACCATTACACCACACTGTCTTTCTTTTCAAATCAAATGTTGTTGGATTCCTATCAAAGCCAAATAATTCTTTGAATTGACTGCCTGTAGAGTGGCAGACTGAATTTAAGATGCTGCTGCTGGTGCTGGTGCTGCTAACCCTAACCCTGATAGGCCCTGGCTATATTTGAGACCTGCTCCTGGAACCTTACCCCACTGGTTATCTGCGCTCAGATGCCCCCTGCTGTTCAGGGATCCTGCCATTGTACCTGAAGTCAGCAGGCAATTGGATCTTTGCTGTGGTGAACTTCCCAGTGTGGAATTTGCTCCCTCCAGATGTTCATCTCAGCTCCTTCAAAAAATCACCTGAAAACATTTCAGGTGCTTAATATGGAGGGCCGTATTGTACCTCCGCACCGTACGCACCGTATTGTACGTATTGCATATATACCTCTCCTTCTCCTTCTTTTCGTTTTCCTCTCCCAGATCCACTATAGGGTCGCTGAAGAGGAGGGCGAAAATATCCATGTATTCTCCCCTCCAAATCTTCTCTCTCATGGCAGGTAATAAGTTTCCCCCTATGGGGTCTGATAAATCCACAAAACTTCCCCCCGTGGGGGCGGGCTGGCGAGGTAACCCGAGCCCCATGGATTGCAGAGCCCACACCATCGGGGGCACCCACCCACCCTGGGAATACACTACCTTCTTGCTCTCATCCTACCTGCCCCCCCCCCCCGTCTGTGTACCGGTCCCTTGGGCCATAGTCAGCCACCCATGTGTTGTCTGTGACCCCTGTACCTGCCCCCTAGGTTGGGGGTCATGCCCGTCGCCCTGCTCATGCTGTGTCCCTAGCATGCCACTGGTTTGATTAAGAGTGCCCCTCTGCCCGCTATCAGGTCCGGCCACTCCCCCGAACCCACTGGGCTGCCCAGCCACCATGGCAGCCGGCCCATGGCTGACAGGACCCCACACCTGCAGAGCCTGTTGGGCCTGTGCTTTCCCGGTAATAGGGAAAGGTCCCCCATAACCCCAGGCCCCCTGTGCTGCTCCTTGCCCAGTTGTAGCCCGAGGGACAGGGGCTGTAACCTGCACCCAGCCCCCATTCCACCATAAATTCTGCTGGTGTTTTCTTTCCGGAGGGGGCCTCCCTAACCCGATGTTCTGAATACTAGGCCACCCTTCCCCAACCACGCTAGGACTGCTAAGACCATAAGCTCCGAAAGCTCCCACTGGGGGTGGAATACTGGTCTGAACCATGGGTCCCCCTATCCCTCCCCCATCTGCCTACCTTGTACCAGTACAGTGTATTGTTGTGGTCCCCGGCCATCCCAATCCCTCTCTGCAATCGCCCGCTCCAGGGCCTCTATCCGTGCTAACAGATGCGGGTCCTCACTGCTGCCTCGGGCCTCCTGTTGGTATCTGAAATTATCTTGCAAAGGGGGGGGTGGCCCCTCATGCTGAGACAACTCCGCTTCCTCCGTGTCTCCCCAGGTGCACCCTTCATCCCCTTCCTCGTCCAGCTCAACTCGGGACTCCCCTTGAGGTGCCCTAGGCACCCTGCCCCCCGCCTGCCTCCATGACTCTTGATCTGCAAAACGGGAAGGGAGCCTGCCTGCCGGACACTCCTCCTAAGCCCACCTTCAGCTGAGGGGGAAGGGGCATCTGCCCCCACGTGCTGCCCCCCTCCTTGGGCCTCTGGAGCCAGGGCTCTGCTCAGAGCCTCAACTACTGGCCCAGGAACCCCGGCCCATGATGGCCCCGGCCTGCTGCCCAGGCTGCCTTGGCCCTGCTCAGCCTCACTAAACCCCACACCTGATAGGGGGGCACCCCCATCAAACACAGCCACCTCGCAGGCTGCCAGGCGCTCCCAAGCTGAACCCCCATCCACAGTGGGCTGCAGGTTTGCCTGTGGGGGAAGGGACGGGCCTGCCCCGCCCTGCCCCTTTCTGTCCCTTCTTCCCCCTTTTCCCAGGTGTGCCGCTCGAGAAGGCTTTTGCACCCCTACGACTCTCCCCTCTCTTAGCCCCTTTCTGGGCTGCCTTTGTCTTCTGGGCCTTCTGGGCCCTTGCCTCAGCCCCATCCCTGGGGCCCCACTTACACCCCCACGCCATGTCACCTCCTTGCCTGATGACCCCTTCGAGCCCTCACTGCTCCTCGTTGCTCCCTCGAGGGTCCTTCTGCCCCAGGCCGCCTCCCGGGTCTCACTCCAGCCCTCCCAGGACTCCGCAGCCTGCTTCTTCTTTCCCCACTCCTCCTAGAGTGAGCAGAGAGAGCCTCTAATGCTGCTGATTGCCCCACGTGACTCAAGGGGGCAATCAGCGGCTCTGATTTTCGCGCCAGCTGATTTTTGTGCCAGGCAACCCTTGCAACATTCATGGTGGCGCAGCCATGCGTCTCTCGTGCAACTGCTGCAAACGGCAGCAGCACCATCCCGTCCAGCTCCTTGGGGAGGGAGGAAGGGAATGGGGTGTGACAACCCTCCACCGCCTGCATTCGCAGCGGAGGGTATTCTGAGGTTTATTTTGTCACATCATTTCCTACAATCCTCTCCCTTGTTTAGTTAAATTGAAAGTGCTCTTATGCTAGAACCTGTACAATAAAAGGAAAGAAATATACCACATTCCCATTTCAAAAACACAAAAGAAATTCCATAGCAAAAAAAACTTTGTTTCAATGTATAGTTAATTTTTTATATCCTTTCAAGAACCTTAACTTAAATGCCACAAACTGAAAGTTAAGTTTCATTCAAGTTAGTGAGTTCTTTGTAAAACAGGTGTTAGATAAGTACTTTGTGCATATTGTTGTTGGAAAAAAAATAATCTCAGTTTCTGCATTTTGGCTAAAATGGAGTCATTAAAAGTGACAGATAATAACAAGATGGGGTGATTTAAGACATGACAGGGTGCCTGTTGGCCCCGTCACAGAATCACCTTTTGATTCCCCGCCGGAACAAAAACATCACGTCTAACAGACGTGCCGGCTGATTCCGGCGGGGAATCTGGGGAGGGGGCGGGGCTGCGTGGCGCAACATGTGGCTGCACAGCCCCCCCCCCCCCCCCCCCCGCTCCCCCAACCGCTTGCCCTCCTGGAGACGGGCGGGCGCAGCGGCCGATTCCGACCCGGGGTCTGGGCCACGGCCTGGAATCGGTGATGGTAATAGACATTACCATCCGCCAATTCCAGGCCGTGGTTCAATTAACCGTGCTTTCGGGGATGGTGCCCGGACAATCCTCAAAAGCTTGTTTATTTTCACCGTGGTGAACATCTGGCGGTGAGCAACCAGACGTTACGGGACCATCCATCACCACGGGGGATTCACCATGGTTGAGTGTGGTAACATAACGTCTGAAAATACCCATTTTCCCAGAAATACGTGGTTTACAGTCTAAATATAACACAACAGACATGTGAGTATACCAAGCAGAGAGCATAGGACTGTGAGATTGTGCTGGTCAGCATAATAAGCAGAACTTTCAGCATGTGAACTGATACTGCTTTGCTGAATCACACAGGCTATTTTTACATGGAACACAGGGGTGCAGTGGTCTGTGTGCATGCCGCTGCAAGGGCTGTGCGTGGGGGGAGGTGTTAGATGGGTGCACACCCATTTCCACCCACCTCCATTCATCTCCATGCATGGAGCAACTCAGCTTTTCAGCAGTTGCTCTGTGTTTGGAGATGGGTGGATCACGGGAGTGTGCATCTACCCACCGCCACTTTTACACGAGTTTTCCACCACGTGTCCACTGTGTGGACATGTAGGGGAGCATCTTGTGTAAAAACAGCCACAGAGAGAACCCTTAAGGCAGGATGTAAAGGATGATAAATAAATAAATAAATAAAAAATATGATTATGAAGTGGAGTTGCTTAATTAAATTCTAGGGGGAGCAGAGCCCTGGGAAATGTTCCTGGTAAAAATATGCCCCCCAAAATGTGAAAGACTAGGAAAGGCTGCTAATGGCTATTTTATTGTAAACAAAAGCCAGAAAAAACCCTTAGATTTTTTTTTTTTCCATAATGACTTTTCTGCCCTGCCCCTGCAGTAGTCTTCATATAGACTATATCACAAGAACTCCTGATTTTTATTCAGCTGTAGAGAGGCAGGTTGGTGCACTGGTTGGGTTGCTAACTGGAGACTAGGGCTCAGTTCCCTGCTTTGTCAAGCTCTGAGGTAGAAGCTTCTAGGGCAGGCTTAGGCCCTGACAATTCATTTTTTACAAATTAACCATGGATGATGAGGGACTTTGGTGATGTTAGCAGCATGTTAGAAAGAACAGAATTTATATATACTGTCAAGTAACTCCAAAGCAGCAAGCAGAAGCTAATGGATTCAGTTGCATTCCCCAATGTTTATTAAGTCTTATGTATTTCCACTTAGTGGCACATACAAATGAATTTAGCAAGAAAATTGAAATATTACAATGTGATCCTTTTACAACTCTGAATGAAAATTAACGTGATGGTGCCTGAGTGCCACCACAGACTGACCCGGTCCGGTGATGGAATGGCACCGCAGTCAGGATTCAGCCAGGCCCCAAACTGATGTTTGCTAAAGCGGGTTAAACCGTGCCACCATCACATTTGAAAACACCCTCTGGGTATCTTTCAGGACTGGCCACCTCCAGACTTGCTCCGGGGGGGGGAGCCTTGCATGCAGCCCCACCTACCGGCCTGGCAGCTTCTGCAGCCCACAGTCCACCTGCACAGTGCCCCCATCCCCCACACTATAGGGCTGCTGGTAGGTTGCCCGCTGCTGTAGGCTGCCATCCACAGCTCTATGGTATTGTCCAGGGCAACCCCTGGCCAGGAGCAGAGCTATGGTGCTGTCTACCAAGTAAATAGACTGCAGGTCTATTTAGACTCTGATCAGTGCCACAGGTTTGGGAGGCCCTCTCCACTGTAACATTTCTCCACTTGTTTGTTGGCCAGCCCGACCTGGTCAGGACCATGTTAGCGGCGGGTTCCCAACCCGTCAGGTCATGACGGCGGTGCTCCACTGTCACTTCTATTAACAGCCCTTGTCTGAACTCATAGATGAACCCATGATGTGAACATACCCTCTTTCTCATTTGCTTCCAAGCTGATCACTTCAGCTATTTTACTATTTTAAAGTATAAACTACAGGGACACATTTTGAGCCTATAATTCACAATTTTCTTTTTATATGAGGAACCAACAACATGAAAATGTGTCCAGTAGATCCATGCTAAATGGAATTTGGTCTGACATCTGCTGAGGGAAAAAATGACTTATTTAAAGAAAATGTTGCATAATTATTTTACTGAACATAGAGGAAGAACATGTTCACATGGCTGGCTCTTTCTCTCCAAGTGTCAGATAATTCCATGTTATCATTTTTATTTATTGATGAAAATAGTAAAGGAACAATCAACTTAACTGACGTCATTTCTCACTGTGGAGTCACATGTATGAAAATTCTGGGCCATTAGCCATGTTAATAATCTCAATGCAAGCAGTAAAACAATCTATATTTTATTTATTTATTTAATTGATTTATTATATAGTGCCCCCCCCGTCACGGCACTCGAAGCGCTTATCTACGGAGACCTTTCTGATGTTCTCAGGTTTTAATTTCAAATCCACCTTCCTCTACCCTTTCAGTTGTTTCCTATTCTGTAAACCTTTAAAAGAATATTGTAAAATTTGGATGTGTGTGTATGTTTATCTATGGCCCTTTTCACATGAGACGGGCCTATGCATCATGCAGAGTCACTATGTGGGAGCCACTCATGTGACCGCTGCAACGGCGGGGTGCGTGCACACTCCCACACTACACCCATCTCCAGCCATTGCCTACACACGGAGCAACCGGCGAAAATGGCAGTTGCTCTGTGCATGGTGGTGGGCAGAGACAGGTGTGTGCCTATGTAATGGCAGCCCCACCATCACCCACGCACCGGTGCACACACCCTCCCACCCCCCGCACCACAACCCATTTAAAAAGGCCTTATGGCCATCTGCATGTGGTTAAAAGGAATTCTAGGTGGAAATCTAGGTTATTAGTCTCATTAGTATGATGAGAAGCGAACAATGTGTTCTGACTTTTTTTTGTTACGTGTAAGATATAGATGTTAGTTAATGTGACATTCAGGGCCCAACCATCTAGTTTCCTGGCCTCAAATATTTCCTAGCTACAATGGGTATTTTCAGACGTTACGAGATCACAGTGAACACCCACCTGTGGTCACTGTGCTTCGAACGTCTGTTTGGCGGCCACCAGATGTTCACCACGGTCAATCTACACAAGGGGTCAATTTAAACCACGCTTCCCGGGCTTACCGGGGGAATGTCCTGGGAAGTGTGGTCAAACAGACCCCCGGCAGGGACCAAAATGTAACGTCTGGCCGCTCGCCACGGCCTGGGATCACCGGCGGGATCCCGGGCCGTGGCGCATTCGGCCGGACGCGGCGGCCGCATTGGCCCCGCATGGAGTGCGTGGCGGGGGCGGGGCCGTGCAGCTGCATGTTGCGCTGCGTGGCCCCGCCCCCTCCCGGATTCCCCGCTGGGATCCCTCCAGCACGTCTGATATGGCGTGACGGGGTGACCCCGGCAGGGAACGAATGGGTTGATTTTGGTACGGGGCCAACGGGCCCCGTAACGTCTGAAATCACCCAATAATGGCATGTAGCCAGGTAGCTGAAACAGAAAAAGATACCATCTGAATTACTTACATTTGCTAATACTGAGATTTTTTTTATTTACAGTGTTCAATTAATAAGAACATAAGAAGTGTCATACTGGGTCAGACCAATGGTTCATCTAGTCCAGCATCCTGTCTCCAACAGTGGCCAATCATGGCGGGCTTGGGAGAAGCACCCAACAGGTCACAATGGGGGATCCATTCCCTGTTGTTTTCCCCCAGCTCACGTCATGTTCCCTGATCCTGTCTGGCTAATACCTGCTAATGGACTTATCTTCCAGAAACTTGTCCAAACCTCTTTTAAACTCAGCTATAGTACTGACCCTTACCACAGCCTCTGGCAGTAGATTCCACAACCCAATTATATGCTGAGTGAAAAAATATTTTCTTT
>QEPC01006951.1:1137847-1218023 GCA_003113815.1 Sphenodon punctatus | reverse complement strand
GCCTCGATGAGCTCCCGCCTGCTTCGTGGTGCGCTGCGGCCCCTGCCCATGGCCCTGGGCCCCCTCCGGCCCCCCCACCCCGGTTGCCCATCCCGGTGGCTGGGTGGGGCGCTCCATGTGGCCTCCTGCCCCGCCAGTGTGCAGCTTGCGGTCCGCTCCCGCCGGCCCTGGCACCGACTGCACACACACACCCCGGGTGCTTGCGTGCCCTGGGGGTAGCCCACCCCCGGACTGGACCATGTCCCTTCCCTGGTTGGGGGGGTGTCGGAGTGTCGCTGGACCTGCAGAGGGGCTCCACCGGACCTGGCTGCCCTCCATCTGCCCCCCTGTGACTGTGGGGCCCCCTTCCTCCTGCTCCTCCTGGACCCTCTCCGCCGGGCTCACTGTGCATTGCGGGCCCCCATCATGCCTTGTTCCGGGGGTCCCGGCCCCCCACCCTCCAAGACTGCCTCTGTTGCTGTGGGGGCGCCTCTGTGGACTGGGGTGCTGTGGGGGTTGCTGCTGCCTGTGCCTTGCCCCTTTGCGGTGCCCCCCCTCGTCCCTCCCGTTGTTCCCCCTGCTGTGTTCCGGGCACCCCTGCCCCCCCTTCCTGACCTTTCCCTTGTGTGTGTGTGCCCGGGCGTGGGGTCGTGCAGTGTGTCCCGCTGCTGGTCCGCTGTGTGCATGTGTGTGTGCATGTGCTGTGTGTGTCGCCTGTCAGCCTGTTCTCCCTCTTCCCCCCTCCCTTCCCGTTTCCCTTGTGTGGGCATTCCCTTGTGTGCCTTTTGGCTTCGTTTGCCCTCAGGCGGCCATGTCTGTGTCCCGCCCCTGCCTTCTGGGGGTTTTGCGCCCGCCGGGGGTTCGGCTGCACGTCTGTTGTGCTGCCCCAGTCCGCGATGGTTCGGCCCGGTTCCCGGCCATGGTCCTTGTCCCGTCACGTCTGTTTGGGTCTTTTTTCCACCCCGGGGTGCGGTTGTGCTGTTCACCCCCCCCGAGGGTTCGCTGTGGTGAACCGCCCGCCCGTAACATCTGAAATCACCCTTATTCACTTATCCCATTGCCCAACAGTTCTTACAGTTAGGATGTTTTTCCTAACCAAAATCTACATTGCTATAATTTAAGCCCGTTATCTCTTGTTCTATCTTTTGTGAAAGTGGAGAACAAATTTCACCCTTTTTTTATTTAGGCATCCTCATAGATGTTTGAAAATTGCTATCATCTCTCCCTCCCTTCTCCCATTAATCTTTTCTCTAGACTAATTTTTTCAGCCTTTGACTGCAGCTTTTCAGCCAATTGTGAGCATGCCTAATGATAATTCCATCCATCCCACATTTCTCCAGCTTCATTTTGAGAATGCCATGCAGGACAGTAGCAAAGGCCTTAATGAAGTTAAGTCAACTAAACTAGTTCCCTTGTCAAAGAAGGAAACTAGATTGGTTTGACATAATTTGTTCTTAACAAATCCATGTTGTTTTCTAGTTATCTCTCCATTTTCCTTAAGCCAGTCATAAATCAATTGTTTTTTAATTTGTTTGAAGATCGGTCTGACTGGCCCATAATTCCCTGGGTCTTCCTTTTCCCCTTTCTTAAATATAAACACTATGTTTGTTTTTCTCCAGTGCTCTGGGACCTCACCTGTTCATAGGTTTTCAAGGATAATTGTTAGTGAGTCTGAGATTTCTTCAGCTTATTCCTTCCAGATCCTGGGATACATTTTGCCAGGCCTGATGATTTAGATTTATTCAGATCAGCAAGGTGTTCTTTGATATGTCCTTTAGTTATTATTGCCTGCATCCCCTTGTCCATGTCTACTTTGTCAAGCATCTGGTCACAGCTTACCTTCTTTGAGGTAAAGTAGCTATTGAGCAATTCAGCCTTCTGTACGTCCTGCCCGGGGCTTGCTTTACCACATGGTGATCCAGGCTGACTGCCCTGGGCCCCACTATTTGCTCTACTTCTGGGGGCCTGCTGTAGCAGAGTGGCTGGGGTACAGCCCCTTTGAATAGGGCCATCACAGAGATCAGGGGTGGCCCAGAGAGATCCAGGACACAGGTGTTGGGAGGAAAGGAAGGACGCCTGTGGGCTTAGGGATATCTTGGACTCGGCAAGGGAGAGCAGAGGAGCCAGTGGCCCAACAGAGGGGAGTGGCTGGAACCCAGGTAGCAGAGCCTGAGAAATTGCTTGGAGCAGCAGTGGGAAGCTCACCAGGAGGTTTGAGCTGGGGCCAGCACTCTCCAGTGTCTGTCCCTGTTCTCCGCCAGTGGGACACAGCAAGAGGCCCAAGATAGCAGAGTGGCAGCAGAGAAGATTCTCTTGGGAAAAAGTACTGCAGCATGCTCACTCAAAGGAGCTGGCGCTAGGTGGAAGATGAGACAGTGGTACAGTACCTGACAAGGAAGTGGATGGGAGCTGATAGGACATCAGCTGGTGGTGGACTAAGGGAAGATACTCCGTGGACCCTGAGACAGGGAGAGGTTGTCTCGGGCAGGGGCCCATGAATCTGGGTTAAGGGCCTGTGATAGTTGTAGTTCGGGCAGTTGTGACTCCCACTAAGGCCAGGGTGCGAACCCTGCTACACCAGCATTGGCCCCTTGTAGAAGTGACCCTGGGCGCAGTCCTCTCTCCAACACCCTTTATGGGAATTAGCTTGACCAGCTGTCACCTTAACCCTCTATCTCGGTCCTGTTTAACTTGGGCAGGTTGGCTTTCTAACTGGCCTCCCTTCTGCCCCTCACAGCCAGTCCCAATCCACATAGTAAAGAGGCTTCTCCCACTAAACAGGTGGATCCCTCATGGTTTTCTCCCCAATCAGCTAGCCCAGCCAAGTCAAACTCTGTGGGCAACTTGGTTTGGTCCCACCTTAGTTTCCAGCATTGCTCCTTGTTGGGTTTGCTGTCCTATTCCTTTGAGTGGAGCTTTCAGCTCCTGGGATAGCTCTCAGCTCCTCACAACTCTCCACCAGTGCCCCTTCTGCCTCCAGCCTCCATGCTTTTCAATGTTCCAGCCCAGGTGCTGGTCAGATGATTCATTAGCCTAAGTGTTCTGAACTCTTAAAGGGCTCTTAAATTCTCTAATTTACTAGTCCCGCAAAATGTGCTACTCCTATCAATACTTGTCACTTTGTGACACTCCTGTTTTCACCAGGACAGTGTGAGGAGCCCCCTTCCTTCCCAGCAGGGGCCCCAAACACAACCACCTTTGGGCTCCCTGGTGATGGGCCCATGAGGATCATGGTGCTTGGTTCCAAATTTCCGAGTTCTGAGGACCATGGTCAGTAGTTGGAAAATTTGGAATCCTCAATCAAGTGATGGATGCGCATGACCAAAGTGACCCAGACCTGACCCTAGCTTCTCTGAGCTAGGAAACGAGACTTAGTGCCATATTTGGTAGGCAGGTGGGTAATGCGAGGGGACAGGTGAGGGACGGACAATCATAGGGCAGTTTTTGATTGGCTGGCAGGGCCAAAATAGAAGTGTCCGTCTGAGCATTTTCCATTCTCTTTGGTGAATTTGGCTGTGTGCTACACTGCTGATCTGTAAGTATTTCGACCAGGGCTGGTCTGGCCTGTCCTGTCCATAGGTGCAATGATGAGGGTTACTAGCCCCCATGCTTTTAAAAATATGTGTATTTTAAAGTGAGTGCTGCTTGCACTGTTTGGCACCGTAGAGACCAAAGGACCTTGCTCCACTTCCCCTGTCCTGTCCATTGGGACAATGCTGGGGGTTATTAGTCACCATGCTCTTTTAGAAAAGTATATTAAAGTGAGTGCTGCTTGCACTGCTTGGCACCATAGAGGCAAGAGGGATCACTTTTGCTGTGGATTGTTTGGCAATGTACTATCTGGGTTCAACTTTGTCAAGATGTGCCCAGCTGGGGCATGGGGGGGGAGGATACTTTCTGGTTAATTAATGGGGGAGGGGGCTTGCCTTGCATAGCAGGGCATAGAGCAAGGGAGGCATATGTTGTTGTTTTTGTGGGAGGGGCATGTCTGGTTTCTTGTGACTATGCCTGCTGGCTGATGGCACACAAACTTTTTGAAACTTGACTGATTGATTTGATTGATAATGCTTTGTTTTGATGGGGCACCCCAGTGCAACCCACCCATCCCACCACAGAGCTTGCAAGCCTTGAATGTGTAATCATGGGGCATGCTTGGGGGTGAGGGAGACAAACTTGCTGATCACATTATTTTTGTGGTGTTTGCAGTTTTTTTACGCTGGCTTCTGTCTCTTTCTTCTGCCTGCTGGCAGGCGAGACCATGTGCTTTTTCGCTATGGAGCATCCCATTGCCACCCAGCTGCCTTGCATCATAGGGGTACATTGAGCCCAGCGGGGGGGGGGGGGGGGCTTCCTTATTGGTAATATGGGTTTTTGTGCCGACTCAGGTGCTGAGTGTTTCCGAGTTTCCGCAATTCTGAGTTCTGAGCTTCCAAGGTTTTTCCGAGGTCTAGAGTTCTGATTTCTGAGTCTTTGGAAAAAATTCCAAGTGACAGCTGAGGACTCGGTCCCAGCACTCAGAACCGCAGAAATCCTTGCGAGTACTCAGAACACCTATTCGGTGCAGCCCGAATTTCAGTGTATTGTCCACAATGACTCTCGGGTCCTTTTCCCCTTTTAACCTCACACAGAAAGCTTCTGATTTGTCACAGCCTTCTTCATGGAGTTCAGTGCAACTACCCACCTTCTTTACCGTCTCTTTTTAAATTGTTTTAAATGGATTTTATATTATTTTAACTAAGCATTCCAAGCACCATTTGGTGTGAGGAGCTCTATAAATAAAATGCATATTATTATTATTATTATTATTACTTTCCTTTTTCCCCTTGTCTTTTCTTGCAGAACAAGCTGTACCCCTCGATACTAGTATTTCAGACCACATGGGGCCAACTGCATCCTCTCTAGAATAAGCGTTAGGCTATTTAGTCAGTGGCTTGGAGTGGAAGGCACACAGAACAGATTTAGCAAATGTACAGGTGATATAAAGCTGGGAAAGATTACAAATAGTGTGGAAGAAGGGATGGAGCAATCTTGATAAATTGGAGAATTGAGCTGAAAACAATAAGATGAAATTTACTAAAGACAAATGCAAAAAATATTACACATAGGAAAGACAAATCAAATGCTGAATACAAAATGGGGAATAACTGACTGGGAAGTTGAGGTTTGTAGGGATCAAAATACATGAGCCATAAATGTGGTGATGTTGCAGAAACCAGCAAATGACATTTTGAGTTGAATTAGCATCGTATTCAAGACATAGGAAGTAATTGCAAAACTTATTTGTCACTGGTCAGGCTTAATCTGGAGTACTATATCCACCACTATTCATACTTTAAGAATGAAGTTGAGAATTTGGAGAGGATCCAGTGGAGAGTAACAAAAGTGATTCAAGGTTTGGACATGTTTAACCTAATGAAATAGGCTAGACATAATAGCTGTTTTAAGTATGTAAAAGCTATACATACTAGTAAAACTAGTAACAATTCATCCTTAATGGTCACTAAGAGAAGGACAATGCTCAAACTGAAGAAGGAAGGTTTATGTTAAATTTCAGGAAGTATTCATTAACCAGAAGAATATTTAGACAAAGTAGCAAATTTTCAAAAAACAGTTTAGATAATGATTAGTCGGGAATAGCATAGGTAAAATTGGCCCTGCTTAAGGACAGGAGTATGGACTAGGGCCCCCATCTATGGTCCCTGCATGCACAACACACGGACCAACTTTATACACATCTAGGTGCTGCTGCCACCATTCTACCAAGCTTCCCAGGAGTTGGTCCAGAAAATGCCACGCTCAAAGTTTTCTTCCCTGGCAGGAAGAGGGGCTTCGCTGGGAGGCATGGGGAGAGCTCCGAGGCTACTGCTGCCACCAGAGTTTGCCACCACAGCCCTGTATCTGGTTCCTCTCAGGAGAGGACTGTGAGCTTGGTGGTGGCTGGGCGGCTTAACAGAGGCAGGGCTATGGCAAAGGACTTGGGTGACCACGGGTAGCTTCACTTCCAGCCCTCTTTCCCCTCCTCCCCCACATCCCAGCTGAGCCCTGCTGAGCTGAGCCCCACTCAGTCATAGCATGAGTGCATATATGTTGCATATGTGTGTACTGTGTGGCAGCATCCATGCCGACTATGGATTGGGGCGAGGGTGTACTGTAGAACCCCAAAATTCTGTGATCTAAGTGGAATTATTTGGGTTAGGCAGGATCAAGAGCCACTCTCCTCCAAGTAGCAGGGACTCCTAAAAATCCACACTGGATAACATGATAATTTATTAATTCAGGCTGCTGAGAGATTTTCTTTGTAAGTTTTTTAAAAGTCCATCCATAATAGATGAGCCTATAAATAGAGATGAAAACTAAGTCCTAGTAAACTGCAGGATATATGCTTCCTATTTTATGGAGCTATTTGCATAGCGTCTTTGAAGACAGGTTTACTTCAAAGATAATGTGTAAACAACACCAAGGATGAATTACCAGCACTTTTATTTATATATAAGGGAAGCACTGATTTTTGCAGTTGCTGTCTATAACGTGGTACTATCAGCACTTCTTGTTTTTCTTTGCTTTAATTAGAAACCCAGACTGGCTTCATTGCAAAGTATGTAATGTAAAATGGTCTCTGTAATCCAGAGAAGGTGCACTGTTCGTGCTTTTTTGGTAGCATTGTTAATATGGAATAGGTCTTCTACCAGATCTTGCATAGAAGAAGCAAAGCTATCTAGCTATTTCAGGAGTAGATAAGTGTGGTATCAATATTAAATGGAAATCTGTGTACTCCATCAGAATAGGGTTGAAATGAGAATAAAAAATCATCTCATGACAATCTCATGAGAATCGAGAATCAGGGTTTCAGATCTCATGAAATTCAGAACTCATAAGATTCCTTGCTCCCTCCCCCCCGCCCCCCCTCCAGCATAGGCTGGTCTCTCAGCCCAGAGAATTAAAGGAGGGGAGGGAGGGAGGAAGAAGCCACGCTGTCCCCTCCCCAGCTCTCTTACCTTGCTTCGGGCTGCCAGCTCGGGGGGGGTGGGGGCAGATCCTGGGACCATGAGAAGTCTGTGTGGAGCTCTATTGGCTGCTGACGCCTGCTAGCCTCAGCACCAGGCATCTTGTTTTTTGGAT
Organism: Sphenodon punctatus; assembly: GCA_003113815.1. Classification (NCBI taxonomy): domain Eukaryota; kingdom Metazoa; phylum Chordata; class Lepidosauria; order Sphenodontia; family Sphenodontidae; genus Sphenodon; species Sphenodon punctatus. Next base: position 1,210,925 of record QEPC01006951.1, on the reverse strand, counting down.
TCTTGCTGAATTCTTTCTCAGCAAGAATCTAGCCAATTCTCATCTCGTTCTCGTTTGCAAGAACAAGTCAAGATTTGTGATTCTCATTGAACTGAGTTTCAGTCCAACTTCAGATCTTACTGTGTGGTGATTTCAGCTTGCTGAATATCCCAGTGCCACGGTTGCACATGCACACAATGTCTAAAAATAATTTTGCAATTAGGATTTGGAAGTTGTGAGGATGAACATTATTTCCTTAGGAAACTGAAAACTGACAAAAACTTAATGTTTTAAAGTCTCTGATGATTTGCAGCTGAATGGGTCAAATCAGATGGACCAATGGCAAGGAGTCCAGCATGCAGGAGGGTCCTGCCTCCCTCAGACACCCACTCTCAGAGAAGGGATAGGCCCATGGTTGTCATGGTGACTATGAACTCCTGCTCTGCCCCTGAAAGGCTGGCCTCAGCATGTATGCTGAAATCATCCAAGACAATAATTCTTAAGAAAAACTGTTGGGCATTGGAATAAGTTGCACAGTAAGGAGTTGTGTGAAGTCTCACTCCTTGGACGTTTTCAAAACCCAGCTAGATGAGGATCTGTTCGCAGTGCTGTAGGCAGAGGATATTCTGCTTTGGAGTAGGGAGCTGGACTAGATGACCCTTGGATCCCTTCCAACCCTACAATTTGATGATTCTATGATTATCCCCCTTAATTTTTGATCTGAGTATATAAACCTTCTAACAACCAACCAACTCCAATCCTTATAGGTACCACTATACAATTTGACAAACTCTCAGGGTATAAACTCAGTCAAAATTCTGAAGTTCTCTTATGTTGCTTGGCAACACTGGTCAGCGTGAGAAACTCCCCTTTGGCAGCAGAATGATTCAGATATCTAGGACACAAAGTCTCATTCAATTTTTAAAAAATTCTTAAACTTAATATGTGTCTGATACAGAGGATCAGACACGACCTGGATAGATGCTCTGGGTAAAACAGACGTGTGGGCAGTGGGGCAACGGTGTGCCCCGGGGCATGAAACCACAGCCTACACAACCCCGGCCAGGTCAGGACACCGAACAAATGTGTCGGCAGCTGGAGAGCCATCCCACCATATGCATTGCCTGGATAGACCAGGGTACTTAACAAATATGCGGGCAGACAACCCCGCCCACCCCCTGCTCCCAGCACACACACACCCCATCATGACAGGCAGCCACAGTGGCTGACCATGGCAACCCCTGACCGATGGTGGAGCAGAACAGACATGGGCCCTTTTTAAACAGGCGCAGGGAGGATGGGTGTGAGCTGAGGTAATAGAACAGTATGTGGAGGACAGTTACATGGGCACACACCCATCTCCACCTATCCCCCACGCATGGAGCAACTGTCATTTTTGCCAGTTGTTCTGTGCATGGGGAATAGGTGGAGATGGGTGTTACGTGGGAGCACACACACCCATACCCCAATCTTTGTGTTTAGACGGGGCTCCCCACACACATGCACACGTCACGTGTTCATTGCGTGGGGGTGCATCATGTAAAAAAGACATCGGTGGTTCATGTCAACGGCCCCCAGTCCAGGCTGTGACCTCAGAAATCTTCCAAGGATTCAGCTCGAGCTAGCCGCCTACACACCCCAGAGGAGTCCAAGTTGCAGGCCAAAGCAGGCCACCATCATGTCTGTTTTTACCCTCAGACTTATCCTTAATGTTCTTGGGAACAATTGCATTACTAAACAAATAGCAATACAATAACAGATGCACTGCAATTGCCATTATAATGGTCACATGCAGATTTAAAAACAGGTTGCCCAAGAATTTGACTAACCTTTTTCAAATTTATATGACAGGCATTGCTCATTATAGGAATAAAGAGGCTCTGTGCCTCCCAAATTTCAAACTTTATTCCTGGGCTTTAGAGGCAGACTATTTAGCTAAATGAAAAAAAGAACACATAACTAAGTGATGGCTTCGAATGGGGTGCGTGAGTTGTGGGGGCTGGTGCCCTTCCCCCTCTTCCCCGAAGCGTGACTGTGGCTGGACCTGGGGTGCTGCGGCGGACAGTGGGATCGGGATGCCGCTGCTGCCGCCACGATCATTAAGGGAGCAGGGCCAAGAACAGCTGACTTCCAGACAGCCCCTAGAAGAGCAGGGGGTGGCTGACAGGCATGCCAGCAGCCATGCCAGGGGCACATGCCAAAGGGGCATGCCCTTCAGCGGGGTCCGGCGGCCAGGTCCGAGGAAGGACATCATAGGTTTTTGGTGAGAGATGGAATTGAGGCGGAGGGGGATGTGTGTTTTTGGGGAAAGTGGGGAGGGCTCTTTTTGTTCAGATGGTAGAAGAAGGGAGGGGGGTGGGAGGAGGGGAGGGAGTGTACTAAATGTAATCCGTTGGAAGGAGATTTAGGATTGTTTTGAGGAAATTATTGGAGATTTATTTATGAAATTGATATGTTTTTGTGTAAACTGTTGTATAGATAATATAGATGGGACTGTGTTCTGGACAATTTAAACTGCTACATTGAGGATGTAAAGGAATTGATGGGGATGTGTGGTGGGAGCCCCCCTCCTGGTGAGAACGGGAGGGGGGGGCGGTTGGAGGGCCCCCTTCTGGTGGCAGCAGGATGGGGGATAGGATATTGTGGATGGCTCTTTGGGTATAGTGATGGTGATGTTATACTGACAATTATTATGTTATTATTGATGGTTCTACTCTTTATGATTGTTTTGGGGGTTGGTAGTATTGTATTAGACTGTGAGGGCTTTTGGGAATTTATATATATATGTTTTTTCTATTGTAAAATTTCTTTGTTGTAAGCCGCCTCGAGTTACTTTTTGCAGGAGAGTGCGGGATATAAATTAAAAGTGATGATGAGTGATGATAATGATTTATTTTATTTATTTAAAATTCTTGCTACCCTGCCTCTCCTGCCACAGGCAGCTCAGGACGGCTTACAATCAACAATAAAAACAACAATAACTAAAAACAAGACATAAAAAGGAGGATAATAAAATAACCCACCCCTCTCCCCCGCCCCTCCCCCCCACCTGGCCAAATGTCTGGTGGAACAGCCAAGTCTTACAACTTCTTCTAAAGGAGGGGAGGTCCGGGACCAACTGGGCCTCAACCGGGAGGGAGTTCCACAACCGCAGTGCAGCCCCCAAGAATGCCCTCACCTGTGTGGCCCCCCCCAGCGGACTTGGGGGACTTCGAGCCAGGCACCCCTGGATGACTGCAGGGGTCGATCCAGAACCCGGGGGTGGGGGGGTGAGGCGGTCCCACAAATAGGTAGGGCCTAGGCAGTTAAGGGCTTTATAGGCCAAGACCAACACCTTGAATCAGGCCCGGAAAACTACCAGCAGTCAGTGCAGAGAACGGAGCACTGGCGTAATATGCATAGAGCAATATGCAGTAGGAAATATTGAACTAGCTAATCTGTTCTATGCCACCTGGCAACAGAACAGGTTCTTTAAGGTCCTCATTAACCTACTTTTGAAAAGCAGTTATTAATTTGGAAAACAATGAAAACAAATCTAAATTCCTTAATATATTGAGGAATATTGATATTGTGGGTGAAAACAGACATGACGCTAACCACCCTTTAACCATCCTTGGTGGTTATATTTATGCATGTTGCAGGGCTGTATTGGTGCCCTATCCAGCCCTGCAACATGCATAAATAACCACCAAGGGTGGTTAAAGGGTGGTTAGTGTCATGTCTGTTTTCACCCTGTATGAGTTCCTTGATATTAGGAACTTAGATTTATTTTTATTGTTTTCCATATTAATAACTACTTTTATAAAGTGGGTTAATGAGGACCTTAAAGAACCTGTTCTGTTGCCCTATGGGATGTGGGGATATTCCAATAGAATGGAATGTGGAGAGACTGTGCTGACATTTTTGTAAATATTAGAAGTTAAGTTCTGAAATAAAGACCACATGATTGCACCAAAATATTAGGGAACTTAGATTTGTTTGTATCGTTTTCCATATTAATGGCTATTTTAGTAATAGTCATTATTTTATTTTATTTTATTAGCCTTTGTTAGTTACTTTATTAGCTTGGCCTTAAACATTAGCAGAAATCCTGGTGTTCCTGCTCAGATTGGCTTCCTAGTTTGCAAGGACTGGGCAATGAAAGATATCTACTGTTCCAAGAATCCCTTACTGGGTAATGAAATAATATCAATAAAATAAGGCTTCCCCAGTACTTACGTAGCTTACTACATAACCAAAAATAACTTCTAACCAAAAATAGAAAGGAACCCAGTTGAAATCAATTGGAAAATCTATTGATCATGAGAGATCAACAAAAACACTGCATTTCTACCAAATTTTGTGTTCCCCGGTACTGCTAGAAATCATAACTTCTAGCTCTAGGGGGGACAACGATTTAAAGAGCCCACTGACTGTAGCGGAATGGAGGAAATCAATAGAAGTTGCACATAAATTCTCAGCAACAATCTCAGCCAAGTATAAACATGTGTACCTTAAAGAGCTTTGAAATCATGTGTACTCTGTTTCAAAACTTAACTTCTAATATTTCAAAAAAATATCAGCACAGTCCCTCCACATTCCACTCTTTATTGGAATATCCTACACACATGGCAGATTGTGGTCATATGGTTGATAATGATGTTGTTGCTCCCTCTTTCCTAAGTGGTGGGAAGTTTCCAGAACACTTAGCTTATTCTGGACTGGTTTCCTTTTGAAAATTGATAGACTAGAGAGTTATGAAGTGTATAGAAATCTGTTCATTTACAGATTTACAGGCAGAGGAGGGAAGCAGCTGACAGCAGCAGCAGCACTCCCTCAGATAGGGACACAGCTGCAACCCCCAACAGGACAGTTCCCAAAGCTGCTCTTTCTGCAGATTTCTTCCCAGAGGTCTAATACTACATGGGTTCCCAAACAATCTGTTGGCAGTCTTTCCCTCTCTGCTTGCGGTCTCCCTCCCTGGCAAGCCCCCCAAACTGCTCTCTTCTGCTCTGTTGCACCACTCTCTCTGTTTGTCACTATCCATCTATTTAACAAAAAGCTAGATGGTCCTGCTTGACCCCCTCTGACCTGTAACTGGCAGGGGTGGGGAGCAGAGGGTGTTGACTTTTGAGGTGTGGAGAAGAGCTCACTATTCCAAAGGCCATAACAATATTCTGGGTTTTCCTCCCTGTGGATGGAAATTATGTTCCATCCATTAGCAAACCTTACACCCTGAAAGAAATGTATTGGATGTTACTAAAAAAGTATATTCACATAGTGACTTCAAACTGTCTTCCTTTACTAAGGCAACAAATAACCACATGGCTAGCACTCCAGGAATATCCATTTGAAACGAAATAGATATCTGTTCTAGTCTCCTCTAGTCCATGTCTATCTATCCCTCTCATTTTATGATCATGAGGATTATTTGATCTTAATTTCAAGCTAATTGCCTTCAGCCTTGTGGTATGCTTATGTATGATATTGGTTTACTTGCAATTTGATTGATTCCAATGCAAATAAATATAGTAGGATCGACATAGGTCAAACTTGCATTACTTGCAATTCTGGTTAAGTCAAAGAACTGTGTTTTCCCTGGCCCCGAGTCTAACAAGATTATTACTTTTTGAAATGGATGTGAATTTTGTGCCACAATAGTATCTTCTGTGCCAATTAATGCTTTCTTTGCAACATGTGGTTAAAGTCAATTCCTTCTCCCCACCCCGCCCCAAGCTTGCTGTTCAAGATACAGTGCCCTGCTACCTGCTGCTGTGACCTGAGGATGGATCAGTTCTTGTACTGAGAGATGGAGGTGGGAGCTACTGGTGCACTGCATTGCTAATATTTTTAGCTAGGAGGGTGAGGTATCGCTTGAACATTGCCTCATTTATTAACTTCTGCATAAGTTAAATTTCTGATAAGTTAAACATTTCTGGCTGTCCCACAAAATAAGGCTTAGCAGGACTCCACTATATTTGGAGGCAGAGGAAGAAAGGATAAGAGTCTAAGGGCGTTTTTAGACATACGCGGCGGCGCCCGCGCTTGTTTACCAAAAGACCCAGCAGCCGGATTTACATGTGATGCCGCCGCCGAATACGCGCATGTGTGGGCAATGCGCATCCATTTCCGGCCACGAACTGACCAGGTCGGCGATCGAGACCGGTCATACGTGGCCGGAAATAAATGCGTATCGCCTGCGCATGCGCGTATTCGGCAGGCGTGTCACATGTAAATCTAGCTGCCGGGTCTTTTGGTAAACAAGCACGGGCGCCGCCGCACACATCTAAAAACAGCCTAAACCAGGGGTGGGGAACCTTTTCTGTCCTGGGGCCGCATTGAAAATTAGTACAAGCTCCAAGGGCCACATAGAGGTTGGGGATGGAGGGACTTAATGGGTGTATTCAAGACCCATTCATTCTGGGTCATGGAACTATTCCCTACCCTTGTGTGCATGCCCTCCTCTCTGCTCCATTTTCCTGAGCTCAGTTTTTCCTGCTTAGGGGTAGAGACTGGATCGAGGGGCCAGATCCAGGTACTGGAAAGGGGCCACATAAAAACTTGCTGAGGACCGTATTTGGTCCCCCAGGCATGAGGTTCCCCACCCCTGGTCTAAACCAATGTAATATATTTTTAGGGAAGGTGATTGAATGGGTGGTTGCCTTGCAGCTCCAGACACATCTTGATACTACTGGTTTCCTGGACCCATGTCAGTCAGGTTGTTGTCCTGGGCATGGCACCAAGACCAAGACTGCACTTGTGACCTTGGTTGATGAACTCTATTTGGAAATCAGTAGGAGACATTGTACCCTGTTGATTTTGTTAGATCTGTCAGCGGCCTTTAATACAGTTGATCCTGGGATGTTATTGACACGACTGTGGGACCTGGCAGAACAACCCAAGGAGTGGTGATGGGCAGTGACTCATCACCCCACCACCCGTGAACTCCCTTATGGGGTCCCACAGGGTTCCATCTTGTCCCTACACCTGTTCAATGTGTGTCTGAGGCCCCTGGGTGAGATCATTAGGAGATTTTGAATGATGTGCCATCAGTATGCTGATGACACCCAACTTTCCCTCTCTTTTTCATCTGACCCAGGCCCTGCAGTCTTGGTGCTTACCAGATGTGTGGCTGCCTTTGGGGACTAGATGTGGGTGAACTGATTGAAACTGAATCCAGACAAGACTGAGGTGATGATGGTTGGCTTGCTGTGTGACCTGGGGGACATAGGAACCCCTCTTATTGATGGTGTCCAGCCTCCTTTGGTCACTCAGGTTTGCAGTCTTGGAGTGCTCTTGTATCCATTGCTGTATCTGAATGGTCAGATTGCAGAAGTGGTCAGGAGCGCTTTTCACCAACTTCATTTGGTGAGAAGGTTGCAACCTTTTTTTATCAAACTCAGGCTTGGCCACAATCATCCATGCCTTCATAATCTCAAGGCTAGACTACTGCAATGTGTTCTACGTGGGACTGCCCTTGATGACTGTTTGGAAGCTACAGTTGGTGCAGAATGAAGTGGCCTGCCTTCTGTCGAGCATGGGTCTCTGGGAGCACACTGCACTAGTGCTCTGGAGTCTTCATGGGCTGCCACTAGCTTTAGTTTCCGGGCACAATTCAAGGTACTGTTTTTGACCTATAAAGCCCTAAACGGCTTGGACTCCGGATATCTGAAAGACAGCCTCTTTCCTTATGTTCCATCACAGCATCTGAGGTCAGCCAAGGGCGCCCATTTATGAATACCAAGTGCCTGTGAGGTTTGTATCATGAGGGCACACAGAGAGGCATTCTCAGTGGCTGTTCCACAATTATGGATCTCTCTTCCCCTTAGAGATCCGCCTAACCCCAAGCCTGCTTACCCTTCGGAAGAGATGTAAGACCTTTTCGTTTGGACAGGCATTGGGCAGGCTGGGATAGGGTTGGGTGGGATTGGTCAGAGAAGTTAGGGAGAGGGTTGGCGGGTGGGTTTTGTGGGGGGTTAACTGCTTTTATGTGTGTTTATATATATAGATATATATCTGTATATGTTTTGTGTTTATATCTCTTATATTTTTGTAAGCTGCCCTAAGCCTTGTGGGAAGGACAGGGTAAAAATTGAATGAATAAATAAATAATAAATAATAATCACTTATATCCCACTTGCAGAGGTCCTGATCCTCGATCCTCCCAGGCATTCTGCCCCCCAGATATCCCCAGTCTCTCCCATAACCCCATATACCTCCAATATCCCTTTGTACTTGCCATGATAGTGTTTTTCCCCACTGAAGCCAGGTTCTGACAAACAGCATTGGGACTAAGTAGTAACTACATTGCAGTAACTACCTCTGTAGCATTCAAACAAACAGGCTAACAGCTACACTAAAGTACCATTCTGGAGGGATGGGGGAGAGTCTGGCTGCACTCTCTTTATCTGGGCAGAGATCTGCACAGCCTGCAGGTTTCTGCCTGGTTGAAGACAGTGCAATGAGAACAGCCTCTGGCAGGATGGAGTGAATTTTCATTGTGGTGTCTTGATCCAGGCCAAGACCTGTAGGCTGTATGAGTCCCTGCCGGGTGAAGACAGCACAGCAGAACTCTGCTCCACCCCCCAAGAGATTGCAAGCATTTGACTGAGGAAGGAGACTCTGCTTGTGCTGCCTTCACTCAAGACAGCACAGCAAGATTTCCCCACTCTGCCGGTGAGTCCTGCAGCACTGTCTTGAGTTAATACAGTGCAGCAGGATTCCCATCCATCCTGCCAGATATTTCCAATCCCTGCGGGGATGCAGGGAAGTCCTACAACATTGCCTTCACTCAAGACAGCACAGAAAGACTCCCCCAGCACTGTGCAAGAGATCAGAAACCTCTGGTGCAGTGGGAGGGAGTCCTGCTGCACTGTTGTGAGTGAAGATGATGCAAACAGCCACCTACCCCTATCCTGCCAGAGGCTTTTGATCTCTGGTGGAATGGGGGAGCCAGGCTGCACTGTCTTCACTCAAGACAGGGACTGCAATTGGACATGAAGGGCAGGCGGTCTTTCAAATATGTGGGGCCCAGACAGTTACGGGCTTTAAAGGTCAAAACCAGCATCTTGAATTCTGCCCAGAAAGTTATAGGAAACCAGTGTAATGTGTTCCTGGAGACTCATCCCCAAAAGGAGGCAAACTGCCACATTCTACACCAGGTGCAGCTTCATGTTAACTTTGTTCATACGACAAGGACTCACAGGGGGGCATTCTTGGTTGCTGCCCCCAGTGCTTTGGAACTCCCTTACCTTGGAGGTTTGCTTGAGCCCAAACCTGAGTGTCTTCCGAAGGCAGTGTAAGACTTTTTTTTTTTATCTGAAAAGGCATTTGGCAGGCAGAGATAGGGGATTGGGGTGGGGTTTGGTGGGTGGTTTGGAGGTAGGGGTGTGAGAGCAGATTAGATGGGGGGGTAGTATTGAGTGAATTTTTTGGGGGGTGTGTGAGAGGTTTTAAGGTTTTGTATTAATTTGACATGTTTTTTATGGTCTGTAAGCTGCCCTGCGCCTGGTGGCATATAAATAAATAACTAAATAAAATACTTCAGAGTCGCTGTTCAAGGTATGTGGCTTGGCTGTGAGCTGGACTCTGCTGTAGGGGTGGCTGCAGCTCTCCAGGGGTCAGTGCAGACCAGGACTGGACCAGACTGTGTCCTGTTGCTCCAGCTCTCTTCTGCTGGGACTGTATTAAAGCCAAGGCTCAAGCTACCCTTAGCAGATGGCTTTGCCAATTTCTAGGGAATACATAATGTGACTGGTAGCTATTTATTTATTTATTTTATTTTGTTCAATTTGTATCCCGCCCCTACTGCGAACAGCTCGGGGCGGCTAACAACTTCATCATAAAACAATTTTAAAACAGAATATAAACCATCCATAAAAACACTACAATAAGCTGGGGATAAAAACAGCTGCAGCCAATCACATACATGCTCCCTGGACTGACTGCGGCCACCACTAATCACAATGCACAATTCCTGGAAAAGAGGTCAAGCCCTTTGAGATCGTCCAGGGGAGCCTTTTTGGAGGTTTCCCGGGCGAGGTGTGTGGCCACCGATGTTAGATCTTTTTCGGTGGCTGCCCCTGTCCTGTGGAATTTGCTCCCAGAGGACACTCGGTTGGCCCCCACTCTCCTGTCATTTCAACGTTTATGTAAGACCTGACTGTTCCGCCAGGCTTTCGGGGAGGGTGGGTTTGAGGGGAGGTTGTTTTTCCCTGCATATAAGAAATTTAAACTTTTTTAATTGTTTTATTGTTTTTTCTTTATCTTTGTTGTTTGCCTCCCCGAGCTGCCCTGCAGGCAGGAGGGGCAGGATAAAAATTTTATATAAATAAATCAATGAATAAAATAAAGCCACAGCTATTTTTCTGGTCTCAACATAGGTGGCTGAGCTGAAGGAGTCTGGGCCCAGGGGTTTCGGTGTCGGCAGCACCTCCCTGGGAACGATTGTCTTTGCTTCCTAAAAAATAGAGGGGGTTCCTAACCTGGCTCCACCTGTGCTTAAATCATATCTGCAGCCTAAAGATGAGTACTGAATGGCTCTCAGTACAAAACTGGGTAGGATCTGAGGTAGATTTTTATGGCTTCCTGTTCAGGTCATAGTTACTAGCTCTTTATCAACAGCGTAAGCACTGTCCTAATCAGAAAAGGAAAACCCTGTAGAAGTAAATAATAGCAGTGCTCCCATTGGATTCAGTTGCTGCAGGATTTCACCACAAGATAACCAGCTGTTTTCTTACCTTGTGGTTATCGAGAAGGCCTGGCTTTCTTGCAGCCGTATGAATGTGATTTATCACACTGTTTTGGAAGGGACCGTGCAGATGACATATGCTGATATGACTGACATGCCATCTACTGTAGATTGGACTGTAGCAGTGTAAGCTTGAATCCAGCATCCTGTTTCCACTACCACAGGTCTGCTTATTTCCATTCTTTACTCCGTTGTAGTTCTATGAAACCATGGCTTATCTTCTTTGCACAACAATTATTGATTTATTGATTTATTATTATTTATTTCATGTGCTGGTGTCTCAAAAGATGAAGTAAGTTGCAGAGATAATTTTGGATACTTCACTCTTAGCTTTTTCTTCCCTTTGCAGCCAGACCCTGCAGGCAGAGATATTTCTATCCGTCCATTCTTGGAGCACTGTCAAAACACTCACATGACCATTTGGCTTGGCATTGTTTATGCCTACAAAGGCCTTCTCATGGTAAGTGTGGTAAGTGTGACTTGATTTACATAGACCAATGTTTGGATCCTGCTCTTTAAAATAAATGCTAGATGCCTTTCCAAGGAGAAAAAGGTCCGTGCACAATTATTTTATAACTTGTCCTCCTTTTAGAGCATACATCATTTACAGAAAGATAGCTAAATTAAATATTTAACATTATTAAATATTACATAAATATGTTAAATACACATGTTAAGAAGCTTAACGATTTAAGCTTCATGTAATTTCAGGAATAGTGGTTGTATTCAGTCTGGGTTGACAGCATGTCAGTCCTGTCAGAATTGAAGCCCCTATACGGTTTGTTCCAGGGGTACCAGCCTGGCTGGTCTTTTTTCTGAGAGGGCACTCTCGTGCCTGGTCACTGGGATCAAGTGACGAACACTGTAGCCCTCAGACTGGGAAACCCAATATCCCTCCCGTTGCCAACTATATATCCAAGGAAGGTATTACCTGAGACCAGGTCCCCAGGTGGGGACCTCCTGGTCTGGTGGCATCTCAAGGCTGTCTGGCTTTACCCACAGCTGCCATGTCCTGGGGCTCTAGGATCCGGTAGCAGGTTTGCAGCCCTCTGGGGCCATGTGAACAGGGGCTTTGTCTGGAGACCCCAGCTCTGTGGCAGCATCTCCATCGGCCACGGTTCCTCTGGCCCCTTCTGCTGGGCTGAAGGGGTTTTTGAAAGCACCATTCCTCCTGGCCCTGGCCTCTGGAAGACCCCTGCCTATCAATTGGATGGTGCAGCCTGATGATGTCATCCAGCCATGGTCCCGAGCCTTGGGCTCTGTGTTTGCTGTGCCTCGGCTGTGCCGTGCTGTGTCTGTTCCCGGCTGGCCTAGACTGTCTTCCTCAACACGTCATACAGCTCTGAGTGAGTCTCCACATACCCTGCTGCCAAGAGGACATCAGACGGGATCAGTCTGGGCATAGTTTCATCACCCAATTGGGAGAAAAAAATAGCATTGATATGCTGTTTTCGTGACCTGTGCTGTACATCAAAACTATACAGTTGTAAGGCCAAGAACCACCTCAATAGACAAGGATGTGTGTCTTTCACAGTATTTAGCCATCGTATGGCGGCATGATCAGTGATAAGCGTAAACCTCTTTCCTTCCAAATAATATCGAAGTGTGCTAATGGCCCACCATATGGCCAAGGCCTCCTTCTCTATGGTGGCATACCTTTTCTCCCTTGGATGATGTAGGCAACCGGGTGTTCCTCTTTATTTACCTGGGATAAGTTCATCAGCTGACACTTGGGGCAAGATACTGTCGCTGAAACAGTACATTCACTTAGGGGCATGGGAATCAAAGGAGCGGGAGGTACCATTTGGGGTTCGTCTACTGACACTCAGAGCAGGACATCGGAGGCATCAGTTTGTAGGATGAATGGGAGGGAGAAATGAGAAGTATGTAAGATGGGAGCGGTACACAATTTGTGTTTTAGTGTCTGGAATACTCGTTGGCACTCGAAATTCCACTTCACCTCCGTTGGTTGTCTCTTGCGTGTCAAATCGGTGAGGGGGGACAGCTATTGAGGTGAAATACGGGACATAACACTGGTAATAGCCAACCAATGTGATTAATTGTTGCACTTTGCGTTTTGTTTCTGTCCTTGGGCTGTCTCGTAGGGCTTGTAGTTTGTCTCGTACTGGGCAAATTTGTCCATTGCCTATTTGAAATCTGAGCTGTTTCTCTTCTTGGAGTCTGCAACGTTTTGCTGGGTTGTTCATTAATCCTGCTGCTGCCAAGGATTTGGGTCAGGGTAAGGTGATGAAGGTGCTCCTCCCAAGACTGATTGAATACAACAATATCATCAATGTATGTAGCCGCATACTGGGTGTGAGGGACTAATATCTTATCCATCAGTCATGGGAAGGTGCCGATGGCTCCATGGAGGCCAACAGGCATTTGTGTGAAATAGTACAGCCCAAAAGGCATAGCAAATGCCATCTTCTCTCTTGCTTCCGTGACTAGGGGAATTTACCAATACCATTTGGTTAGGTCCAACGTGGACATATATTTGGATTCACAGAGTTGTTCTAGAAGGTTATCAACTCTCAGCATTAGGTATGCATCAAATTTCAATATGGCATTTACTTTCCTGAAGTCAGTGTAGAATGGATGGATCCATCGGGCTTGCCTACTAACACAGGCTGACTCCGCCATGGACTATATGACTCTTGGATAAAACCAAGTTCTAACATGTGTTCCACGTCTTCTTTAAGAATGTTTCACCAATGTCATGGAATGGTCTGGAGAGGATCCTGAACTACTTCTTCCAGTTCGGTTTCTACATGGTGTACAGCAAAGGGGGTGCATCCTGGGAGAGAGGAAAACACGTGGGGAAAATGTTGGATTAAGTCATGTGCCTGTTGTTGCTGCTGATTGTTTAAGTTTGACCACATGAGGGTCCTTGGCGGCAGGTCCCCAACTCTATTTTACCCTGGTATGTGGCAATCCATAGGGCCTCCCTTTCCACTCATTCCTTCAACAGCTTTACATGATAGATCTGCAATGTTTTGTGTCTGTTTGGCATGCGGATTTCGTAATCGACCCATCCTGCTTGGCAGGTGACCTCAAAGGGGCCTTGCCATTTCACCAGAAGTTTGGAAGAAGTAGTGGGTAGCAACACCAAAACGTGTTGTCCTGGTTGGAAACCTTGTTGTTGGGCTCATCAATGTACCACTGTTTCTGGGTTTTCTGTGACCATTCCAAGTTCTCTTTTGTGAAGGCTCCTATCTGCTCTAATCATTCCCATAGTTTCAGTAAGTGGTGCATGACCCCTTGAGGTCTAGATGGGTTTTTCTCCCATTCTTCATGCATTAGGTCGAGTATACCCCTGGGCTGATGCCCGTACAGGAGTGACAAACCCAGATATGCCTGTGGAACCTCCCTATATGCATATTCTTTAAAGTTTGATTGAACCTCTCAAAAAGCCCATCTGTTTGAGGATGGTAAACGGAAGTATGAAGAGTTTTTATTCGTAATAACTTACATAACTGTTTCATCACCTTGTTGGTGAAGTTAGTGCCTTGATCAGTAAGGATAATTTTTTGAAAACCCACCCTCTTAAATACTTTGAATAACTTCCTCGCTATGATAGGGGCTGTTGTTGCCTGTAAGGGAATCACTTCCAGATATCAAGTCGCATAATCCATGATTATCACAATGTATAAATGTCCTGCTGCTGATTTCTCTAAGGGCCCCACCAAATCCATTCCTATCAGCTCAAACAGTACATCCACTACAGGCATGGAATCAAAGAATCGGGGGGGGGTACCCTTTGGGGGTTCATCAATTGATACTCAGGGCAAGGTTGGCAGTACCGTTGTATGTCTATCTGGACTACCCTGTCCCATGTCTTTTGCTCCCCCAGGTGACCTGCACAGGGGATATCGTGGACTAAGCACATAATCTCCCTTCTTACTTCGCAAGGGGCTACTAGTTTTTGCCTTTCCTCTCCTGAGTGTCCCAGTGCCAGTAAGTTTGTCATCTCTGACACCAGTCTTGTCTGAGCTTGTGCTTGGCTTTCAACAGATATAGTAATACAGAGGAGACGTATAGATGATGGTTGCAAGAGGGGGGCTCAGCCGCAGGAAGTGGCACGAAGACTGTTGGAACTGTACATGTTGACTAAAGCCAAAGGAAAGAACTGCTGATCAAATGATGGAGCTATTCCTGGTGGAACAATTCATCCAAGCACAAGCTCAGACTTCACTGGTATCAGAAATGACAACCTTACTGGCCCTGGTGTTACAACCTATTGCAGAGGGTCCCCAAACACCACCTGTGCTTGTTTGCCTTAATCAGATGGGACCTGACGATGACCCACCTTTTGGGGAACCTTTGAACGAGTGGCCTCTTTGACCTGCTGACCAAAAAGCAATGGGCCATTCTGTTGGCCCCGTGTTTGACTGGTACGGTGCAATTATGACACCTTGGAGCCTGTGGATGCTGCGGATTTCAAGGTGATAAAGGAAACAATATTAAAAGGACTATTGCATTGCTACACTCGTGGCTCCCAGCGCTGCTGCCCCCTCCGCCAGGTCCCAGGCCACATCTTTCATCATCCTCATCAGGATAACTGCCTCAGGGCAGGAACATGGAAATGGGAAGAATATCAGGAAAAAGGCCCAGTGCACACAATATGTCTGCTCACCTCCGATGACCACATCCCTCCCCATCTCCACTGCAGTTCACCACTGGACAACTCATATATGTGGAGCGTAGTTAACCAAATGACCCAGGAGTGGATGGGTTGACTGCAATGTAGGAAGAGGACCCCAGGACTAGGGGTCCTGGACCCCAGGACCAGGCCCGCTTGCATGGCAGATGCCCTAGAGGCAGGACCTCAGTTTCAGTAGAGTGTAAGGATATAAGACCCCAGGTATGGGTCACTTCAGTGAACCAAACTCTGTCTCAGACCTGAACTCATGTCAGAAATGAAACCTAGCAGGAGTCATATCCTGGAAATAAGAACTTAATTCAGTGACTAGAAATACGTCAATGTTCAGCCTGATATAGCCCTGGGAATTGTTTGTCTTTCATCCCCGCTAGGCTGTCTCTGTCTCTGTCTACACTGTGTATAGAGGATGTTATGAAAAAGACTCAGAAGACCAATGTAGGATGATTTGATACTTTCTAGAATGAACGTATACGTATGTATAATTATGCCAGTGAGCTTACACCTCATTGGACAGGTCTGATTCTTTTGTCCGTATGCCTATAAAACCATTTGGGTGTCATTAGGACCCCAGATACTCTTGTTCCAGCTTACATTCTGTATCTCCCAGCTTCGTAGGGAATGGGTCATTCATCTCCAAGTTGGGTAATAAAACCTTCTACGCTTTAACAATTCCCTATGGCTGTCGCTGTACCATTGACCTCTCTATGGTCTAGTGGTCAAGCCACCACCCTCATAAGGGATCACATAATCCATCATAGAGTACCTCTGAGGTAACCCAACAGCTGTTGGTTGTGCTGCCTCATCGGACCCCGCACAAGAAATGGGTCCCCGGGAAGGGGACCAGACCTATGCCACAGATAGCAAGGGATTTAGGAGTCACAGTGCCCGGATTCTCCAGCAGTCACCATTACATACTCGAATGTACATGCGGGAAATTGCCCCAAATGCCACCCAGCTCATAGAGGGGGTGCCCATGCACCCTGTGTTCATTGGCGACCCAGTGACAGCAGCCTCTGACACCATGGCTGATGAAGGCATACATCGTGGCCCATACACTGAAGCAGGAGCTGTAGAACCAAAGGCTGAGTTCTGCCCAATGCATTGTAGAGAGAGTGTTTGGAGACCTCCCTTGATAAACCTCTCCCCCCACAGGCTAAGGAGCCAGTGCTCCTTGTTCTGGCAGGACCAGGGTCAAGCTGAGTGGCACATGGCTTCAGAAAATAGGGATGCCCTGTGCAGGCACATAGCCCACATTGTTGCCACACAGGAACAGCAAGCAATGGCCTGAAGTGGCCCTGCATTACAGAACCCCACCCCAAAATCCTGTAGATATTGGTAAATAAAGTCTATACCTGTATCTTCAACCTGTTTGTCTGTGTCTGTACCTGGCCATTTACCACTACACAGTCAAATCTGACAACAGACAGTGGGTCCTGGGAACTCTATGGATGTTTTGGAAACGGTTGTTGTTATGTTGGGGAGGGGGTCACTGTGATAATCTCATCCCCACTGCTGCAAGTGTGATGGGTGGATATGCCCCCACATTACCATTATGGTAAGTGGCCTTCCAGCTTATGCTTTCTCCGCACCCCTCAGCTGCTCACGGATATCCCTCAGTCTCCAGCCTGAGGTCCTGCACCACCATGGGTGCTGTGGTACTGGCCATTGTGTACATCGATGTACCCTGCTGCCCTGCGCCTGTTACTGCCCCAGCTGGGCTGGCAGGACATGGCCTGACCCCAAAAGCCAGGGCAGTTGGGCATCTCAGGATGTCACCACTGATATCACCATGACCATGGCAGGCCAGGCCAAGCCAGGGGCCTCTGTCCACACCAGTGGCCTGCATGTCGGGAGCAGGTTTATGTGACATGGGTGGCTCGACTTTACTGTACACAGAGTCATCCGAGACAAGGGCGTGTCATCAGTATCTCAGAGTCTGTTGATGTGTGCTGCTTTGTGGGCCTATTGTTTGCATACCTCTGCTTGACGTGCTCTCACATACATACTTGCATCTGCTCACCACTGGCAAGCAGTAGCAACCCCCTGAAGCACACTGATGTGACGGCATTGCCTCCATCCATGAGGCCTATGCCATGTTGCACCCCATTGTCCATCTGTTTTACCACCAGGCCCCCAAGCAGCTATCTGCCATGACATACCTGAACCTCCCAATCAGCCCAAGATAAGTACAGAGACAGGAATGGTGTGGTCAAAAATACCATTTTTATTAGATAGTGGGGAAGTTTTTTTTTTACAAAAGTCCTCAGTGCGTTTCGGTCTGCCATGCCCTCTCAGGCATAGGCCCCTCCTCCCGGTCACCCACCTCAGTTGCTGTGGCTTCTGTGACAACTTCTGTGACTGCTGTGGCAGCTCATGAGGGTGCTGTACCACAGCCAACAGCACATAGTCTGGCTGCGGGCATGGCCCCCATGTGGTGTACTCCCTGGGCCAACAGGTTGTGGAGCACAGGAGGAAGGTGGCCCAGGTGATCGTGGCCAGGAAGGGGTGACTGATGGGGAAACCATGGCTAGTGAACAAGATCCAGGGGGGGCATGGGCACCTGTGGGGGAGAAGGCACATACTGCACTTGGCCCTGAGCCACAACAGAAGTGCTCACTGCTGCAACATAATGGAGAAGGGAGTGCTATATCTCAACAGATTCCTCCATGAATCATACCATGTGCTTGCTCACCCTCTCCATCACATTGCAGGTGTGTTGCAGCTTCTGGAAGTGGTGGACCAAGTCCTCTGAGCAGAGAGACCCTGAACTGGCCCTCATTTTGCTCCTGGGCCCTTGTCAGCTGCCATCCCACCTCCTGGATGGTGCGTAATTTCCACCATCAGCTCCCTTGTCATGTCCACCCTGCACCACAGATTCCACGCCCATAGTTCCTGGTTCCTCCAAGCGCTTGTGGTGGGTGGGGTAACTGTCCAAGGTGAGTTCCACACCTATAGTAAGGCAATGGAGAGAGCTGTTAGTTCACATGTACCCCACACAGATAAGGAACAACACATGCCTTGTGTGTCAGGACAACTACAGTGACTGACAGAGGGATAGCTGAGTGGCCCACTGCACTCGCCTGACATGGGGGGGGGGAACATACCTTGGGGGGACCACTGCAATGGTGCCTGGCCTTTACGGCTTGGGGGCCAAGGATTTATGCGGCTTACACAGGCAGCTATGTATACATCAGGCGACAGGCAGTGCTTAATATGAATTGCTAAGCACCAAACCTACCTGAAAACCACACTCCCTGCCCCAGAACTTAACAGAACAGGAAAATGAATCCTAGCCTCCAACTAGAGATCACTAGACTAACCTGCCTCCCGACAGCTGAATATAAAACAGGGGTTCTTGTGACTGAATCTATATGATGGCCAGCACAAGGACACAGAAGTCATTAATGCAAGCCAAATAAACCATGCTGTGTTCTTCTGGCTTTCATTTCTAACCCTGGAATGGCCAATATTGGCCTTTCACTGGCCTTTCACATTTCTGGATACACACTCCTAGTGGGAATATATCCCAGGGCTCAGCTCCCCCTCCCCTTAAATTTAATTTCCAGGGCTGAACCCTGGCATGCCCCACCACAAATTAAGCCCTGGCATCAGAGAACCCCTGACCGAGGCTCACCTTTTGTTTTCCCATCCCAGGGTCATTTGGACTTAGTACTACCATCTGTTTGCTGTTACATGTCTCCATGGCATATCAGGCCAGGATACATGTGCCACTCTGTCTCTGCTTCATATATTTGGTTCTTTGCATGTCTCGCCCATGCCCTCCTCCCAGCGGTCTGTGTCCTCACCTCAGTGGTCTCCAAACCACCTGAGCTGCAGTGCTTCCCCTCCCTCTCCAGGGCTGCTGGCTCCTGGAACTGTTCCTCACCATCACTGTCCTGGACACCTGTGAACATGGTATGGGGGCATTAGGACCCTCGTTTTTCACTGCTCGACCGCCACTCTTGGCTGCCTTCCTCTTCCATCCTCCCCACCGCCACAGGTGCAGTGACATACCAGTATGGTCAGGCTCCTCCACATGGGTAGTGTCCGTGTCTTCTTCCCCCTCCTCCTGCAACACCATTGGTGCCATGGACTGGGTCTCTATGCAAGCAGGGTGCAGGTGGAAGGTGAAGGTGTTCAAGTCTGGGTCCATGGGCGCCAGCTCCAACTCCAGCTCTGGAACAGGTGAGCCTGGTGTGCCTTCAGTAAGAGCAAGACTCAGCAAGAGTCGTATTAGGGAATGGGCATGTGGTCTCCACCCACTTCCTGGCAAAGGCACGACCCCAGGTGTAGGAGGCCAATTTCTCCCTGTCCACACTGAAGAACCTGTCCAGTACCTTGTAGGATGCCATTGTGCGCTTGGCATGGCCAGAGTCAAGGTTTTGATTGTGGACCAACTTTGCCTACTACCAGCACTGGAACATGTCCCTATTGTACCCCAGTCGCACCATGCCATCTGAGATGCCTTGATATACTAATTTCATTAGCCTCCCCCCACAGGCTGATGAAGACCCTGGTCTCCTCATCGGACCAAGGCACGCCCTTGGGTGCTGAGGGTGTGGGAAGTGCAGCCTGCACAGCTGGGCCTGCGCAGAGGTGCTAGCAGTGGAGGCTGTGCAGGTACATGCCTGTCAAAAGACAAAATAATTGTCTCCTGTCATTTTTCTCACCCTGTGTAGCTGTTCTGTTCCTCCCCAACCCTCCTCAGGCAGCTTTTCACTTACTTAACTGGTGGAGTTGCTGTCCTGCATGGTGCTGGCTCATTCCTCCTTAAAAGGTTGGGGAGTTTTGTTTTGGAGACAACATGATTTTGTATTTTGTGCATGTGTCCTTTAAGGACTGTCAGTCAGGCTGTGGATGGGACAGGGGAGTGGGGGGAGCAGCCAGTCTATGGATGGCTGCTGTGCTGCTCTGGCAATCGTGATGGCAGATCTCCATGGTGCTGACGGACCTGCCCATTTGCATGGGTTGGCGCCCTGGTTCAAACAGGTCAGGGATGTGTGGGTGCCTGTCCCTGCCAGAACCATCAAGTCACAGGCAAAAAAAGCCTAGCGTGGTCTGCAGACCTATCACTTCTGGCCCCTTTCCTCCCTCTTTCTCTCACTGATGCACATGTAACATTTCTCTTGAAAGCCCAACACACCATTTTCAAAGATAGACTCTCCCAGCTCTTCCTGGTTGGCAGTACTTGCTCTTTCTTACCCATTGCATTCTCCATAACGACTTGCAGAGGATCACCATCACCAGGGCTCAGACTGAAAGCCAGACAACAACCAGCACCACTACAACCACTGCCCAATCTGGCACAGTCGGATCCTAGACATGTCTTCCCCCTCACCAATCATTCCTGCAGGCCTTCCACACATCCTCTACCACAGACAGATCTTCAGGAAAAGAATCGGGAAATGTCCCCCTACCAAGTCATGCTAAGCTGTCCCCACAAGGAGCAGGCACAAGAAGATACTTTATTTTTGAAAAAATAAAGTTCATTTGTTTTTCATAATCCAAGCTTTCTGTGCTTCATTGGATGTTTGGGTGGGGGGCTGGAGAATGGCGGTATGGTATAGCAATATGCTGTTTGGGGGGGACTGAGGACTGGAAGTGGGTAGGCTCCTGTCCATAGAATCATAGAGTTGGAAGTGACCTCAGAGGTCATCTAGTTCAGCCCCCCTGCTCAATGCAGGAAACCCTACAGCATCCCTGACAGATGGCCATCCGGCCTCTCTTTGAAAACCTCCAGTGAAAGAGAGCCCCCCACTGGCCTAGACAATCTGTTCCACTGTCGAACAGCTCTTACCATTAGGAAGTTCTTCCTAACGTTTAGCTGAAAACTGCTTTCTTGTAATTTGATCCCATTGGTTCTGGTCCTGCCCTCAGGAGCAACAGAACAAGTCTGCACCATCTTCTATGTGACAGCCCTTCAGATATTTGAAGACAGCTATCATGTCTCCCCTTAGTCTTCTCTTCTCTGGGCTAAACATACCCAGCTCCTTCAACCTTTCCCCATAGGACTTGGTTTTCAGACCCCTGACCATCTTTGTCACTCTCCTCTGAATCCATTTCAGTTTGTCAATGTCCTTCTTAAAATGCGGTGCCCAGAACTGGACACAATACTCCAGATGAGTTCTGACCAGCGCAGAATAGAGTGAAACTGTTACTTCTTGTGACCTGGACACTATGCTTCTGTTAATGCAACCTAAAATTACATTAACCTTTTTAGAAGCTGTATCACACTGCTGACTCATGTTCAGCTTGTGATCAACTACAACCCCAAGATCCTTTTCACACGGACTGCTGCCAAGCCAGGTATCACCCATCCTATAGTTGTGCATTTGACTTTTCTTATCTAAATGCAGAACTTTACATTTATCTCTGTTGAATTCATTTTGTTAGTTTTGGCCCAGCTTTCCATCCTGTCAAGATCATTTTGAATCTTGTTTCTCTCTTCTAAGGTGTTAGATATTTCTTCCAGTTTTGTGTCATCAACAAATTTGATAAGCATTCCCTCTACTCCTTCATCCAAGTCATTAATAAAGATGTTGAACAGTACAGGACCCAGGGCCGAGCCATGAGGAGCCCCCCGTTCAATACCTCCCTTCAGACTGATGAAGAGCCATTTATGAACACTCTTTGGGTATGACTCTTCAACCAACTATAAATCCACTTAACGGTAGTCTCATCTAGCCCATATTTAACCAGCTTGTCAAGAAAGATATCATGGAGAACTTTGTCAAATGCTTTGTTTAAATCAAGATATACTACATCCATGGCATTCCCAAGATCTACTAAACTAGTAACTCAATCAAAAAAAGGAAATAAAATTAGTAGACATGACTTCTTCTTGACAAACCCATGCTGACTCCTATTAATCACAGCATTGTTTTCCAAATGCTTTCAGATTGACTGCTTTATAATCTGCTCTAGAATCTTTCCAGGTATTGAGGTCTGTTAGATGGGGCCCCCATCCGCCCAGTCAAGTACGGCTTCTGGCCCCACGGCAGCGGCGGCAGGGACACCCCCCCACTCCTCCGGCTCTGGTGGCGCAGCCGGGCCCCAGGGCTCAGGTGCAGATACCGGCACCCCCAGCCTCCGCCCCGACAACCCCAATGTTGGTGCGGGGGTGGGGCGAGGCAAGCACAGATGCTGCGGGAGCGGTGCCACGNGGCCAAGTATGGGTTCTGGCCCCGCAGCAGCGGTGGTGGGGACACACACACACCCCCGCTCCTCTGGCTCTGATGGCGCAGCCGGGCCCTGCAGCCGGGGCTCGGGTGCAGATACCGGCACCCCCAGCCTCTGCCCCGACAACCCCAATGTTGGTGCGGGGGTGGGGCGAGGCAAGCACAGATGCTGCAGGAGTGGCGCCATGACCAGTGCATCGCTCCACATGCCTGGCGGCGCAACAAGGGGGCAGGGCCTCGACAATATAATACCAGCAGAGGGACAAGCCCACTGCTGGTGAAGGAGAGTGGAAACCGGCCGCTTGAGAGTTAAGTGTGTTTCTAAGTGCTTGTGTATTTTGACATTGCTTTGTTTGTTGTTCCCCTTCCCTTCCTGCCTTGGATTATAAGTGAGTGTGTGTGGATTCAAGTGACAGTGTGCACGTGCTTGTGTCTCCATCTTCTCCCCCCCCCCCCAACCTGGGCATGTAGCTACCTTCTTGTGAGTGTTCCCCGTACTACCCCTCACTAGTGTGGAATTGGGTCTTTGCGCCCCTTACCCCACAACCACCCACAGCTCTTCCCTTCCCTTCCTCCTGTGTGAGGAGTGACTGGGCACGAGTGCTCGGTGTGGGACCCTGTTCTGCCTCTGCCTCCTGTGCCCTATGATGATAGGGGCCCAGTCTCAATGAGAGAAACATTATCCTGATGGGCAATTCTGGGAGACCCGCCCCCCCTATCCAGGAGAAGAGGTGCCACAAGCACCCCGGGCGTGAGAAAGGAAGAAAGCTCGAGTGGGTGTGCGTTTGTGTCCCCCTCCCCCTGACAGATTCACCAGCACCAAAAGGTTCCCCCTTGGGATAGGGATCATGAATATAGCTGCTGAAATGGCGGAACTGATTAGAGTAGTCCACTCCTTGGCTATGGAAGTCAAGGATCTGTGTGATAAACATGATGCCCTGGCAACTGTGGTAGCTCAGGGTACAGCCCCCGCTGGAGCAGTGGAGGGGGGGTCCCTGTCGCCCCTCCCCCTCCACCACCGGTGCCAGCCCCTGTCACTGCGGCAAACCCCCGAGAACCCCAGGGGCCCCACATAGAAAAATGTATGGGGGATCAAAAGGCCTTTCAGGGCTTTATGGCCCTCTGTAGACTGACCTTTTCCACACAGCCTGCCACCTACAATACAGATTCCCTTAAGGTAGCCGTTATTATAGGCAGCCTGGGAGGAACTGCCCTTGGGTGGGCAACTACCCTGCTGGATGGGGCTCACCCCTTGCTTTCTAACTATGGGGATTTTGTACAAAAGTTTACCAACCTTTTTGATCACCCCCATCATACTAGAGATGCACAGGCTGCCATTATGTCCTTAAAACAGATGAAAGGCAGCCTTTTGGATTATATTACGCAGTTTCAACAGCTCGTCCTGGAACTGTCTTGGCCAGATGATGTACTAAAGGTCTTATTCCAGAGAGGATTAAACAAGGAACTGAAAGACCAGCTCGCGCTAACTACCCTACCAGACACGTGGGAACAGCTTGCCAACCTCACCCTGCAGATAGAGGATAGGCTGGCAGAGAGATGTAGGGAACGCCGGCAGGAACCACGTACCTTCTTCCCTAGACCAGCACTGGTGACACCTCCATCCCTAACGGCCCCGAAACCACATGACCCCAAGCCCATGCAGTTAGGTGTGTCTAGAGGGCCTTTAACTCCAGAAGAGCGGGAGCAAAGAAGGAAACAACGCGCCTGTTTCTACTGTGGAGACCCATCCCATTTTATCAATGACTGTCCTGCGCTTCCCTCGGGGCCACAGAAGCAGGGAAATGGCAAGGGCCAGGATGGGCAGGTCCCCCTCCCCCAGCCTTAATTCAAATCCCCTCTACTATTGGAGCCACCTCGCAACATCTGCGTCTTCCTCTGACTCTTACTGTGGGGCCACACCATTCCCACATTGTGTGGGCCTTGACTGACTCTGGGGCATCAGGGAACTTTATGGACAAGGGGTTGGTGCACACCTATGCCATTCCCATGCAACCGAGCCTTCGGGTGGAAACAGTGCACTCGCTTGACGGTTCCCCCTTAGTATCTGGCCCCATTGTCACTCGAACTCAGCCCCTACTCTGTGCCATAGGAAATCACCAAGAATGTTTAACTTTTGACATTGTGTGTACCCCCTATTTTGCAGTGGTCCTGGGAATCCCTTGGTTGGGAACCCATGATCCACTAATCTCCTGAGCTGCGAGGAAGCTCTCCTTTACCTCAGAATACTGCCAACAAAATTGTTGTCAGACGGCTCCACAGGTTCCCAACATGACAGTCACCGGGACGCGCGAGGAACCCACTCCTACGTGGTTGCCCCTCGAGTACACAGACTTTAAGGACATCTTTAGCAAGAAGCAAGCTGCGACCCTGCCTCCCCACCGGCCCTATGGTTGTCCTATTGAATAGATTCCCGGCACAGAACCCCCCTTTGGACGGATCTACGCGTTAGCCGCCCCTGCGTTGACCTTGCTTTGGCAATATCTGGATGAAAGCCTCCAGTACAGGTTTATTCGTCACTCTAGCTCCCCCACTGGGGCACCAATTTTCTTTGTCCCTAAAAAGGATGGTGGGCTCTGGCCATGCGTCAACTACCGAGGCCTCAATAAGATTACTATAAAGAACCGTTACCCCCTCCCTTTGATCCCAGAATTATTGAACCAACTTCAAGGAGCCTGCGTTTACACAAAATTGGACGTCTGAGGAGCCTATAATTTGGTTCGTATGCAGGAGGGTGACGAGTGGAAGACGGCCTTCCGGACGCATTATGGTCATTTTGAATATTGTGTCATGCCCTTTGGCCTGACACAACCCGCTATGTTCCAGCACTTTATTAATGACATCCTTCGGGATCTCTTGGACATCTGCGTAATCGCCTATTTAGACGACATCCTAATTTACTCTGCTTCCCTAGAACAACATGTAAGACATGTACGCCAGGTCTTGCAACGACTTTGAGAACACCAACTATATTGTAAGGGAGAAAAGTGCGCATTCCACCTTACGTCAGTTGCCTTCCTTGGCCTTGTTATAGATCCTACAGGAATCAAAATGGACACTCAGAAGGTTGATGCCTTGCTTCGCTGGCCCCCGCCTACATCGGTAAAAGCTCTGCAACACTTCTTAGGAAGCACTAATTACTATAGACAATATATTCCGAACTATGCCAAGGTTACGCTCCCATTAATGTGACTCCTTAAGAAAAATCAAGTATATGTCTGGGAACCTGAGCAGCAACATAGTTTTATGTACTTAAGACGCGCCTTCACAACCGGCCCCCTTCTGCTTCATCTGGACGGCGAGAAACCTTTCTTCATACAATCCGATGTTTCCAGTGGGGCATTAGGCGCCGTCTTGTTGCAGAAAACCTCTGATACCATGCAAACCTTACCCTGCGCGTATTATTCTCAGCAGCTCAGCCCAGCAGAACGTAATTACATGATCTTTGATCGAGAGCTTTTGGCCATTAAGGCCGCCTTCGTCACTTGGCGACACTACTTGGAAGGCGCTAAACACCCGATCACTGTCATCACAGACCACAAAAATCTCACCTTTTTACAGACTGCACAAATCGCCAATGCTCAACACGCATGATGGGCCCTGTTCTTCACGTGCTTTACCTTTGTTGTTCAATATCGACCCAGCCGTCTTAATGTCCTGGCTGATGCCCTGTCCCAGTACCATGAGGAACACTCTGCGGCCTGCAGGCAACAAGAACCCCTCCTAGATCCCAAGGTGTTTGCTGCCACCTACTTGTGGCTGGACCAACTTCGCGAGGCCAGTGCCGATATACCCAGTCCCCCAGATGAGGCACCCTACGTCTGCGAAAATGGGCTAAAAAAGCACCAAGGCCGGATAGTGGTCCCCCCGCATGCCAACCCCAGATCTTGTGGGCCCACCATGACGTGCCATTGGCTGATCACCCAGGACCACAACAAACTCAACAGCTTATTGCACGTACCTATTGGTGGCCCTCCCTGACGAAGGACGTCCAACAATATGTCAATGCGCGCACTACGTGTGCGCGCACCAAGACTCCACGCCAACCCCCCGTAGGACTTCTACAAATATCTCAAGCCCCGCAAGGCCCATGGCAAAGACTTGGACTGGACTTTATCGTCGAGCTTCCCCCTTCATGAACATACACAGTAGTCTTCGTCATTGTGGACCATTTCATGAAAATGGCACACTTCGTTGCATGTAAAGGTCTTCCCTCCATACAGCATACGGCACTGCTGTTTATTCGCCACATCATAAAACTACATGGATGGCCTTTAGAGATCATCTCAGATCGCAGAACTCAATTCGTCTCCCGTTTTTGGAAGACATTGTTTACGACCCTGCATGTGTGTCTAAGGCCTACCACGGCCTACCATCCCCAGACGAATGGTCAAGTGGAGCGCATTAATCAAGGTCTTGAACAATACCTCCGATGTTACATAGACCATCTCCAGGACGACTGGTATACGTGGCTTCCCCTTGCCGAGTTCACTTATAATAATGCACCCAATGCTTCGCTAGGAAATTCACCCTTCTATCTTTCCTACGGCTTTCATCCCCAAATCGGGACCCCGGACCTTCCTACCATGCAGGTTCCTGCCACAGGAGCCTTGATTCAGCAGATTCATGCTGCACAACGCCTGGCAAAGGCTACCTTAGAACACGCCTGACAACAATACAAAAGAACTGCCGATAAACACCATCGGGAAGGCCCTCTCCTGTGGCCAGGAGACTACGTGTGGGTCAATCGCCAGCATTACCCCTCCACACGTCCGTCCACCAAGCTGGATTACAGATACATTGGCCCCTTTCCTATCATCTGCCAGGTAAATGCAGTGACCTATACGGTACAACTGCCCCTCATATGCGCATTCACCCGACATTTCATGTCTCACAATTGAAGAAGGCTCTGACCCTTCCTGACCCGGCACTGCAAATGAACCTAACTCCCATTCGCACAACCCCGTTAGGTCCCGAATATGAGGTTCGAGCCATCCTTGACGCCCGCCTGCATTACGGGTGCCTGCAGTATCTTATTGATTGGGCTGGGTGCGGCCCAGTCGAGCAGTCATGAGAGCCCGCGTCGGCTGTCTCGGCCCCCCAGTTGGTCTGCCTCTTTCCGTCAGTTGGTCTGCCAAACCCGGCCCTGCCTGGTCCCTTGGCCGGGCGACTGGACAGGGGGGAGGTACTGTTAGATGGGGCCCCCGTCCGCCCGGCCAAGTATGGGTTCTGGCCCCGCAGCAGCGGTGGTGGGGACACACACACACCCCCGCTCCTCTGGCTCTGATGGCGCAGCCGGGCCCTGCAGCCGGGGCTCGGGTGCAGATACCGGCACCCCCAGCCTCTGCCCCGACAACCCCAATGTTGGTGCGGGGGTGGGGCGAGGCAAGCACAGATGCTGCAGGAGTGGCGCCATGACCAGTGCATCGCTCCACATGCCTGGCGGCGCAACAAGGGGGCAGGGCCTCGACAATATAATACCAGCAGAGGGACAAGCCCACTGCTGGTGAAGGAGAGTGGAAACCGGCCGCTTGAGAGTTAAGTGTGTTTCTAAGTGCTTGTGTATTTTGACATTGCTTTGTTTGTTGTTCCCCTTCCCTTCCTGCCTTGGATTATAAGTGAGTGTGTGTGGATTCAAGTGACAGTGTGCACGTGCTTGTGTCTCCATCTCCCCCCCCCCCCCCCAACCTGGGCATGTAGCTACCTTCTTGTGAGTNTCCCTGTACTACCCCTCACTAGTGTGGAATTAGGTCTTTGCCCCCTTACCCCACAACCACTCACAGCTCTTCCCTTCCCTTCCTCCTGTGTGACTGGGCACGAGTGCTCAGTGTGGGGCCCTGTTCTGCTTCTGCCTCCTGCGCCCTATGATGATAGGGGCCCAGTCTTAGCGAGAGACAACGGGCCCACACACTATCCTGACGGGCAATTCTGGGGGAGCCGCCCCCTATCCAGGAGAAGAGGTACCACAAGCAGGGACGTGAGAAAGGAAGAAAGCTCGAGTGGGTGTGCACTTGTGTCCCCCTCCCCCTAACAATGTCAGGCTGACCGATCTGTAGTTTCCCGGATTCTCCTTCCCCGCCTTTTTGAAGATAGGGACAACATTTACCTGTCTCTAGTCTACACCTCGCCCATTTTCCAAGAGTTCTCAAAGATTATAGCCAGAGGTTCCAAGATTACATCTGCAAGTCCCTTCAGTACCCTAGGATAATTTATCTGGCCCCGAGGATTTGAACTCCTTTAAAGTAACTAGGCATTCTCTTACCATCTCTTTACCTATCCTGAGCTGCAGTTCCTTTCCTTCATCATTGTAAGCCGCCCCGAGCTGCCTGTGGCAGGAGGGGTGGGGTAACAATTTTTTAGAATAAATAAATAATCATTAGTGCTATTCTTGCCACGTTGGATGAAGTTTCCCTTGTGGGAGAAGATGGAGGCAAAATAAGAGTTGAGCAATTCTGCCTTCTCTCTGACACCTGTTAACATTTTGCCATCTTCACCAAGCAGTGGATTTACTGTTTCCTTGTTCTTTCTCTTGCTTCAGACATAACTGAAAACCCCCATTTTTATTGTTCTTAGCATCTCTCATAAGCCTCAGCTCATTCTGAGCTTTAGCCTTCCAGACACCGTCCCTAAAGGTTTGGGCTACTCATCTGTACTCATCTTTGGTGATTTGTCTCTCCTTCCATTTCTTACACATGTCCTTTTTAATTCTCAGCTCATCAGAAAGTTCCTTGTGCAGCCAAACTGGTTTCTTTAGATGTCTCCCATTTTGTTTTCCCATTGGAATTGTTTGTGATTGTGCTTTTAATATATCATTTTTCAGAAACTCCCACCCATCTTGAACTCCTTTCTCCTTTAGATTTTCTAGCCATGGGATTCTAGTTTTTATCTGAGTTTATTAAAATCAGCTTTCCTAAAGTCCAGGGTACACGTCCAACTATGCTCAGCTTTCCCTTTCATGAATTCCAAGGTGACAGGATCACTTCCACCCAAAGTTCCCACTACTTTCACCTCATCGACCAGTTCTTCCCTGTTGTTAAGGATCAAGTTCAAGATAGCCGACCCCCTTGTTCCTTCTTCCAACTTCTGAAAGATGAATTTGTCAGCAAGGCAAGTCAAGAATTTATTGGATATTCCATTCTTAGCAGAGTTTGATTTCCAACGGATATCAAGGTAGCTGAAGTCCCCCATTACTACTGTGTCTTGCCTCTCTGAAAGTTTTGCAATCTAGTTTAGGAAAGCATCATCCGCATCTTCTGCTTGGTTTGGGGGTCTGTAACCAGCCAGACTCCAACAATGATATCACTTTTATTTTTCTCTCTTTATTTTTACCCAGATGCTCTCAACACACCTTCCATGCTCAGATTTGTGGATTTCTGTGCAGGTGGATACATTTTTTTACATATAATGCTACTCCCCCTCCCTTTCTGTTGGGTCTATTCTTTTTGAACAAGTTATCTCCTTCAGTTATTACATTCCAATCATGAGTCTCATCCCATCAAGTCAAGTGCATCCCACCATGCACTTGCGGGGGGTGGGGAAGGACCATACCCCAAAAGGGAATGGCTATAGGAAAGCCATAGACAAAGACCAGGTGCTAGCCATTCACAGAGTAGCCACCTACACTCCTGTGCCTCAGCACATCTTATTGCCATTCCCAGACCCAGCTAGCCTGCAAATGCCAACAGGAAACGCAGAGGCAGAGGCCTTCAGTCGGCTAATCTGAAAATGCCAATAGGGAACACACAGACAGAAGCTTGCAGCTGGCTACTATGGGAATGCCAATAGGGAATGCACATGGAAAAGCCACCAGCAAAGTGCTAAGGTGCAGGCAGATGGGCTAGAGGGAAACACAGTGACAGACAAGAAACAGTTTTTAAGCCTTTATTGATACTACAAAAAATCATTTAAAATCATTCACCTTCAGGAGCAATTGCCCAGAGTAAAGAAACAGCTGCGGTGGCGTTTTCTTCCTATGGTTCGCCATGGCTATGAGTTATGTCAGGGTGCAGCATACTGCCCAGTCTGGCACAGTCGTATCCTAGGCACGGCTCCTCCCCCCCACCAATCATTCCTGCAGGTCTTCCACACATGCTCTACCACAGGCTGTGGCGTGGACACACAACAACTACACACAAGTGTCTGCCCATTTATTAGGCTATACATGCTAAACATGCAAGTGGGGACTGAACGGACTGAACCATGACTCCAGCGGGCTATTGTCCCATGTCTTAACACCCAGTATTAAGGGTGTTAAACAAATGAGAGAATTTCCTGCTGGAGTCAGGATTTGGACCGTGCTGCCCCAACTCAGCCCCCACTGACATGTTTAGCATGTAGAGGTTAATAAAACAGGCAGCCCCTGCTTGTATTTCTTGTGGGGGGAGGCATTCTCCAGCCACCCCCACTCACAGGTTTAGTCCAACAAACCTAATTTTATTTAGTTAATTAGTTAAACTTATACCCCACCCTTTCCAAAAGGCTCAGGGCAGCTTACAATAATAAAGACATAATACAATTAAATAACCTTAAAATACACTGCAAAATAACCTACCCTCAGCCCAAAGCACCCACTCTAACCCCAACCTCTCAGAAAAACGTCCACCCAATTCTTATCCCTGCCCCTATTCCCCCCCCACAAATGCCTTTATAAACAAAAAAGTTTTGCACTCCCTCCAGAAGATGCTCAGGCTCGGGTGCAAACGAACCTCCAGGAGAAGGGAGTTCCATCACAATGGAGCAGCAGCCAAGAACGTCCCCCTACAAGCCCTCGTTGAATGAACAAGACTAATAAACAGTACCCACAGGGAGGTGCCCCTGGAAGATTGCAGGAACCGCAATGGGGTACAGAAGGACAGGCTACTCAGATACGTGAGGCCCGCATCATTTAGGGCTTTAAAGGTCAAACCAGCACCTTGAATTGTGCCCAGAAAGCTATAGGGAGCCAGTGCAGACTTCTGAGCACCAGTGTAATGTGCTACCAGTGACTCAACCCCGAAGTGAGACAAGCTGACGCATTCTGCACCAACTGCAGCTTCCGAATAGTCATCAAGGGCAGCTCCATGTAGAGCACATTGCAAAAATCCAGCTTCAAGGTGATGAAAACATGGATGACGGTGGCCAGATCTGAGTCAGAAAGAAAAGGCTGCTGCCTCCTCACCAGACAGTGCTCCTAGCCACTGCCACAACTTGACAATCCAGGTGCAGCAAGGGGTCCAAAAGCACTCCAAGGCTGTGAACCTGATTGGCCAAGGGAGCCAGACTCCATCAATAACAGCAGTCCCAATACCCTCCAGGTCACAAGGCCAGCCAACCATCATCACCTCAGTCTTGTCTAGATTCAGTTTTAATCGACTCATCCTCATCCAGTCCCCAGCAGCAGCCAGACATTAGGTAAGCATCGAGACTGCAGGGCCTGGGTCAGTTGAAAAGGAGAGGTAGAGCTGAGTGTCATTAGAGTACTGATGGCACTTTACCCCAAACCTCCAAATGACCTTGCCCAGTGGCCTCATATACACATTGAATAAGAGGGGAGACAGAATAGAACCCTGCGGGACCCCACAGGTTACGTCCCGAGAGGATGATGAGCAATTGCCCATCACTACACTCTGAGACCTCCCCGACAGGAAGGAGTGGAACTACATAAGAGCAGACCCATATGCACCTGCCAGTTCCTGTAGTCATGTCAACAACATCTTGTGATCAACTGTATCAAAGGTCACCAAGAGATCTAACAAAATCAACAGGATAGAATTCCCCTTATCAATCTCCAGGCACAAGTCATCTACCAAGGCCATAAGTGCAGTCTCTGTGCCATACCCAGGATGAAACCCAACTGAAACATGTCCAGGAATCCAGCAGCATCAAGATGAGCCTGGAGCCATCGAGCAACCACCCATTCAATAACCTTCCCTAAATAGGTACGGTTAGAGACAGACCAATAGTCAGCATCCAAAGATGACTTTATTAATTATTATTAATTATTATTATTATTTAGCAAGCATTTATATAGCACCAGCAATGTACCTAGCGCTTTACAAATTAATTGAATAGACACGGTCCCTGCCCTAGGGCTTACAATGTGAGAGATGGGGGGTGGGGGAGAGATGAAGGAAGGGGAACAGAAGGAGAGACAAGGAGTGTAACATTCACAAAGAAGCGAGGTCCCAGGTGCACGCTCTTGGTTTGGTTACATCAAGAATGATGGCTGTTTGTTCCATGTGCTGAGGATATGAGTACACAGCTCTCAGGTACAGATTGTACTGGATGGAGGGTATCAGCAGGAGTTAGGTGACGGGAGCGAGGACTCGGGGAAGACAGAGCGGAAGAGGTGGATCTTGAGGAGGGATTTGAAGGTACGAAGGGAGGGGGTGAGGGGATGTGGTCCGGGAGGGAGTTCCAGGCGTGGGGGGGCAGCTAGGGAGAAGGGACGAAGGCAGTTAGGGGAGCAGGGGAGGCAAGGGAGGGAAAGAGAAGGGACATAGGAGGAGCAGAGTTCACGGATTGGAGTACGGAGGGAAATTAGTGCCGAGAGGTAGGGGGGAGCAAGGTTATGAAGAGCTTTATAGGTGAAGACTAAGGGGGGAATCACACGTGCAGCAATTATCTGGATTTTAAAAAACTGGTTCTCAATAGTTCGCTGTTAACAAGTCCTGTTGCATTCACATGCATGCCATACCGATTTTAAGTACAGCGAAATAATGCATTCAGACCTTCTTGTAGTGCGTGCTTACCCGGCTGCTCAGTGCGATTCAGTTACAGGAAGTGGCCTGTGGGGAGCCAGAAGGTTGCTACTTTGTAGCAAAGTACAACTTTGCTACAACCTTTGCTGCAACTTTGCAACCATTGCAACAACCTTTGCTACAACCTTTGTAGCAAAGGTTGCTACTTTGTAGAATCAGGGAATAAAAACGGAGAGCCTGAGGCTGCTGGAAAGAAGCCCCTCGCATAGTGAGGCGCGCTGCTTCTCTCCCTGGTTTCTTTCCGGTATCCCGCTGCTGCTACTGCTGCAGCACTACGGTAGAGGCAGAGGCAGATGATTGAAAGTCCCTTGGAGGGAAGAACTTTTTTGGGGAGAAGCATGGAGGGGAAACATGGAGGGGAAGAACTTTTTTGGGGAGAAGCTGGCTGCAGCCTGCACCCAGCGAGGCAACTACAGGGCTCCAGCTGGTCTCACTGCTTCCGGTAGGGGCAGGAGTAAAACAGCGCACTTGGAAGCACGGTTGCATTCACATCAGAAAAGATTACACACTAGTTAAAACCAGTACGATGTTGCTTTCACACTGCTGTTAAGTGCGGATTTATTGAAAACGGACAGCAAAAAGGTAGGTTTGAGTAGCTTTTCAACACGCATTGCTTTAGTGCGATATTGACTCCATTTAATCGAATTTAAGTGTTCAGACAGGCATGAAACATTCGTGTTTTTTTTAAAATCACACAAATCAGAACGTCTGAATCCCCCCTAGGAGCTTGTGCAGGATTCGTTCAGGAAGGAGAAGCCAGTGAAGAGAGGAGAGGAGGGACTGCACATGGTCGAAGTGACAGGCAAGGTGGATGACCCTGGCATCAGAGTTTTGGACAGAGATAAGGCGAGAATTACTTCTTAAACAGGTGCCGGACAACCACCATTTTAAGGGCATCAGACACCCTACCCTCCCAAAGGGAGGCATTGACAACTCCAGCCAGCAATGGTTCCAGTTTCCTTTGGCTGACTTTCACCAGACAGGCAAGGATCTAATTTACAACTGGTTGCTCTCATCTCCCCAAACACCTCCCCCACATTGTGGGTGACACCGATTGAAATTGATCCAAATAAACAGGACAAGACTGAGCTTCTATAACCCTCGATTCTGATTCTGCAGATAAAGTGGCAGCACCCAAGTTGTGGTGAATTCAAGTGATTTTGTCTGCAAAGTAATCAATAAAAATGTCACAGCAGGCATTAAATGACTCAATTTCCAGGAG
This sequence comes from Sphenodon punctatus, assembly GCA_003113815.1. Lineage (NCBI taxonomy): Eukaryota > Metazoa > Chordata > Lepidosauria > Sphenodontia > Sphenodontidae > Sphenodon > Sphenodon punctatus. The sequence continues at coordinate 1,176,397 of QEPC01006951.1, read as the reverse complement.
AAGGCAAATCGGATTAACAAAGTCAATCACCACCCAGAACAGCTCCGCCAGATGGGACTTTGCAGATGCTATGATAGCAGAGAAGAAAGCTTTCTTTGCTGCCATCACAGCCAGTTCATAGTCCTTCAAAAATTATCTATACTGCAGTCGGTCGGCTTCAGAGTGAGTCAAATGCCACCTGCGCTCTAACTGCCTACCCTCTCACTTCAGCCGCCTCAAGTCCTCTGTATACCAGGGGGACCTGTGCTGCTGCCACCATGGTGGGAGCAGACACCTGGGTGCAACTATGTCGATGGCCGTGGTCAAAATGTCATTCCACAAAGCAACCAGGTCATTGACAGAGTAGCCACTTGGGGCAGACAAACCTAACCTGTCCACCACCCTGATGAGGGCATAGATGGGGAGGAATCTGGGCTTTCAGAAGGTAATGGTCCGACCATGACAATGGTGTTGTAACAACACCTCTGATAAGCTGAACCCCTGTTTCCATCCTGGTGCAAAACATCAAATCCAATGTGTGTCCCACCTCATACATTGGGCCAAATGTTACTTGGGATAGGCCCATGGTTTTCATGGTGGCCTTGAACTCCTACTCTTCCCTACCTCACTCTGCCCACCAGCCCCCCTTCCCCCCGTCATGACTCACAGCCGTACTGAACCATGGGAAGAAGAAGCCACACCAGCTGTTCCTTTCTTCTGGGGTATCACTCCAGGAGGAATTCCATCCCCTGATATCCCTGCCCACCCACGTACATGCATATCTGGGTTTACACCTGCTAACACTACAGCTGGAAGTAACCTTTTGCTATGCACATAATGCTTAGTTTGAGAAAATCGCATACTGTAGTGAAAACTGAAAACAAAAGTAAAAATTCAGAGCCAAAGCAATCAGTCTAAGGAGTCAGCCTTTGCATGTTCTCAGCTCCGTTTCTCACATTCATGGGTCACAGCACAGTTCACGGCTCACTGGCAGGTAGCAGCACACAGTTTTATTGGGGTCTCACCAGCCATGGGGTTGGAAATCCCTCCTTGCTTGCATAAAAGTCCCAGTCACACCGCTGCTCTTCTGCCTTACAATACAGTTGGGGCGGAAAACAGACACACTCACCACAGCATCCTGCACTTCTGGGAGTGTCCAAATCTCATGTAGGGCAAGAATTAGTGGGTTCACATTCCCTGTACCCCAAGCCACTTGTTTCCCCCAGTGATCCTGCTCCACCATGCAACTGAGGCACTCCTGGTGGCCCCACAGGTATTCTCTTGCTGTCATCAGGGCAGTGATGAGGGGAAATGGCAGGGAAGGTCCAGCCTCTGTTAGTGACTTCCTTGGTTTTTGCAGTGCACAAATGTCCAGAAAGGTTGTGGTCTCAATCTCATCCCATTCTCACAACTTGTTCGGGACTCCACCTCTTCTATGCTGCTGAGCTTAGAACTGCAGCAGGGTTGTGTAGCATCTACTCTCCATCGTACATACATGGAATTCAATTGTGTGCATATGCCATCTTACGAGCACATAGCCAACCTCACAGAATGGGTTTGACAGTTCTCTCTGTACATCAGACCTCACCCAAATGTCAGTAAAGGCCAGGATATCCATCACCCCCCAACTTCTTTGGGCCCCATACCCTGGGTGGCCACAGCACCCACAGACAAAAGCAGAAGCCTTTTGTCTTTGCCAGTCAAACAACCCACGGTAATAGCTTTCTATGGCATTATGACCCCTCATAGTCATTGCAAGCAAAAATTGTTGCTTTCAAAAGATAAGAAAATACAAGTTTTCAGCCACTGGGCATCTCTGCTCCCACATACATTCCTTGCACAGTGACATTCACTGCCTTGCAGATCCACCCACCTGCTCATTTCTTAATATTCAGTGGTTCCCCCACACCCCAATTTTAAAACTCCATGCTTTCATATAGCAACAGCTGTACCATTTTACATGACTTAATGTGTATACTGACATGCATATTACATGCATTAGCAGTGCATCAGCTTTGCAAAAACTTTTCCAGACAATAGTTGCTCACATGCAGCACATTGCCAATCCTAGCTAGTGGGCTCGTGGCAGAGCCAGCCTTAGAAACTGCAGGGTCCGGCATAGACAAAATGCGGGGGGCCCTCATCCCTGCCCACTGTCCCACCCACTTTCCCATAACCCCACCCACTTTCCTTTGATGATTACAGAGAATTGTCATTTAAGTTATTTTTAACCTGAAAGTACAATGTGCACCAAAGAACATTTAAATCTGTTTTAGATGAAAGGAAGCACAGGACACAGATATGGTTAAAAGGCAATGACTCTTGCACACAAGGATAGACCTGTACTAAGAGACAGGGGAAGGAGTACCTGGGTTAGGTTGCTGTTGAGGAGGTTGCTATGGCAGAACTGGAGCGGCATGACGTTCTTCTCCTATGATCAATGTAGAAAAGTGAAGCACCATCATTAGCACCCTCATCCCTTCTCACCATTTTGGCTTCCAACCCCTATGCTGCTGGCCCACCATGGCCCACCTAGCCCACAGTACTGCCATATTGCCACCTCCCTTCTCCCCAGCTATGGTGATGGAGCCTTCCTGCCCATTTCCCGTGCATGGGACCCTGCACAAGTCCTTGGCCTACTGCCAGTACTGGTTCATGTCCCTGTATCCCTGCTGCATCATCTGGAGATCTCCTGGAACACCACCTTGTTCTGATAGCACTTGACCAGTTGGTATTGAACCTTCCACTCCCCCCACAGAGTGATGAAGACCCTGCTGTCTTCCTTGCTCCAGGAAATACACCTCTGGTGGGTGGATTTGTAGGTGAAGCGTGCCTGGGCTGGAACACTGGAGGTAGTGGAGTTAGCGGTGGTGGTAGTTGCCTATGAACACAATAAAGAGAAAAAAATCACATAATTAGATAGCAGAGCTTCTTCTTGAAATAGATACCCTGCTCAGTAAAGAAGCAATATAAGAAGTCCTTCCTAGTGAGTTTGGTAGGCATTTTTCTCCAGCTATTTCTTGGTGTATGTTCCAGGCACACACTTGTTGAACAGGAAACTATCTGTTCCCGCCTCAGTTCTGCACACTCTAACATGGTGGACAAATCTCCAACACCTGTGGAGAGGGGTCCTGTTCGAATCCCCCAAACCAGATGTCACCATCACCATAGAGGTTTCCCTGATGGGATGGGGAGCTCACATGGATGATCTCAGAGTGCACAGGTTGTAGTCCCCAGACAAATCAAAGTTTCATATCAATGTGCTTGAACTGAGGACAGAGCCCTAGTTCCCCACATTTGAGGAGCTGTTGTGCTCATTGTCACACACAACACCACTACCATATGGTATGTAAGCAAGCAGGGCAACTCATGATCCACAGAATTGTCCACAGAACTAAAGCTGCTATGCATGTGGTGCATAAAACATGATATTTTCATATAGGTCATCCATCTAGGAGGCCAAGACAATTCCTTAGTGGAACAACTCAGTCAAAAATAATTAGATCACCACAAATGGAGCCTGAACATCAAGGCAGTGCACAACATTTTTTGCACCTGGGGCACTCCAGTAATAGACCTCTTTCCCTCAGACAAGAACACGAATCTAGATTGCTTCTGCAGTAGGGTGGGCCACGCTCCAAGCTCCATATCAGATGCCTTCACAGTACCCTGGGACACAGACTTTATACACATCTTCCCTCCCATTCTCTTTCTCCACAAAGGCAAAGAGTCACAAGGCCCGACTAATCCTAATACTCCCATGGTAGCCCAGACAGGTATGGTTCCAAACCCTGCTCAGCATATCAGTGGACAACATAGCACTTCCACTGCAGTTAGATCTACCTTCCAGGTAGGAGGGCATGATTCTGCACCACAACATCAAAATGCTGCATCTCTATGCCTGGCTTATTCTTCCATAACAGAAACCTTATCTCCTGCAGTGGCAGCCATAGTGGTTAACGCAAGGAAATCTACTACCAGTTGTTTCTATGATGCCAAGTGGAGATATTTCACAAGATGGTGCAACAAACAAGTCCTAGACATGTGGAATCTAGACATTGATAGGGTTTTGGCCTATCTCCATCTCAAAGATTCACACCTAGCAATCTCCTCAATCAGAGTTTATCTTACAGCTCTCTCTGCTCACTTGCGCACTTGGGACAGTGAGTCACTTTTCTCCCACCCAGTCATGAAATCCTTCTGGAAAGGCCTAAAAGGCACTTATCAGTTGTTCAACCTGTGTCACAATGGGATGATAACCTAGTTCTCTCTAAATTGATGGGACCTCCCTTTGAACCTTTGGCATCCTGCAGCATGGAGAATCTAACCATCAAAACAGCTCTACTGGTGACTGTCATTTCTGCCAGGTGAGTTTAGTTAGTGAATTGGCAGCTCTATGCACTTTGCCACCATACCTACATTCCATAAGACCAAAGTTGATCTGAGAACGGACCCACAATTTGCTCCTAAAATTGTTTCCCTTTTCTACACCAACCAATCAATTTCCATGCTGGAAATTTCCCCTAAAACCTCATTCTTCTCTAGCTGAGAAAGTACTTCACACTTTGGACATGAAGAGGGCACCCTTTTACCTCAAATGCACCAAGAGCATTAGAGCATCCAACTCTCATTTTGTTTCCTTTGGTGAAAAATGTATTGGGATTTGTGTCACCTCTCAAAGAATATCCAAATGGATATTAATGTGTATCCATAAACATTATCACACAGCCAACATTACGCTTCTGGGGGGCTGAAATCTTACTCAACCTGAACAATGGCTACATCACTGGCAAACTTCTGGAGTGTGCCCATTGTTGACATATGCAAGGCTGCCCCGTGTTCCTCACTCCACACATTTTCGAAGCATTACTCACTTGACCTAGCAGCCCAGTCAGATAACACGGTGGGCAGAGCAGTTCTTCAATCACTGTTCTCCTGAGTCTACGCCTCATTCCCTCCTCCTCAGGCATGTGTTGAACTGCTTGACACTCCCAAGAGTGAGAATCACAGAGATCCTTGAAGAAGAAGTGAGGGTTACTTACCAGTAACTCAGTAATTCAAGAGAGCTCTGCATATTCTCACTACCTGCCTATCCTTCCCCTATGACTTGGAATGATATTGGAGTGACTTGGAGTGGCAGGAGTCCACGCAAATGGCAGGATAGAAGGGGGAAAATTTTGAGTCCTCGGTAGTATTGAAGATTCCATGCAATCTGTCTGGGTACTGCTGATGTAATCGAAGGTTCTGGTACCTGTGGAGCACAAAAGGGTCCCATGAGTGAGAATACGTGGCACTCTCTCGAAGAACTGAGTTACTGTGGTAAGTAACCCTCACACACAGGTGGGAGGCACCGTGCAGGTGGCTCACAGACAGGGGGAACCTCCAGGTCCATCTAAAGTGGATCCAGGTGGGGCTGGAAAAGTGCGGACACAGGAATGCACCCCCAGTGCAACTCCGGTGCAGATCTAGGGGCCAGGCAGCCTCTGTATCCATCTGTTTACACCCAATGTCTCTCTTGATGGTCTCTCCTCCACCTCCCTTTCCCTTTTGACTAGATTTCCCCAGAACTCTGTCCTGGACCTTCTTGTCTTCTCCCTACACATTCTATCCCTGGGCAAACTCATAAGTCTCACAGCTTCCACTACCACCGGTATGATGACATCCAACTCTCTCTCTCCAGCCCCACTCTCTTCCCTCCATCCACACTTGTATCACTGTCAGTTACACACTGATGTGTCTAATTTAACTTAACTCTCTATACACAAAAATACAATACATCCTCATTCTGAATACTAATGCAGTGCACCCTCATATACCAGACCTCTTCAAATCAAAGTCTTTTGTTCATTACCATGAAGGCTTTGTAATACCAAAAGGAAATGCAAAATGACTGTCTGTGGCAATCAGAATGTTGGGCAGGTAAATGCCAGACTTGTCCTGACCAAGAGCCTACTCTGTTGAATGGTAATCTAGCAAGCATGCATTTTACTAAAAATTCCTTTCTAGATATTGTTAGGCATCTTTTTATACCAACTACTTACCATTAATTTTACAATAACTATATAGTTACAATAAATTGCCACTAGTTCTATTTCCCCTTTACTTTCAATGCAGGGTATTGTAGTAAGTAGTTCTACAGGAAGGAGCCAAGCTTTAACAACCAACATACTTGAGCAAAACAAATAGTACAAAAATAATTCTTGACGCTGTTTCTTGACTTGGCCTCTGGCTTGTTAATTGGCCTCCTTCATGGCTGTTACTGCCTGGCTCTCCTCTGGAACTGATTCTGCCAAGCCTGCCCGTGACCCAGTGCCATATCCATCTGCAGTCCATTTTTCACAGGATCCTCCCTTTTCTCTAGCAAACCAGAAATTGGTTTATTCTTATGTCCCCCTTGATTTTCCAGATCCCTTATTTTCCTTGTTGGAGTTCTGAACTGGATCAGTAGCTCTTGCTGTGATTCAAATGCGTGTTGGGAGTTTTGCTTGAATTCCTCAGCCTCCTCCCACTTATTGTGTGAGACATTTGGCTTGCTGTTACCCCCAGACTTTCAAAGTTGGATTCATTTTTATTTTCCACATTTCTCATTCTGGGGTTGAGGAAGAGATTCCAGACCTCTGATATCCCTGGTACTGCAGGCCACGCTGCTTCCAGGGCAACTGTCTTGTGATCAGGACCAGCCCTAGGTAGTTTGCTGCCACTGTGGGTGATTTCAGACATTACGCGGTCCCGATTCACCACAGTGGATTCCTGGGGTGTGTGTGTGAACAGATCAACCACCCCCCGTGGTCAAGGAAAGCCCTGAACAGACATGATGGGACCGGGACCACGGCAGGGAATCGGACCACCGGACCACAGCCTGGGGCAGTGCAACAGACATTACGCCGATCCCGGCCCGGGCTGTGGTCAGAGCACCCAGAAGGCGCCGGGGTGGCTCATCCTGGCTGCAGTTATGTGCCCTTTAAATCTCCCTCCCCGGTCTGTGTTGTTGCTGGTTGCCTGGCAGTGACGCTGCATGCTTTGTCCCCGGCTGGGAATCATTGGGTATTTTCAGACGTTACGAGATCACAGTGAATCACGGTGAATACGCACCTGTGGTCAATGTGTCTCGCACGTCTGTTTGGCGGCCGCCAGATGTTCGCCACGGTCAATCCGCACATGGGGTCAATTTGAACCACGCTTCCCGGGCTAGCCGGGGGAATGTCCAGGGAAGCGTGGTCAAAAAGATCCCCAGCGGGGACCAAAAAAAAGTAACGTCTGGCCAGTTGCCACGGCCCAGGATCCCCGGCGGGATCCCGGGCCACGGCGCATCCGGCCCGACGCAGCGGCCGCATTGGCCCCACCGCCCGCCCGTCTCCCTGGAGGGCGGGCGGCGGGGTGCGTGGAGGGGGCGGGGCCATGCGGCCGCACGTTGCGCCGCACGGCCCCGCCCCCTCCCAGATTCCCCACCGGGATCCCCCCGGCACGTCTGATATGGCATGACGGGGTGACCCCGGCGGGGAATTAATGGGTTGTTTTTGGTACGGGGCCAAGCGGCCCCGTAACGTCTGAAAACACCCATTATCTTTGGTTCCCGGTGGTTGCCGTTCAGACATTACTTTTTTTTGTTTCTCGTTGGGAATCTCTTTGACCACACTTTTGGAGATGGTCCAGGCCAGAGCTCCGGAAGCATGGTTGATTTTGACCCCATGTGGGTATTGACTGTGGTGAACATCTGGCGGCCGCCGAACAGACATTCAGGGCGCTTTGGCCACGCCGCAGAATTGACCGTGGTTCACTGTGGTTGAGCATGATCTCGTAATGTCTGAAATCACCCTGTGTGCTTGTGACTGGGATCTTGGGGTTCCCTTCTAGCTAGCTGTCACCCCAAGTACCCCCAAACAAGCCATGACACACTTTAGCTACTTAGTTCCAGAGCAAGCCATCCTACATGTGTAAACTTATGGTCATCTGTATCTTGGAAGTAGTTGGATCACATAAATTTATCTCGCACTTCATGTCTGTCCCAGCATGTTAGCAGAGAATCCCCCCAAACTACCTATGGTCAGTCCCAGTAACACAGATATACCAGCTTATAAAGGGAAAGTTTATACAAAGGTTTCAGATTGTCAATAAGCATAAAAGCTTATACAAAAGTTGCATAAATGAAATAAAAGATAATACATGATACTACTACAACTTCTCTAACTAAACCCTTATAAAATCATATGTTTCTGGAGATCAGGGATTCGTGGTCCAATTGACCAAGTAAAACAGCTTAAAAATGAAGTTCTTCTCTGTTCACATGTTGCCAGTGCACTGCGTCTTGAGTTCCTCCTGAGTGCATGTGTTCTCATGCTGGGTGAACTGACAGAGTCGTGTTCCAGATTTCTTCACATTACCAGTTTCATTGGGTGTTTTTACATGGATTGCTCCTATGCCTCTGCTCCGCCTCACACGTGGGTGGGCTGTCCATTTAAATGTGGCCTGCCAGGTGTCTAGGCAGAGCAGAAGCAGAGACTCCAGCCTGCACCACTCCAGCCCCACTAGTGATGCTCCAGGACATCCCGGGGCACCACCAAACCTGGGCCATCCAAACCTGGTGCACTGGCTGGAGGCAGAGCAGCGGTCCGTCTGCTCGGCAGATGGCCACTGCTGCTCCACTCCCAGTCAGGGGTTGCCCCAAGCAATGTCATAAAGTTTTGGGTGGCAGCCTAAACCTGTGGCCGATCCACCTGCAGCGCTATGGTTTGGGGGAAGGGGTTGCCGAATGGGCAGACTGTGGGCTGCAGAAGCACCAGGTCTGTTTAAAACAGACCTAGGCACTGCTGCAAGTGGGCAGACATGGAGGTGCACCCCCAGACTTGCTCCGGGTATACTTCTCAAGTGTCCTGGATTTTCCAGGACAAACGTGCTGTAAAATGCCTGGTTTGCCCCACTGATGGCTTGCAAATTGCTGTCTTTCACACCTCCCTTCCTAGAGACTTTGTAGCAGTTTTCCATGACTGACAGACAGATAACAAAAGAGGTGTTAACTCAGGGAGGTCCTGGAAAATCCAGGACACTTGAGAGGTATGGCTCCAGGGGTTGAGCAGCCCCGCATCCTTCTAAAGACACCTATTGTCTATTAAGTTGACGAATGTCTCTGGGAAGGGGAGCATCAAGCTGGAATGGTGGGACATGATCCTGTAACTGGAATCTGCCTTCTACATGTCACAGTATGCTCTTGCACTCAGGATATGCCCCGCCCCCACAGGAGAGGGGACTCTAGCATGTAGGAGTAGGATGGCATTAATAGTGATGTTTCCATCATCAGAAACATAGAGAGTTGGATTTGTGAGGGCTGTGAACACCAAATTGCCTAACGGGTGCAAAGGTAGTGATTTCACACCTCATCTAGATAGCATCTTAGACAGTATTGGGGAGGAGCTGGTTGTTGTGGTACATGCTGGAACCAGTGACATAGGATGGTGCAGTAGAGAGATTCTGGTAACCAAATTTAGGCTGCTTGGAAGGAGATTGAAGTCCAGAACCCCTATGGTAGCATTATCTGAAATGCTTCCGTTTCCAGTGCAGGGCCACAGAGACAGTCAGACAGAGCTCCAGAGTCTCAATGCATGGATGAGATGATGGTGTAGGGAAAAGGAGTTTAGTTTTTTCAGGAACTGGGAACTAATTGAAGCTATCAACGTAATAGGCATCTCGGAGACCTGGTGGAATGAGGATAATCAAAGGGACACTGTAATACTGGGATATAAAATGTATCGAAATGACAGAGCTGAGCAGGTGATGGAGTGGGCCTATGTTAATGAAATCATTAACAGAAGCAGGATTAAAATTTTAAAGGAGGCAAACTGTAATCTGGAATCTTTAAGGATAGAAATTCCATGCTTAACAGGGAAGTGTATAGCAGTGGGGCTATAATATTAACTTCCTGACCAGGACAGTGAACTTAACTATGAAATTCTAAGAGAGATTAGACACACAATAATAATGGGTGACTTCAACTACACTAATATAGGCTGGGTGAATGTCACCTCAGGGCATGATGCAGAGGAAACATTTTCTAGATGCTACAAATGACTGCTTCTTGGAGCAGCTAATTGTGGATCCTCTGAGAGGAGGCACAAGTTTGGATCTAATCCTAAGTGAATGGTGTAAGGGGTTACAGTGGTGGAGCTGCTTGGCAATAGTGATCATAATATAATTAAATTAAAATAAAACTATTGCAGTAACATTTAACTTTAAAAGGGGGAACTATGCAAAAATGACGAAACTAGTTAGAGAAAAATTAAAAGGAGCAGTTGTGAGGATTTAATGTCTGCAAGAGGCATGGAAACTGTTTAAAAATGCCATCTTGGCAGCCCAACTTAAATGTATTCCACAAATAAAAAAAGATTGCAAGAGAACCAAGCTTATGTCAGAGTAGCTAAAGGTTGAGTGAAGGGGGCCACTTGAGTCAAAAAGTTATCCAAATGGAAAGTTGGTCCTAACAAGGAAGATAGGAATGAGTAAAGGGAGTGGCAAATGAGAAGTAAAACTTTGATAAGGCAGGCCAAGAGGGAATTTGAAGAGTGACTTGCTAAGGATGCAAAAACTACTAATAAAAACTTTTCAAGTACATCAGAAGCAGGAAGCCCACTAGAGAGTCAGTTTGGCCATTAGATGACCAGAAGTCATAAGGGGCATTCAGGGAGGATAAGGCCATTGCAGAGAAGCTAAATGAATTCTTTTTGCTTCAGTCTTCAGTGCAGAGGATGTTGGGGAGATAACCAAACCTGAAGAATCTAAGGAACTGTCACAAATCACTGTGACCTTAGAAGACAAATTAAATAGTAACAAGTCACCATGACCTGCTAATATTCACTCAAGAGTTTTAAACGGACTCAAATATGGAATTGCAGAACTACTATTGGTAATTTCTAAACTGTCACTAAATCTGCTTCTGTATCAGAGGACTGGAGTGTAGAGAATGTAACACCAATTTTTTTAAAAGGCTCTAGAGATGACCCTGGAAACTACAGACCAGGAGTCGGATGTCGGTGCCAGGCAAAATGGTGGAGATGGTTGTGAAGAACAGAATTATTGGGTATATTGGTAAATGTGACATAATGGAGAAGAGCCAACATGGTTTTAGCAAAATGAAGTCATGCCTCACCAATCTATTTGAATTTTTGAGGGTGTGAAGAAGCATGCAGATAAGGGTGAGCCAGTTGATATAGTGTATTTGGATTTTCAGAAAGTATCAGATAAGGTTCCTCAAGAGAGTTTTTTGAGGAAACTAAGTAATCATGGGATAAGAAGCAGTGTCCTGTGATGGATTCTGGTTAAAGGATAGGAAACAAAGGGTAGGACTAAATGGTCAGTTTTGACAACAGAGGGGAGTAAATAGTGGGTTGCCCAGGGGGTCTGTACTGGGACTAGTGTTATTTAATATATTAATTAATGACCCCGAATATGGAGTAAAGAGTGAGGTGATCAAATTTGCAGATGATACAAGTTATTCAAGATAGTTAAGACTGGGTCAGACTGTGGAAAATTACAGGAGGATCTTGCAAGATTGGAAGACTAGGCAACTAAATGGCAGATATCATTCATTGTAGACATGTGCAAACCGATGCACATAGGGAAAAATAATCCAAACTATACCTACATAGTGCTGGTTACATCTCAGGAAAAGGATCTTGGAGTCATTGGGTGTTTTCAGAGGCGACGGTAGACCGCTTGACTCTAATTTGCCCCACTTTAACCCATGGGTCACTGTCACAATAGATCCTAAGCACCATATATTTGCTCAAGATAGATCCCAGCCATGTTGGTGGATAGCACAGGCTGTGACTTGTGAAAGTCTCCGAGTCACGGCCTATGCTAACCGCCAACACAGCCAGGATCCAGCCACCTGACCGGGTGTAAAGTGGGCGATCACATTTTAAAGCCCACTTTTTCTAGCCAGGCTGGAGGGGGCCATTCTGACTGACTGCCACAGCTGCCTGTTGGAGGGGGGTGCTGGACATAGCGCAGAGACAGGAATGGGTGGACACACATCTGTGTATCTCCCTGCCCTCTCCGGCAGCTCGCCCCCATCACTTCAGTTTGGGAACCCAGACTGGTTCCAGATGTGGTGGCAGCCTAACCAGGGCAGCAGCCGAGTGTCATCACATATGGAAACACCCAACTCAAACAATTTATTGAAATCCTCAACTCAGTGTGCAGTGGAGATCAAAAAGGTAAACACAATGTTAGGAATTATTCAGAAAGTGATAGAGAATAAAACAGAAAATATCATAATGCTACTATATAATTCTATGGTGCAACCACACCTTGAATATTGGGTGCAATTCTGATCACCCCCATCTCAAAAAAGATATAGTTGAACTGGAAAAGGTGCAAAGAAAGGCAACAAAAATGATCAAGGATATGGAAGACCTGCCATATGAGGAGAGACTTGATAGATTGGGGCTCTTCAGCTTGGAGAAGAGATGACCGATAATAGATTATAAAATCATGAGCGGAGTTGAACAAGTAAATAGGGAGTTGTTTGCCCTCTCAAATAATACTAGAACTCTAGGGAACACTCCATGAAACTAACTGGCAGCAGATTTAAAACAAAATTAACTATTTTGCTTATGCAACACACAGTTAACTCGTGGGATTTGTTGCCAGAGGATGTGGTCAAGGCCAGTAGCATAGTTGGATTTAAAAAAGAATTGGATAACTACCTGAAGGATAGGCCCATGAATGGCTATTAGCCAAGTTGGTTGGGGGATGTAATCTCTGACTGTCAGGCGCTGGGAGTGAGCAGCAGAGGATGGAGCACTCCAGTGTGACTTGCTGAGCACTTCTCCAAAGCAACTGAGATTGCTGGGCATTCGTGTTCTTATGTTAACACTTCAGGAGACCCCAGTGTTCTTGCAGCAGAATTTTGTGTGTTTACCTTTATTAAAATTCACCTTCCTGCTGAAGTTTAATTGCCCCTGTGGGCTCACACAGGGTTAAATTTTATATTTTTATTTGTTATACTTTATACTTTTCCTTACAAATATCATGGAAATACAGAAATGCTGCTTATTACAAAGCACGTATACCAACGCTTTTCATCCTCACCATGTCATAAGTCATAACTCCTTTGCTGGAAGAACCGGAGTGCTATGCCCCCCACATACTACAAGCCCTGGGGATAGTGGCCAGTGGACTAGCCAATGCTGTTCCTGGTTCCATCGCCACTTAGGGGAGCTGAGTGGAGAGGTCAGTCCTTCAGAAGCAGGTCTGGCCTTTGCAGCGCTGCTGCTGCTGTGTGAAAGGAGCCTTACTAACAGTCTGTCCCTCTGCCACATTTTGGGGAGACCTTGGCACTATTATTATTATTATTATTAACAAACATTTATATAGCGCCAGCAGTGGTACCTGGCACTTTACAAAGTAATAAAATAGACACGGTCCCTGCCCCTAGGGCTTACAATCTGAGAGACAGGAGAGACTTAGGAAGGGGAACAGAGGGAGAGACAAGGGGTCTAACATTCATGAAGATGCGAGGTCTCAAGTGCACGTACTTGGCTTGGTTACGATGAGACTAGACAGCCTCTATGGTGCTGTGTTAGGTTGTGCACAGACACTGCACACAGCAAGGCAACTGAAAGCCTGCCCAGTAGAGGACTGTTGTGAAGAGAGCCACTGATCTACAATTGTACAGGTTACTGGGTAGATGAGGCCTCAGCAGGACTCTGCTAAGTGGGTGAATACCAGGGATTTGACTGTCCTGTCTGAGGGAAGTGGAGCACTGCACCCAGGTGTGTCATCAGGTGAGTAAATGATCAAAGCAGGGACTTATGATCCTAACATCTCTAAATGGATCAACAGGGAGGCTGCTATTGGTCAGAAGGCACAGCAGGGCTGTTCACAGATAGGGTGCACACTCGTTTGTTAGTCTCTCATGTCCCTTCTTCCTGACTTCTTTCATGCCTGAGGAACAGCCTTTATTACCGAGAGAACATCTCACATTGGCATCCTCTTACACGTTGCATGACTCACCAATGCCAAATGTTTCCAACAATGGTATGCGCTCAGTTTACAGCCCTCAATACAGTGGGCGTCCCAACACTATGTATTCCCATCCATCTTCAGAATGTCTATACCTACGATCTTGATTGATACTTGGTGAATTCTATCTGTATCAAGGCACCTCATCCCTTATGCCAACCATGATTAATATTTCTGTTTTCCTACCTTCTTCCCTTATTTCATGGGTGTGGAACTATTCTGTGTCCAGCTCATGCTTGGCTGGTACCTTTGTATCATCATCATCATATTTCCATATAGCTTATCAACCAGTAAGCAGTTCATCTCAGGATCAAAGTTTGGCAGAGTGTCAGCTGTGTTTTGTTCTGGTTTGTCTTTCCTAGTGTTCTGGTACTTTTATTCAGGCTTTGGTTCACAATACCACAATATTACTTACCACAATATCCACATCTTCAGCCCTGATTCAAAGTGGGCAAAATTCACTGTACATATTTGTTTCAGTTCTAGAGTGTAATGAGAGCTGCTGCTTCTCATATTTGGGTTTCAGTAGGATTTTGGAGTGATGATGAGGATGAGGATTGAAACATGGACAAGAATGGAAACACCTCTGAACTGCTAGGAAATTTGACCCCTTTTCCTACAATGTGTCATCCCGAAATTAGAAGAACAAATCTCTTTAAATTAGATTACAGTATATTTTGAACTAGATACCATATGACACAGTATGACATGCTTACAGACACACAATATATCAGCTTGGAAAACACAACTCTGACATACTCCTCTGACATAGAGTATAATAATCAGGGACCTGTGTTCACTGCATCTTCCTAATGGCAGCAATGCAGTGAAACACAGATTCCTGATCACTATATGTAGTAACGCGACTAATTGTATTAGTTTAAAATTCTAACATTTTCTTTTTCACATTTCAGTTATTCGGCTGTTTCTTAGCTTGGGAGACCCGGAATGTGAGCATCCCTGCCCTGAATGACAGCAAATACATTGGCATGAGTGTTTACAATGTGGGCATCATGTGTATTATTGGAGCAGCAGTTTCTTTCCTCACGAAGGACCAGCCCAATGTTCAGTTCTGCATTGTTGCTTTAGTCATTATATTCTGTAGTACCATTACACTCTGCCTTGTTTTTGTACCTAAGGTAGGTAAACTGGTGGCTTTTTCATGTTATTTTATTTTTGTATGTTGATGCCATTCTCAGTTGTCTTCCACTACAGAAAAAAAGGAAAGAATGAGATTTCTAAATCAATCTAATCTGCAACTTGAAATATTTTCTGTTCTGTTTAATGCATGAGGCAAACAAGCAGGGGGGGGAAATCTCTTTTTTTCCAGTTACACTACTAGGTAGGGAATGGAAGTAGATCATGGGAATTGCCTTACTAAGGCCCTTTTTACATAGACAACCTAACACCGATAAAATGGGTGTTACATTTTATTATACATGGTACAGGGCAACACTGCAGCTCTGAAACATGGGCCCTTTTCACATGAGATGCCGGGTGGACATGGGTGAAGGCATCTGTGTAAACACCACTTGTGGTGGGTGTAGGTGCGTGCATGCACCTACTCCACCCACCGGGAGCACAACACCCATCTCCACCCACCGAGCAACAGACTCCACTGCTGATTGCTCGGTGGGTGGAGGGGGGGTGGAGAGGGGTGTTGCGCAGGAGCATGCACGCACCTACACCCACTGCAAGTGGTGTTTACACAGACACCTCCACCCATCTCCACCCAGAGAAATGCACCCAACCCACCGCAAGTGGTGTTTACACCAACGCCTCCACCCACCTCCACCCAGTGAAACTGGGTGAAGGCATCTCGTGTGAAAAGGGCCCATGTTGTAGGGCTGCAGTGTTGCCCTGTACCATGTATAATAAAATGTAATACCCATTTTATCAGTGTTAGTGTCTGTGTAAAAAGGACCTACAAGGGGGTAGGCAGTCCTTTTGATATGTAGGGTCCAGACCATTTCTCCATTCTTGTGACTGTTACTGCTGAAGCAATCATCACATCTCTGCATTATGTCAGCTGCTATCCTCGGGTCCTCCCCATCTGCAGTAGGTGTCTGATCTGCTTCCATGTACCTCTCCTCCCTTCTCTTAACCTCTTTACCTCCTGAACTCCCAACTCCTCTCTTGGAGAACATAAGAAGTGCCATACTGGGTCAGACCAATGGTCCATCGAGCCCAGCATCCTGCTTCCGACAGTGGCCAGTCACGAGGGCCTGGGAGAAGCACCCAACAGGTCGCCATGCTATCCATTCCCTGTGGGTCATCCTCAGGCTCCCGACAGTAAAGGTTTTGTTCCCCAATCCTATCTGGCTAATAGTTGCTAATGGAACTATCTTCCAGAAACTTGTCCAAACCTCTTTTAAACTCAGCTATACTGCTGGCCTTGACCACCTCCCCAGCAG
The DNA here is from genome assembly GCA_003113815.1 of Sphenodon punctatus. NCBI lineage: Eukaryota > Metazoa > Chordata > Lepidosauria > Sphenodontia > Sphenodontidae > Sphenodon > Sphenodon punctatus. The sequence continues at coordinate 1,159,988 of QEPC01006951.1, read as the reverse complement.
TAAATTCCACAACCTAATTGTACGTTGAGTGAAAAAAAAGCATTGCTCCTCCTTCGTATTAACCCACACCTCCACCTCTCCATATCTCGACCCCCAGTCCTATTCCCCATTCCTGACACCGCCCCTCTCCCCAGACCTTATCCCCATCCCCTGTCTCCTCCCATTTCATCTCCCCTTCTTTTGCACTTTCTTCAATTGCCACTCTTTCATCAAGAAAGCACCATTTACCTATGATCTTTTCCTCTCTGGCTCCCCCTCCAGCTTCTTGCCCTTACAGAAACCTGGTGACACCGCTCCTTCAGCCACCTCCCCATGTGCAGCCTCTCCTTCACCCACTCACCCCACTCTGAAGGTCACAGCGGTGGTATTAGCCTGCTCCTTACCACATCATGCCAGTGCAACCCCTTAGCATTCACTCCCTCTCACACTTTCTCTTCTTTTGTGGCCCATCCACTACTTCCATGTTGCTGTCATCTGTTGCCCCCTCCTCCCTCCTGGCTCCTTTCCTCTCTGATTTCAACACCTGTCTTGCTTTCTTACTTTCTGAAAGTATCCCACCCTCATTCTCTGAGACTTTAGAATCCATGTGGTGAACTCCTTTGACTTGCTGCTTCCCACTTCCTCTCTACTACCTCTTCTTTTGACCTTCATCTCTGGATTTGTTGCCCAATGCACCATGACAGCCACTCCCATGACCTAGCCTTCTAAAAAAACTACTATTTCTGACCTCTCCTTTTTATGACCTTCCCATCTCTGACTACCACGTTGCTTCATTCCATGTCTCTCACTCACTTCCTTCCCCTTCCCCAACCCCAACCTCTCACTCCTTCCATGACCTTCATTCCATCAGTTCTCAGGGTCTTGCCTCCTCCTTCTCCCCCACTTCTCTCATCTGGCTCCAAGAAGTCTGCTAGAGAGTAAGTTGGATCATTAGATGACCAGAGGGTGAAAGGGGCACTCAGGGAGGATGGGGACATCGCAGAGAAGCTGAATGAATTTGCTGGACCAAGTCTTTGTAGGTGAAGAATCAGAAGAACTAAGAGGCAGTGTCCTACCATGGATCAGCAACTGGTTAAAAGATAGGAAGCAAAGAGAAGGACTAAATGGTCAATTTTTACAGTGGAAAGAAGTAACTAGTGAAGCGCCCCAGAGATTTGTACTGGTACCAGTGTTGTTTAATATAGAAGAGACAATGCAAAGTCCAAAGAAACCAAAAAAGGGGGGAAGAAAAAGGAACTGGTGATAGCAAAATGCAACTACAAAAGCCAAAAAAGAGCTGACACCAAAAAACAGTCTAATGAAAATGTGTAAAACAATGTAAACTTTATATAATCTTATAAAATTGATAAACAACAAATTTATACACAACCACACAAAATGAAACTGCTGTGAGCACAAATATAATAAAAACTCAATCATATGCAATGAATGTAAATAAAAACAAACCCAATGCATTTCAGGTGTACTAAACACCCTTCGTCAGGGGCATTTCATTGCTTAGTCTTATAAAATCATGGCAATGCTGAAGGTTCATGGCATTATAGGTATCTTTCGTTCACAAAATTTGTGGAGTGTCTTAAAACTCTCCTGCATGTCTAGGATGGCTTCTCCAACAAGGGTGAGATGGAGAATTTCTATGATTTTAGAACATTGTCCTTTGTGGAACATCACCCTAAGGTTTCTTCTTTCCTTATGCTCAACCCCGTTATGCTCAACAATTTGAGCCCATTGGTTCTAGTCTTGTTCTCAGGAACAACAGAGAACAAGTCTGCTCCATCTTCTATGTGACAGCCCTTCATAGATTTGAAGACGGCGATCATGTCTGCCCTTAGTTTTCTCTTCTCCAGGCTAAACATACCCAGCTCCCTTTGTAAGCTACCCTGAGCCATCTGGAAGGGCAGGGTAGAAATCTAAATAAATAAATAACCTTTCCTCATAGGACTTGGTTTCCAGACCCCTGACCATCTTTGTCACTCTCCTCTAAATCCGTTCCATCGTGCCCTGGCAAATGCTTTCAGTTGAAAAAAATTAGTAAGAGAAGTCCATGTATATCATATGCATAGGCAAGAAATTCATTAAAGTAAGGTAAACAGCTGTAGAGGCAGAGGAGTTCACTATAGTTATATCTGCCCGGCAGCCTGTATCCCAGAGTCATTGTTTCACTAATCGTTTGGCCCCAATAAACCCCAAAGAGAATAAGTAAGGGGCAGAGAAGCCTAGGGATTAAACTTTAGATTATACTAGGGAGAACCAATGACTAGAACTTGGGTCTGACAAAATCAGCGACGGGAGCCCAGGCACTTGCAAAAACAGCAACCAAAGGCAGAAATTAGTAATCAGCAACCAAACTCTGATAGAGACCGCTAACAGTCCACATTCCAGGCGCAATACCACGTTAGTAATGCAGCTAGGTACTAAGAACAAAGCCCTTCAAAATTTAGATTGTACTGACTCCAAATAAGTTGAGTTTTCAAGGGCCCAGAATGGGGCCCCATACAAAAGTTGGGACAGACACTTGGCCTCAAACACTTCGATTGCCAGGGTAACAAGGTACTCTAGCTCTAAAAAAAAAACCTTGATAATGGCCGCAGCACACTTGTTTTCATGTTCTTTAGCTGCACCGACCTGAATTGCCCATCTACCAGATGATTGCAATATCTCACTAAAGTAGCGGAAGGAACGGACCTGTTCTATGACATGGCCATCTATATTTGGCTCTTTTTGTTGAACCACCCTCCAGTGATAGGCACTAGATTTGTATCTTGTCTTTTGTATGCCGACGATGCAGTCCTGCTTTCACAATCCCAGTGGGTTTGAGAAGATTATTGGGATCTTTCACATCTTATTGAACCACCCTCCAGTGATGACCTTTGTTTTCTTGTAATTGATTGTTAGAGAATTCTGCTGACAATAAGATGTGAAAGATCCAAATAATCTTCTCAAACCCACTGGGGATTGTGAAAGCAGGACTGCATCGTCGGCATACAAAAGACAAGATACAAATCTAGTGCCTATCACTGGAGGGTGGTTCAGTGGGAATGCCAGACAGTCCACAAGGTCATTAAGGAACCAATTGAATAATGGTGGAGCCAAAATACAGCCCTGCCTAACTCCTGAAGAAGTATTGATGGCACCAGGTAAACGAACTGCTGTATTCATCCTAACTCTGAGTGAGGTATCCTCATGTAAAGCTTAAATAAGGAACAGTAGTCATTTGTCAATGGAGGTTCTGGACAATTTTTGCCATAACTGGTTTCGCAGAGTAATACTGAAAGCCATCTTAAGATATATAAATGCTGCGTAAAGAGCGCCTTTCCAAGTCATATATTTTTCTGCAAGATAAGTAATCACACAACACAGTAATCCATAGTGGACCAACCTGTTCTAAATCCAGCCTGCTCATCATATTCCCTTTCCACCCATTCCTCTAGTTTAGACAGAAGATGCTTGGCATATAATTTGCTCAGGACACTATGGGTGCTTTTAGACTTGCTGGTCGCCGTTGTGCAATTTTTCAAATCCCGCAAGGTGGGATTTAGGACGAACCAATGTCTGCAATCAGGCGCACGAAAGGCGGTCGCACATTGTTTGCCGACCACAAATTAAATACCTCGATTGTGAGATATTTAATTCGCAGTCGGCAAACAATGCTCATCTAAAAATGCCCAATGACCCAAGATCTCACAGCATAAAAGGGAGATAGTGCATTCACACATTACACAAATTGTGGGATTATAATACCTGGTATTATCTCAAGTTATTATAATAGCCCATTTTGTAAGGTGTTAAAGCAGCCTAATAAGCCTGTAATTTCCAGGGGAGGATCTCGGGCCTTTCTTGTAGATGGGAATGACTATTGCTAAACCCCAGTCCTTAGGGAACCTACCAAAGATATCCATCAAAGTAAACAGAACTGTCAAAACTTGTGCCCACCATTTAGAAAATGACCTTAACAGTTCTGGAAGTATATAATATGGTCCTGGGGCTTTATTTTCCTTAAGTTTGTTAATTAGAGACTCTACTTCAAAAGTTGATACTGGTGGCCATATTGGAAGATCGGGGTCCATTTGAAGAGGGATAGAATTTTCAGATTTAGCTACAAACAGAGAAGCAAAATGCTGTTCCCATTGAAGTTTAGATATATTGGAAGCCAGATCAACAAAAGCTCTAGGAGCAATCCCACTGACTAGTTTCCAAAAAGCAGAAGCATCTTTGCTTCTTGCTGCCTGTTCCAATTCAACCCACTTAGCTTTATCATATGCCAATTTTTGGGCCCTTAGTAGTTGTTTGAAATCACTTCTAAATATGATGAAGGAAGGAGGAATTTCTTTCACATTTGCCCATCTGTAGGTTGAATGATAATTTATTGTTCAACCTGTTTGGTTATAACAAAATAACAATTAAAAACAAATCAGATTTAAAACAATAATTTAGAAACCAAATCCAAATAGTTAAAACCATTATAAATAACAAACAACAATAAAGCAATATTTAACAGCTGTGAGTTGCCCACAACAATGGATACAAAGAGGACAAACTTAAATCATATTCCCAATACTTAAGACAAATATTTAAACAAGACAAAATAGTACCAAATAACCTCCAAAAAGCATCGCCATAAAACTTTTATGATGAACCAACCGATACAACGCATCTGTAGGTGCAATAAAGTCTGCTAAGCACTTCATCAAACCAATTTCCTCTATAAGACGAGGGAGCAGATTAATTAGAACTGTTATATGGGAGAAGCCAGGAGACTACTTCCCTGTAGGTTACTAATGCTTTGTCTAAAGAGGGTGCACTCATCAGTCTTTCATGTAACTACATGCCTTCAGGGGAATAGAGAAGTGGCATGATTCTGTTATTCATAACTTCTGACCATTTAGTCCACCCTTTACACCACCCTCTACCTTCATATCTGGAGGCCAAGGAGTGTCTGTGACATGTATATCCTGGGTAAATGATGAGAACAGCTTCAAATACAGGGGTTAATGTTCACTATCCAGCTGACATCCTACACTGAAATCCGCTACATTAAGCAAAAGCTCTGCAGAAACAGCTATATAATCAATAACACTGCTTCCCACACAAAACAAATAAGTTAAATCGCCTGGTTGATCTCCCTGGTGAAACCCATTTAGGCTATAAAGATTAGCCCTGTACAAGAGCTTGGCAAAGGTCAGGCCAGCAGAATTAAGATCAGTATCTTTAGAACACCTTTCGGTAGAAATACAAAAATTGTCATGGAGTCAGAACTTGCCAAAATGGAAGAGAACCTCATTGTTTTCGCCCATGTGGGCGTTAAAGTTGCCAGCCATAATTAAGGGTGTGGTTGGATATACATTTTGGATAACTTCCAAAAACTTACTTAATCCTTCCCACAAGGAAGCATTATACATTTTTGAGGCTTTGGGTGGGATATACACATTGACAAAAAGAATTGCAAAATCAGAGAATTTTAAACAGGACATTTTTCCAACTGCATAATATTAGCATTTATAATTTTCACTATCAGACTGGCCAAACCCCCACTAGGTCTACCCTTAGAAGTTGGGGGATCTGCGTCAACTGTGAAGGAAGTGAAACCATCAAGATACAGTTGGCCTAAAAGCCAGGTTTCCTGAAAAAATAATGTCATGGGATTTAAAATCCTTATCTAGACTCTTGGACTTCCAACCCAAAATATTCCAGAAAAGCACTGAAATACTGGGGTTAGGCTGGGCCTCTGATTGTTAGATGGGTATTGGGGAGGAATTTTTCTATAGTAATTGAAAGATTAGCAACAAGTTTCAGATAAGGCTGATGAACCAGATCTGGAACTAGATCATTTTAGTGTCCCTTCTTGTTCCATGATCCTAATGCCAAATCTGAATCTCCCATTACAAATGGAGTCCCATATTCTATGGCTCCTGGTGGTGAAGTGAACCAGATATTTCTAGGTTCAGCAACTGTCCAGGGACCAGTTTTGACTGTACATTTGCTTCTAAGTCATGATAAAGAGATGAAGCTTCCTAGTAAGTAAATTGACCCCCGCATCCCAAGATTTACAGTATTATGACAATGCCAGTTCTATTGAAGTACCTAAGCAATCAATGGTGAGTGGAAGTCCTTTAACTGGGGTAGCAGAAAGTGAATCCATTTGTCATAAATGTAACCCTACAAGGTGTGAAGCTGTAAATGCTAACCAGCAACCTAGGAGTGTACTCAGTAAATCTAGGGATTTGGGGGAGAATGTCTCAGTAGACTCCCTGTCCTCAGCCTCTTCTTCTTTTTTGTCATTTTTAAGGAATTAATTGGTATAAAGGGATCAGTACTGGATCTGAGATCATTGTTGGGTGGGCTATGGCTGATATTCGAGTTATGGCGCTTGAGTTTTCAGCCTTTCCAATATAGACAAGGTAATGTCAGTGGATGCTACTACCCAAAACAGATACCTTTGTTGAGCGGGAGATCTCCTTAGAAGTGACCCCCATAAATTGGGATGAAGTCTCTTGGCTGACAATAGATGAATATCCACTCCTTTTAGGAAAGGATGTGGCATACCCAGCTCCCATGGAACAGAGCTTCGATGTAGACCATTTAAACAGCCCTCTCTATGGAATATTCTGATGTTAGTTCTGGGTCTCTACCTTGTGCTAGAATTCAAATGGTCCCCACCTCCGCCCAGTATTGCCAGAATCTTGTATACATAGATAGACCCCAGCCCTACTTTTTTGCTTGCTCACCAGTTCAACATGTATGGAAAGCAAGGAAAACGTTACATTCTCTTGGTCTGGATTTAATGCAGAATCTCTTTACAAGGCAACCCAGACATAACTAGGGACTCTTTCAGTCTAATGGGGTTTGATGATATTGATTTAGCCTAATTGCATTCTTACTATTAAATGGGGTAGTTGATGTATACAAAATCGAACTCAGAAAAATAACAAGGGGCTATAATAGTGCAGTATATATGGCAAATAGAGCTCAACTTCTAACTAGCACAGAAAAAAAATCAGACAAGCGGTTCTGAAAAGGGGAAAAATCCCTCAAAGTTCATTAAGATAAACAGTAAACAATCGAACAGTATATCTATTGTACAAAAGAGAGTCGATTTTCCTCACCAAATGCAGAAGAAGAAATGTTTAACAAACCAGGTAAAGTCCAAAACAAGGTCACGTGAAAGTAAAGATCCAATCCAACATTTCGCCACTATGTGGCTTCCTCAGGGATTTCACTCTGATCTTGGGGATGTATTCTTAATGCTTCTTCTGGCTGTACAAAGTACTCTCTATAAACATAAACAAAGCCAGTGGTCTCACATTCCACAAAAATCCATATATGTAGGATATACAAATGAAGGAAAAGATCAAACGTACCGGATGAGGGATCATAAGTTATACAAAGAATAAACTGTCTTCGTAAACAGGCAAGATAGGTTCTCGATTCCTTAAAGTAAAAGGATCGCAATTTCAATCAAAGCCATGGTGTGATATATGAATTTTGTCCCCCAAAGGGTGGGTCTCTGATAGAATCAGCAGACTGCTGAATAATACTGAATTATACTGGGCTTCTCTTCCCCAGGACAAACTAACCTCTTTAAAGCTGAATATTCTGTGCCTTCTTTTCACCTAGCCTATTGCTTTTTTGGGGGGGAACCTCCCTCTTTTTCTTTAAACTGGCTCGGAAGACTGCCTGTATTGCTTTCCCTTTAGTTCAACTTGGGAAATGCTAGCTGTATATAAGCCGGAGATTTTACATATGTGATTTTGATAATCCGGCTAACGTTACTCCTGATCGTTGTGTGTGAAGGGACTCAGCCTGTCAGCTGTAGACAAAAAATATTTTAAATGAAGCAGGTAAGAATAGTTATCCTATGATGGAGTCTAATAGATCATTCAATCCACGGGGTTGAATGGTATCTAGGGTAATTATCCAGTAGCTCTCTCTTTCTGCCAATGTTTTAGGGTTAACTGGTGATTGTAGTTTTTCTAGGCCCCAGAAGCAGAAAGAATTAACATCTTGATGATGTTGGTTATAGTGATCAACTAGGGGGGCACGTGGGGTACGGTTTTTCATTTTGCTTCTGTACTCCGTAATCCTCACTCTTAGATTTCTACATGTTTTTCCAATATACATCTTGTGGCACGGGCACTGAATGGCATATATCACCCCTGAAGTGCTACAGTTAATGAACTCCCTGACCGCTCTAGCGGAGCTGGCCTCGAAGGTGGTATTGGACTCCTCTAGGACTTTGGTCCTGGGGGACTTGAATTTCATGCCGATGCCGGCCTTGTTGGGGTGGAGCGGGAATTCATGGCCGCCATGGCAACCATGGATTTGTCCCAGGGGGTTATCTGCCTGACCCACGTGGGGGGACAGACCCTAGACCTGATCTTCGGCTCTGGCCTTGAAGCGGGGAGTCCGGTTGTGGGGGAGGTTACAGCAGTGCCCTTGTCATGGACAGACCATTACCTCCTTCAGGCCAGTCTCTCCACACACCCCCTTCAGAAAGAGGAAGGACCAGTTAGGATGGTCCGCCCTCGGCAGCTGATGGAACCTCAACGGTCCCAGGAAGTCCTGCGGGAATTAACTTTGGTCCTGGACGGTCACGCGGTCGATGAGCTGGCCCAGTCATGGAACATCTTGCTGGGGGAGGCCATCGACAGGGTGGCTCCGAGACGCCCTCTGCCTCAGTTTCGTCACCGCAGGGCCCCCTGGTTTACCGGGGGGCTGCGGTGTATGAAGCAAGTAGGCAAGAGGCTGGAGCGACGCTGGTGGCGTACTCACTCTGACTCTGACCGACTTCTCCATAGGGCCCATCTGTGGTCCTATGTTGAGGCTGTGAGGACAGCGAGGAAGGAGTTCCTTGCTGCCCTCATAGCGTCCGTGAAGTCACGCCCAGTGGAGCTGTTTCGGGTGGTGCGAGGGTTGGTTAGTCCGGCCTCGCTCCACCTGGATGGGGATGTGTCCCAGGCCCGCTGTGAGGAATTTGTCAGCTACTTTGCGGACAAGATCGCTCGGATTCAGAGTGACTTTGCGGCTGGATTAGGAGCAGTACGTAGAGATCGCGAGGTGATGGAGGTCCCTTCTGGTCCATCTTTGTGGGGGGAGTTTCAGGAAGTGATGCCGGCCGATGCGGCGGAGGTCCTGGGGTCTGTGAGGGCCACTTGTTGTGAACTCGATCCATGCCCGTCCTGGTTGGTGAAAGCCTCCAGGGAGACGCTGGGAGCGGTGCTGGCGAGGGTAGTGAACGCATCCATGCAGCAGGGGAGGTTGTCGCCCAGTCTCAAGGAGACTGTGGTGCACTCCCTGCTGAAAAAAACATCGTTGGACTTGGACGCCCTCGCCAGTTACCGACCTGTCTCTAACCTCCCCTTTTTAGGGAAGGTTATTGAACGGGCGGTGGCACTCCAGCTCCAGGTGTTTCTAGATAGCATCGGTTTCCTAGACCCGTTTCAATCTGGGTTTCGCCCTGGCTATGGCACCGAGACGGCATTGGTGGCCTTGGTCAATGATCTCCACTGGGAGATGGATGCAGGATGTTCGACATTTCTCATCCTGCTAGATCTCTCGGCCGCTTTTGACACCGTGGACCATGGGCTGCTGTTGAGATGGCTGCGTGACCTGGGGGGTCTGGATGGGACTGTTCTTGAATGGTTCCATTCATTCCTCACGAGGAGAAGGCAGCGGGTGGTGCTGGGGGAGGAGACATCTTGCCCCCGCGCCTTATCATGCAGCATTCTGCAGGGTTCGATTCTGTCTCCGTTATTGTTTAATGTTATATGCAGCCCCTGGGGGAGGTCGTGAGGTGGTTCGGGGTGTGTTGTCACCAATATGCTGACGATACTCAGCTGTACCTCTCTTTTTCAGCAGACCCAGACCCCGCTATCTCAGTACTATCCCAGTGTTTGGAGGCCGTGGTGGAATGGATGTGGCAGAGCAGACTGAAGCTCAACCCCGATAAGACGGAGGTGATGGTGGTGGGGAGAGCAGAGGAGGTGTCGGCCCCTTATCGGGGGGGTTCACCCTCCCATAGCTCAACAGGTCCGGAGTCTGGGGGTGGTGCTGGACACGGACCTCCGCCTAGAGCGGCAGGTGGAGGCAGTCGCAAAGGCTGCCTTTCGCCAGTTATATCTGATGCGGAGGCTCCGTCCGTTTGTCTCCAGCCCGGACCTGGCCTCCCTCATCCATGCCTTCATCACCTCGAGGCTGGACTATTGCAACGCGCTCCACATGGGGCTTCCCTTGTGTTTGGTTTGGAGACTGCAGCTAGTGCAGAATGCGGCAACCCATCTCCTTTCTGGGACGGGTCGCTGGGAGCACATAATGCCAGTGCTCTGGGCTCTGCACTGGTTGCCAATAGCGTACCAAGCCAGATTCAAGGTGTTGGTTTTGATTTACAAAGCCCTGTACGGTCTCGGTCCCTCATACCTCAGGGACCACCTCACCCTCTGCACCCCGGAGTGGCTCCTTCAGTCCACCGGGGGTGCCTTCCTTGAGGTCCCCCGCATTAAGCGGGGGGCCACAATGAGGAGGGCATTCTCGGCGGCCAGGCCGCATCTCTGGAACTCCCTGCAGAGGCAGCCCGCCTGGCCCCAAGCCTGTTAATATTTCGGCGAAAATGCAAGACCTGGTTGTTCGCCCGGGCCTTTGGGGAGGGGGGCGGGTAGTGGATTTTATTTCCCCCTATCCCAAGTAATTTATATCCCAGGCCCTGTTTTATGTTGTATTTTTAAATGTTTATATGGTATTTTAATGTGTTGGATTGTTTAAATTGTATTTTAGGATTGGAAGCCGCCCCGAGCTGAGTACAGGAGGGGTGGGGTATAAATTTAATAAATAAATAAATATGGTAATTTTTCCCTTTGTGATCAGTGAAAAATTTGGTTTTTAAACTAAAGGGACAGTTCATGCATTGTCCACATGGGTAATTGCCTGCTAAAGGCTTATTGTCCAAAGTTTGCTGTACTGCTAGGGGCTTCTGGAGCCTAGCTTTAACTAGATAGTTCCCTAAATTCTTCCCTCATTTAAACGCAAATATGGGAGGGGAATGGCACCCCTCAATATGTTCTACGATGTTCCAGTGTCTCCAGATACCTTGTCTAATCTGGGTGGTATCATTATTAAAGGTAGTAAAGCAAACTATTTGCTCTTGAGTCTCTTTCTTTTTACTACGAGAAGAATAGGTGAGCAGAGATTTTCTTGCTAGGGGAGCTACTTTAGCAAGGTTGTCCAAAATAATCCTTCTAGGGTAATTCCTGACTGCAAATTCTTTGCAGAGGATAGCCACTGCTTTATAAAATTCAGTCTCTTGAGAACAGTTTCTTTTTGAATGCCGAAATTGACTGTTTGGGATATTATGCAAAAGGTGTCTCTGGTGATGGCTGCTATATAGGAGGTATGTATTACTATCCATGGGTTTTACATATGTAGAAGTGAGAATATTTTTTCCTTCTAATTCTACCCATAAGTCTAGAAAATTAATTTCTTGTGATGAAATTGCAGGGTAACTTTAATAGTCTCATGTAGGCTATTTATCCAATTGTGAAATTCTGACAACGTACTCTCATTTCCTGACCACACCAAAAAAATATCGATATACCATCTCCATATAAAGATGGATTCAAAAAAAGGAAGGATTGGTCTCATTATTGTACACAAATTCACTTTCCCACTCACGCATGTAAAGGATAGTCAGTTCAGCAGATAAATTACTGCCCATGCTGACTCCTTTGGTTTGTAGGTAGAACTGGCTATCCTTTACATGCATGAGTGGGAAAGTAAATTTATGTACAATCCTAGTTACCATGGACGTAAGAGCCCTGTACAACAATATCCCGCATACCGAAACATTAGGAACTCTGGAGAAATTTTTCGAATTAAGAGAAAAAAAGAATCCCCCCACAAAATTTTTATTGGCCTTGAGTGAGCTAGTCCTCACAGAGAACTATTTCAAATTTGATAGCCAGTTCTATAGAAGTTGAGCTCTATACAAAATCGAACTCGCCAGGGAATTTTCAATGAACAGAAGAATATTGTCAACTGGTTGAACCTGTTACAGGGGAAGCTGGTGACTGGACTGAAATTCCCCAAGCCGCCTTACTCCTCAGACACCTAGCAGGGTACTGGGTATCCACCATTAAAAACAGAGATTAGAAATAGGAATTTGGAGCAATTCAAGGTGGATATACATTCCCCCAAAACCTCATTAAAGAACCCATGAAGATGGCAATGGAAATGGGGACTATCTTTTATAGTCGACAACTATAAATTTAACCCTAGTTGCTTGAGCCCAAGTGGTTCAATTAATATCTCTGTTGAATTTTGTTATGTTAGTTTTGACCCCACTTTCCATCCTGTCAAGATCATTTTGAATCTTCTAAGGTGTTAGCTATCTCACCCAGTTTTGTGTCATTTTATGCTCTGTAAAGGGCCAGGAACATTTCTGACGCTATATATAAATGCTAATAATAATAATAATAATAATAATTAATAAATAAATAAATAATCTGCAAATTTGATAAGCATTCCCTCTACTCTTTCATCCAAGTCATTAATAAAGATGTTGAACAGTACAGGGCCCAGGCACCCCACTCGATACCTCCCTTCAGATTGATGAGGAGCCATTTATGAGCACTCTTTGGGTATGGTTCTTCAACCAGCAGTAAATCCTGTAAATCTATTCCTTAATGAACTGGAGAATGGAGCAAAGAATGAGGTGATCAGATTTGCAGATGACACAAAGTTATTCAGTTGTAGTTAAAACTTGAGTGGACTGTGAAGAATTGCAGGAGGATGTTGCAAGACTAGGTGACTTGGCATCTAAGTGGCAGATGACATTTAATGTGGACAAGTGTAAAGTGATGTACATAGGGGGGAAATAACCCAAACTATATGTATACAATGCTGGGTTCTAAATTAGGAGTTACCACGCAGGAAAGAATCTTGGAGTCATTGCGTACCATACATTGAAATCCTCAGCTCAGTGTGCGGCGGCAGTCAAAAAAGCAAACAGAATGTTAGGAATCATTCAGAAAGGGATAGAGAATAAAAATGAAAATAATATAATGCCTCTATACAGATCCATGGTATGACCGCACCTGGAATATTTTGTGCAGTTCTGGTCACCCCATCTCAACAAAGACCTAGTAGAACTAGAAAAGTACAGAGAAAGACAACAAAAATGATCAAGGGTATGGAATTATTCCTGTATGAAGAGAAGCTTGATAGGTTGGGGCTCTTCAGCTTGGAGAAGAAATTACAAGAGGGGATATGACAGAAGTTTATAAAATCCTGAGTGGTGTGGAACACATAAGTAGGCAGCAGTTATTTACCCTCTCTAACAGTAGTAGAACAAAGCAACACTCCATGCAATTAACTGGCAGCAAATTTAACACATATAAGGGAAAGTATTTTTTCACTCAGCACACAATTAACTTGTGGGGGATTTACTGCCAGAGGAAGTGGTCAAGGCTGGTAGCATAGCTAGTTATAAAAAGGGACTGGATAAGTTCTTGGAGGATAGGTCCACATCAATGGCTTACTGTTGGGGGCTGGAACAACAGGGAATGGATTGTCCATTGTGATCTGTTGAGTACTTCTCCCAAGGGACAGAGATTGGCCACTGTCAGAAACAGGAAGCTGGGCTTGATGGACCACTGGTCTAACCCCGAGAAGTATGGCCCTTCGTATGTTCCACCTGCCCTGGCTATACTGTCTCTGCCTTCAACACATCTCTTTCCTCCACCCTTGACTCCCTTGCTCCCCTCTCGTGCTGTCCTACCTGTCACATCAACCCCCATCCTTGGCTCAGCCCCACCATCCGCCACCTCAAATCCTATTCTCATGCATCTGAGAGCCTCTGGTGAGCCTATTCTCATGCATCTGAGAGCCTCTCATGAGCTTGCCAACTTCTTGCACTTTAAGTTTGCCTTCTCTGCCTTCAGTGTTGCCCTTTCCCTGGACAAATAATGGTATTAATTATTATTATTATTATTATTATTATTATAAACATTTATATAGTGCCAGTCGTATGACCTGGTGCTGTACAGAACATAGAATTAGACGCGGTCCCTGCCGGTGGCTTACAATCTAAAAGACAAAGGGGAACGGGGGGAGACAGGGAGAGGGGACAGTGGGAGAGACAGGGGAGAAGACAAACAAACATTCAAGCGGATGCGAAATCTCAGGTGCGTATGCTTGGCTTGGTTACAAAGAGGTTGGTAGCAGCCGTCAGCAGAGGAGGGCAGACAGTAAGTGTACAGGGAAAAACTAACAGGCATTGGGAAAGGCAGCAAGGAAAAGGTGGGTCTTGAGGAGGAATTTGAAGGAGCAGAGGGAGGAGGCAAGGCGGATGTGGGCAGGGAGGGAGTTCCAGGCATGGGGGGTAGCGAGGGAGAAAGGTCGAAGGCAGTTAGGCGAGCAGGAGAACAAGGGAGAGCAAGGGAGGGGACGAAGGAAAAGCGGAGAGCGCGTGCAGGAGTGCGTAGGGAAATTAGATCCGAGAGGTAAGGGGGAGCTTGTTCATGGAGTGATTTGAACGTGAAAACCAGGATGATCAAGACTTACTCTTGCAACCCCTGCCATCTCTTCTCAGCCTTCATTTCCCTTCTGAAATCTCCCTGCCCTTCTCCTCCTTCCTTCCTCTCTGCATAGGATCTTCTCTCCTTTTTCAACAACATGATTTATAATATACACCTTGACATTGTTTACCTCCTCAATCCCTCCCCCATTTCCTTCCCTGCTTTCCCCCCTCCTGCCTCTCTTCTATCCTCCTTCTTTCTAGCTTCTCTTGATGAGATCACCACCCTCCTCTCTTCATCCAACCCCTCCACCTGTCCATTTGGCCCCATCCTCTTTTGTCTCTTAACTGCAATTGCTCCCACCATTGTGCCATCTCTGATGCCCATCATCAATCTCTCCATCTCTACTGGGTCCTTTCCATTGGCCTTCAAACACACCACTCCCCTATCCTTAAGAAGGCGACTGTTGACCCCTCTAGCCCCCTCCAACTATCACCCTATCTTGCTCCTCCCCTTTGCTTTCAGGCTCCTGGGGCAAGCTGTCTACATGTGCTGTCTAGATTTCTTCTCTTCTAATTCCTCTCTTGAGCTGCTTTAATCAGGCTTTTGCCCTCCTCACTTGACTTAGACTGCCCTTGCTAAAAATCACTAATGACCTTCTTTTAGCCAAGCCAACTCTATTCCATTCTTGTCCTGCTCAATCTCTCTGCTGCCTTTGCCGTGGTTGGCCATTGCCTCCTCATTGATTTGATTTGATTTGCTCCCTTGGTTTCCACTTTCCAGGGCTCCATTCTCAACTGGTTCTCTTTGTATCTCTCAAACCGCTCCTTCAATATTTCTCTTGCTGGTACCTCTTCTGAGCCTACGATCTCCATAGGCAACATGTTCCATTGCTGAACAGCTCTTACTGTAAGGAAGTTTTTCCTGATATCTATTCCTCAAGGCTGCATTTTGCACCAGCTGCAGCCCCCAAACTGTCTTTAAGGGTACCTCCACATAGAGCACATTGAAGTAGTCTAGCCTCGAGGTAATGAAGGGCATTAATTGAGGTAATTAAGGACAATGACAAATTGGAGCAAGTTCAGAGGAGGGTGACAAAGATGATAAAGGGTCTGGAAAGCAAGGCTTATGAGGAAAGTTCCTTCCTTATGATGAAGGAACTGGGTATATTTAGTCTAGCAAAGTGAAGATTAAAGGGGGACATGACAGCAGTCTTCAAATATCTAAAGGGCTGCCACCAAGAAGATGGCAAGGAACTGTTCTGCTTTGCTAACAGAGGGAAGGACTAGAAATAATGGTCTCAAATTACAGGAAATTACAAATTACAGGAAAGTAGATTTCGGTTAAATATCAGGAAAAACTCCCAATATTAAAGTCAGCTGTTCAGAAATGGAACAAGTTGCCTAGGGAGGTCATAGGCTCCCCAGCACTGGAGGTTTTCAAAAAGAGGCTGGACAGCAATCTGTCGGGGATGTTGTGGTTGTAGTCATCCTGTATCTAAACAAAGTGTTAGACTAGAGGACTCTCAAGGTCCCTTCCAGCTCTGACGTTCTATGATTCTATGACTTTAGTCAGGTCTGTATCTGAAAGAAAGGGTTTCAGCCTTCTCACCAGGTGGAGTTGGTGAAAAGCACTCTTGGACACTGACACAACCTGATGTTTTAGATGCATTGCAGAATCTAGGAGCACCCTGAGGCTGTGAGCCTGAACAATGAGGGAACGCTGTGATGGGTATGCCAACCCCCTCCCCTGAAGGCCATAGGACCGGAAAACTGCCATCACTTCAGTCTTGTCTGGATCCAGTCCCCAGTGACAGTTAGGCACTGAATAATCATGGAGACTGCAGGACCTGGTTTGGATGAAAAAGAGATAGATAGATTTGGGTGTCATTGGCATATTGATGGTACCTCACCTGAAATCTACATGCAATCTTGTCCTGCAGCCTCAGATACATATTGAACAGGAGGGGAGACAAAATGGAACCCTGTGGGACCCCACACGGGAGGTCCCAAGTGGACAACAAGCAATCGCCCATCACCACTCTCTGGGACCTCCCTGACAGAAAGGAACGGAACCACTCAAGAGCATCCCGCACACCCCTGCCATGTCCCATAGTCAAGTCAACATCTCCTTGTGGTCAACTGTATCAAAGGCTGCCAAAAGATCTAACACGATTAACAGGGTAGAATTCCCCTTGTCAATCTCTAGGCACAGGCCATCAACCAAGGCCACAAACACAGTCTCCGTACCATACCCAGGATGGAAGCCCGACTGAAATGGACCAGGAATCCAATAGCGGCAAGATGAGCCCAGAGCTGTCAGGCAACCACCCTTTAATAACCTTCCCTAAAAGGGGAAGGTTAGAGACAGGCCGATTTTGACCAGGGAGTCAGTGTCCAAAGATAACTTCTTAAGCAGGGGCCGGACAACCACAGTTTTAAGAATGCCTGATTAAGAATGCCTGACACCCTACCCTCCCAAAGGGAGGCATTGACAACCCCAGCCAGCAACAGCCCCAGCATCTCCCAGCTGACTTTCACCATCCAGTATGGGCAACGATCTAATTTACAACTGGTTGCCCTCTCCACCACAAGCACCTCCCCTGCATCTGTGAGCGTATCACAAGATGGCTCTTGGTTTGGCTCATTCCTGTTGGGAAGGTTTGCTCATTAGGGGACAACTTGCTCATTAGGACAAGAAAAACATTACCATCACTAATTTTTAATATTCAGTTAAACATAACATCCCCTTCAGGGCTGCGGCTCCCTGCATTGTAGGGCCATATGTTACACATATGTTGCACTTTCTAGTTTATTCATAGGCTCCATGCGTTGGAGGTCCCTCCTGAATTACTGCAGGGCCCTCCATAGAACAGGGCTACCAATATCTGAGGCTCTGTGAGCCTGTATTTTATGTCAATGCTTTTCACACTCACATTAACATTTTAAGTTTATTCATGGACTCCATGTATTGGGAATTCCTGTGGGACCACAACACTTTGGGTTCTGTGCAGTCACAGAGTCTGCATTATTCTGGACCCAACCCGACCTGCGCCTTACTCATTATGACATGAGAAGCCAGTTCTAACATCAGCCATCTCTACAAAGTCCTTCTGAACCATCTCTGTAAATAATTCAGTCTCTTTGCTCCAGGTTTTTTCCTCCAGATGCTGTATTTGGGCTCTGAGGCCCATAAGCTACTTGAATTGGGTTCATACTTTCCATGGTTTACCCACATCCTTTCTTAATCTGCTGCTGGTCCCTGACCTGTCTGTTTAAAGTAGAGTTTCATTCACTACCTTGGGCAGTAAGATTCCAGCTTTCATTGGTTTTGTTTATTTTAACAAAGTTCCTTAGTTCACTAGTCACTAATTATCCATATCCTATTTCCCCACTTCTGTCAGCCAGCCTACATTTCCATGTACTCCTGCTGTCAGTACTACAATGAGTGCTAACTAATAGGGATGGGAGAACGCGGTTTGGAAGTTCGGAGTTCGGCCCAAACTCGGCTTGTTCGGATGACCGAACACAAACACGAACACGAATGTGAACATACCCAACAAACCGAACGGCAAAATGACCGAACAGATTGGTCAGTTTGGATCGCGTTCGGGTGAGTTCGGGTGGCAAAAAAAGGTTCACTGGAAGGTCAAACATGACAGGGAGGTGTCAGTCACTGAAGAGCAGACTTCCAGGCACCAGGGGTGGAGAGGCTTGAAAGAAACAAAACTAATTATCTGCCTCCCCCCTTCCCAACACCTTCTGAGCTAGTCACTGTTACAGAACAGCAGGCGTTGAGTAGGATTTTTAGATTGCTTTAAGTTTAATTTCACTTTTGTACTGAAATGAAACTTGGGTTGAATTCAGGTGGCTAAAACTTAAAAACTGAAGCCTTGCGTTATGCATTTCACTGTACAGACTCATTGAGTATGTATGTTCAGTTCACTACAGACTTCTCTTCTGTTTGTGATTCCCCCCCATCCCATATATATGGGATGTATATATATCCATATATATGTATATATATCCAGATATATATATCCATATATATGTATATATCCAGATATATATATATATCCATATGGGATGGGGAGGATAGATAGATAGATAGATAGATAGATAGATAGATAGATAGATAGATAGATAGATAGATATAGAGAGTTGTAGGAGTTAGCTTAGCGATAGAGATAGCGTTAGTGATTTAGTTTTAGTGTTTGTAGGAATAGGCCTGTGTACTTATTAGATAGTCCATTTAGTTCATAGCATTTAGAATAGTTAACAGCAGTTAGATTTAGTGTAGATAGATACATATAATATTAGATAAAATAAATACATTTTTTAAAACCATATAAAAAGAAAAAAACAAGAAAAAACAAAAGAAAACCATATAAAACCCAATAAAAAACCAAAAAAACATATAAAAAACAAAAAACCACCCATAACAACATTTCCCAAACGGCCGAACGGAACAGCTGAATGGCTGAACCGAACAGGCGAACGGCCTAACCAAACGGCCTGTTCGGACGACCGAACCGAACAGGCCAACCCGAACTCGGCGAACTAACCGAACGGACGAACCGAACGAACGAACGAACCGAATGCAGCCGAACTGAACGGCCGAACCCGAACCGCGATCAGTTCGCCCATCCCTACTAACTAACATGACACTGACCCACCCAGCCTGCTCTGGCCTGCCTGGGCCAGCACCAAACCCCATCTGTCTGTCCTTGGCCCGCCAGATGTGGGCCCAGTTCAAATCCCAGAAAGGGTTGACAACCAGGCCGGAAATGTGAGCTCAGAACAAACCAGGCACATAGTCTGGCCCCGCAAGCTGCCCAGACGCACCAGAGTGAGCCAAACCAAGAGGGGGGGTGGGTGGTTTTGCACCTGCACAGCCCAGCGTGAGGGGTCTGTCATAGTGGGGGCATAGCACCAGCTGCAGCACGGGGGTGCAGCCAGCCAGTTGCACATCGCTCTCCACCCCCACCCCCCAACTGGGTCAGGCTGCGGGGATGCATGTTCCCACCACCAGAGCTAACCTGGCTGAGAGTAGTCCTCCTCCACCCCTCAGCAGGGTGACAGCCACCCATCCCATAAGTTAACACCCATTGTTGCTCTTGCTGCATTCTCTTTCTGGAGGCAGCATCATTGTAACAGGTTAGCATGTCTGACCTTTTTGAAGGATGAAAATTTAAATGTAGTGTAAAAACTAACCATTCTGATTGAATAAAGCTTAAGAAGATTGTACCTCACTGTGATTTTAAAAAATATTTCCTGATAACTGGGGGAAAATGGAGTAAATATGACTTGTGCCTTTGCTTTGGTCATGCAGAAATTGTCCAGGTCCTTACCTGGAACATACAATGTAGCATCCACTCGAGGGATGACACTAAGGATCAGGATCATATGGGATCATATGGGATCAGACACCTGGCTTGAACCATCCATGACTGCCAGTTGGGTGCATGGGAAAGAGGAAACAAGTCAGGAAGTTTGCTGTGTCTTCCTAGCTTTAGCCACAGAAAGGTGAATTGGGGCTGGAGGATGATGGAGAAAAAAATGCAGCAATCTGGATGTGGTTATGATGGGGAGAGAGCAGTTGACACTACAGGGATGGGGTTGTGGTGGGAAAGCACAGGAATAGTGAGTGCTGTCTTCCCAGCACCCAAATAGAGGGAGCACATGCTGGGACTGACAGGAGGGTTGGGGACAGGCCTCACAGTGCACAAAGCCTCCACTGTCCAGGATTTTCTCACAACTCTGTCCTTTGTGACTTTCATTTTGGGGTGCAGACTAATATTATGCAAAACAAAATCTGCTGCCAAATTTCTCACTGCTTTGAAACCTTCCAGCTTATCACACTGAGGACAAATCCAGATGCAGCCACGCAGAACAGACGGTTCCAGTTCACTCAAAACCAGAAGAAAGAAGACTCAAAGACATCAACGTCAGTCACCAGTGTCAACCAGGCCAGCACATCCCGGCTAGAAGGACTGCAGTCAGAAAACCATCGCCTGAGAATGAAAATCACAGAGGTATCATTTCTTGTGTATGCTAGCTATTCCCCTCTGTGGTGGACCATTGAATGCTCTCTTTCAGCCTAACACTTTTTTCATAACAAAACCTCATGTCACATTATAGGCCTGGTTGAATCAAGAATTTCAGTTCTTTTAAAACATTTTGACTTTCCAGTACCCAGTAATTTGGGGGGGTATTTTCAAATGTTACGCTGCCACAAATGGCCACACTAACTCTGGCAGGGCCACCTGTGGTGGTGTCACATCTGCTCCAGATGTTTGCTGAGTACACCCTGGACCGTGGCAGGATTAATTCCGGGATTAACTCCAGGATCCCTGCAAGAAATGTTTTATCCTCCCAGATCAAAAAGTCACACAAGTACTGAAAATTTCCATGACTTGTTGGTACCATTGTCAATTTTCAGTACTTGTGTGACTTTTTGGTACTTTCCCTGACTTGTCCATACCATCCACACCACTTTTATATCTTCTTCCCACTTACAGAGCCATCTGCACTAGATTTGCATGGAACACTAAACTGAACTAAGCTCCTCGCGTAACAGAACATTCATGTGAGAGAGAGCAGAGAAGCTGCTTTTCCAACTTCTGTTCATTTTGTGCAGGGGTGCTTTCCCACATCCAGACTTCAAAACTGCAACTCCAAATTTAAAAAACTAAACACAGACAATAAGAAGAGATCCACTCCAAGGTGTAGAACATGGATCACGTAGGCCGTTTTTACATGGGACGTGCACACCCATCCCCCGTCCACACACGGATCATCAGGGGAAAAACCCAGGATGCTCCATGTGGGGGCATGAGCAGACAAGGGTTGCACACCTGTCCTAGCCTATCTGAAGCCCCCCAACACTCACCGGAAGAGCATGTGCGATCCATTGAGCACACACGGACCTGCCCCCTGGTCATGCCCATTTAAAAACAACTGTACTTGCTACTAGGGATGGAAGAACACAGTTCGGAAGTTCGGAATTTGGCCCGGACTCAGCCTGTTCAGACGACAAAACCCAAACCCAAATCCGAATCCGAACCCGAACTGACCAAACCGAACTCAATTCCAAACGTCAAAATAACCAAACAGTTTGGTCAGTTTGGATCGTGTTCGGGTGAGTTCGGGTGGCAAAAACGTGTCACTGGAAGGCAAAACGTAGCAGGGAGGGGGAGTCAGCTGAGGAGCAGACTTCCAGGCACCAGGGATGGAGAGGCTTGGAGTAGCAGCCAGCCTGCCCAATCACCATCCCTTTTCGCCTCAGACCACTTGCTTCGCAGTCTGCGATTGGCCACAGGTTAGGCTGCATGGAGCCAATGGGGCTTGTGGTAAGGTGGGCGCAGCAAGAAACAAAACTGATTGCCTCCCCCCTTCCCAGCATCTTCTGAGCTAGTCACTGTTCCTGAACAGCAGGCGTTTCAGAAGGCTCCCTCTCCCGACAGATTTTGTTCCTTCCTATTCCTAATCCATTGCCATCCTCCTCCTATTTCACCCATCCAACCCATTTACCTCGATATTATCATTTATTTAGATTATAGATAGATAGATTTAGGTGTTATTTTTTGTTTTACTCCTCCCTGTGTTCAATCTTCCTTCCTCCCTCCCCCCTCCATT
>QEPC01006951.1:1126044-1137109 GCA_003113815.1 Sphenodon punctatus | reverse complement strand
GCACAGTCTTTGCTAGCCTATCTGAGGCCCCTGCTGCCAATGTCCCAGCCTGCCTGCCCTACTTCCTCTCATGCCACACTGCCTGTCTGCCCTCCCAGGTTGCTGCCAAGAGAGAGAGAGAGAGAGAAAGTCTCCCCACTGCTAGAAGGATAGACAGACATGATCCCACCCATGCTGTCACCTGCAGTATATGGCCAGAGAGGGGGTGGAGGGGAGAGAGCGAGCGAGAGGTTCCCCGCTAGAACGAGAGAGATGGGGGTCGGAGGGGGAGAGGTAGGTGTATCCAGCTACCCTGGCTGCCCGTGCCAGAACCAGAAAGAACTCCCATCTGTGCTCATTGCCCACATCCAGCATGCAACAAACCTACCATAATGAGATGGAATATAAAACAACATATTATATGTGCCTGCCTGCCTGTGTGCGTTCATGTACCTGCTGCTACTACCTATTGCATGATTGAATGAAGTGTGCCCAATAGGCTTTAGGCTGTCATTCCACTATCCCTGAATCAGTCATGCCCACCCGTCCTAGGAACCATCAACTAGATTCTGGGACCATCATTCCAGCCACTGGGGGCTGCATTCCATTCCACTACATCTGGAAGCCCGGTGCCCACACGCCAGCCTGCCCCCCTGCCAACAGGCTACAGCCTACTCCTCTGCACCCACCCATGGATGCCCACTGAAGCTGCTGGAAGTAAAAGCCCCTCCAACCACCAGCTCCCGCTGCCTGCTGCCAAGGAGTCTGTCTCTCTTTCTCTCTGTCATACCCACCCACACAAACACAAGCCCTGCCCCTCCTGGGGGGCTGTCTGCAAGTTGAGACCCTGCTGCTGGCACATCTTTGGGTTAATAACTATGCTACATGGGGTGGCAGGTGCTGCTGGTAGGGATCGACAAGCTGTATGCGATTCTGCCACCTACCAGTCAGAACTTAAACACAGAGGGATAAAAGATTGGACAGGTCAGCTCGTAACAATAACAAGAAATATAACTTTACTTAACAAAACAACAATAAAATTATAAAACAAAAACCAAACATTTTAAAATAGAAAGGAAACTTATGCACTAAGGACTCAGTCTTTGGGCCTGCCCCCCAGAATTTGGGGGAAAGGCATAAATGGTGCAGGGGACCTAGGGACAGGGGGCACACCTGCTGGTATTTCATAGCCACATTCCACAGTGTATTCTACGGCCCCTGCCACGGCCACCCACCAGTTGGAGACCGACTGGCGGAAAAGCTCCAGGTCGGCCCTCTCGGTGGAGACGTACTTGGAGACGTACTCCGAGTACGCCTCCACCTTCTTCTCCTGCAATTTGACCACCTGGAACTGTTCCACCAGTCGGTTCTCAATTACTTGGAGGGCATCCACAAAGTCCCGGATGGTCCCCTGCACCTGGCCCCGAAAAGCCCTTGCCGCCGAAGACTCCTCCTGCTCCTGGGGGGGGGCTCCGCATCAGAGCTGGAGGGGGGGAGGACTTTTCAGGTGACGCCGCTTCTGGCTTGCCTTCACCCCCTTCTTCTGCTGCTCCATGGCCACGCCGCCAGAATCCTGCGCCCGAGCCACCTTCTGCCCATGGGCCTTCTCGATATGGGCAATTAGGCCCTATGTGGTCCCCTCCCTGGCCTTTTTGAATCTTTTTTGGCAGGTCTAAAGAACATAAAAAGATAGGAACATAAGAAGTGCCATACTGCATCAGACTGCGTCAAGCCCTGCCAGCATTTCTGTCTCCACAAGTGGGTGGGCGGCAATATCTCTCTGCAGGGGACTTCCATTTATAACAGGTCATAGAGGGCAATGCATGCATGCATACCCTGTTGTTCCAGCCCCCATTCCTTACCTTGCAGACGGCGAACCCGTTCTCCTTATCGTAAAACTTCCAGACATTGGACCTTGTCCGCCCAATGTCTGGGGGTGGCACTGGCGACCTCCGCCTGAGTGTCCTGCGCGGTGTGGCACCAGTGCCGGCATCCGATTCCTCTCTGAAACAGGAACTCATAAACAACACCTAAGTAATATCATGCATTTATGATGATGCCTCTAGGCCTCCCTCCTTGGGGTGCTAGGGATGGCAAATGGAGAGACCCTGGCTGGCACATGCAATAATCATTCCCTTCCTTGGGTGGGTGTAGGGAGGGATGGCAATGGAGACGAGACCCTTACTGGCATGTGAAAATCCTGCCCTTCTTTGGGTGCTGCGGAGGGATGAGACCCTGGCTGGCTGGCACGTGCAAATCCTGCCCTTCTTTGGGTGCTGGGATTGGCAACTGGAAAGACCCTTGTGGCTGGCACGTGCAAATCCTGCCCTTCTTTGGGTGCTGTGGAGGGATGAGACCCTGGATGGCATATGCAAATCCTGCCCTTCTTTGGGTGCTGCAGAGGGATGGCAATGGGGAGACCCTGGCTGGCTGGCACGAACAAATCCTGCCCTCCTTGAGACGCTATGGATGGCAACTGGAAAGACCCTGGTGGCTGGTACGTGCAAATCCTGCCCTTATTTGGGGGTGCGTAGGGAATGGGATGGCAACTGGAGAGTGGAGACACTTGCTAGTCTGGCACGTGTTTGGGTGGGGGTTCTGCTCATGCCTAACTGCTGGAAGAGCCCCCCTCACTACAGTACCCTCTCTCTTCGTGGCAGACATCCGCTGCCACCCGCTGATGCCCACTGTTTGTGCCCGAATGATGCCCACACCACACACACACACACACACACACACACACCTGCATGCCAGTGGGCTCGCTCTAACGGATCTTGCCCTCAAAGTAAAAAAAAGTTTACAAACCTGGCATCACCTCCTGTGCTCCTCCACCACCGGCTCCGGAACCTCCGCCATCGAAGGTCCAGGGGCTGAGGCAGCAACCTCTTCCTCCTCCACCACCAGCTCTGGGACCACCAACTTGACCCCCCGGCGTTTAATCAGAATGACCGATGTCTTCTGCATTTTTTTTTTTAACCAAGCCAACACCAACCACACAGTCAAGTCAATCACCCACCACAAACACTCACCAACACCACGCTAAAACAAACACAGCCAGCCAAACCAAACACAGACCACACGAACTGAACAGACACACACACACAGACGCTCTCACCCACACAAGCTCCACATGCACTTGAAATTCCCGTTTCTGGCATGATCACGGGCTCTCACAATACTTTTTCCGAACGGCCAAACCGAACTTGACCGAACCCGAACTCGGTGACCAGACCGAACGACCGAATCAAACATCCAAACTGGACCGAACCGAACTCCCGAACCGCAATCGGTTCGCCCATCCCTACTTGCTACAGCTCAGTGCACTAGCTATCCACCAACAAAAAAAGTTGCAAAAGGGTTGATTTTCTGCTTTTGCCTCAAAATTTAAAATTGCTGTATCAATCATTTTGTAATGATTTTCTCCAAATTTGGACACACTCCACACCTCACCCAAGTGATCCTTCACACAGTTAGGATATATCATTCCAATTTATGATTTGAATGTTTGTGATTTTTAACAGTGTGCTTGACATGCCTTAACTCTGGAACCCAAAATATACTCTATCCCCTTGCCCCAAAAATCCCTCCCATTATTGTTGGTATCACTATCAGCATAACTGTCAGAAATCATACTGGTTATATGGAGAGTGAGTGTCCAAGGGTGGAAGTGGTAACAGTTCAGGCATTATCTAAGTAAATTAAGCCATGCACTGAAATTTGCTATGAGCAAGTTTCAGAAGGACTCAGCTATGTCCTCAGCTTACCTTCATCCTAGGTCAGTATCCAATAGTTAGAAATAAAGTCACGCTTTGAGTACAGGTCAGTGCCCTGAACTGGATTGTCCTTACCTCTGTAGAGAGTGCAGTGGGCAGGGATAATCGAAGTAGCTGCTTAGGAGAGTTCAAGATGAAATTGTGCTTCCCAGAGCAGAATTCCCTCTGGATTAGATTCCAGCCTGGGGTGCTAAAGAGGTAGATTCTCTCAGTAGCTGTTCAGAATGTAGCAAGCCAGTCTCCTTCTTATGACTTTATGTTAGAGAGAGGGCTACACCTGCATAAATGCTGCAAGGCAGAGCCAGCTTTACACATTTTACTGCCTTGAGTGAAATATGTTTCCCCTCAGCTCCAAACTTGTGCTGCAGGCAAGGAGGGGAGCACTTCTGGGCTTCCTACTACTACACTGCCTAACTGAGTCAGACCAATGGTCTATCTTAGCCCAGTATTGTCACAACCTGACACGGCAGCAGGGGTTTCAAATTCGGGTCCAAATCCGGCTCTTCCAGGGTCTCCGGCAGAGGCTGTCCCAGTGTGCTACCTGAGACCCCTCCAAGGCCCCAGCAGAGGCCTTTCCCAGGTGTGCTACCAGAGATCCTGAAGTGGAAATGCTGGGGATTGAACCTAGGACCTTATACATGCAATGCACGCACTCTTACCACTTGAGCTATCCCCCCTATAAGCAACAGTGTTCACCACCACCACTAATACAGCTCACCATCCGTGAATTTAAGAGGGCAATAAAATGAGCTTTGGGAATGCTCATTCCCTCCCCAAGCCAGATGCTTGCTCAGCAGATTATCATGGAGGAGCAAACACACCTGGCTCACTTTGCTGCATTCTTAAATTAGGCTTCCAGCTACCCCTAAAACTGGCCCTGCTGCAGAGGAACTATAAAATGTTTCTTTCCCCTAGGGCTGCCTGGGAAACCTCCTACAAATCTTTTTTCTACTGGAAGATGGCTCTAAACAATCCCTCGTTGTCAGGGAATCCAGCTTGGGACTGCCTGGGTGGGGTACCATGGCAATTGTGGAGAGAGGAAGCATGCATGGCCAGGGCCATGGCATGCTGCCTCCATCTGATCCCTACTCCCAACTGAGTAAGTGCCCCCTCTCTCCCTGTGTCCTGGGCTGCACTGCAGACCCACTACAGGCAGACTGGGCAGCAGTTGCCCCAGGCCTCCCTGTCCCCCTCACCCCTGCCCCCAAAACAACCTGACCAAACAGTTTGTGTCTCTTCATGGTATAGTACCCACACAGCAAATGTGCGCTGTGGTAGTACAGAGCACATTTGCTGTGTGGGTACTGGTGACATCATTAATTATTATTATTATTATTATTAACAAACATTTATATAGCGCCAGCAGTGTACCTGGCACTTTACAAAGTAATAAAATAGACACGGTCCCTGCCCCTAGGGCTTACAATCTGAGAGACAGGAGCTGGGGGAGAGACTTAGGAAGGGGAACAGAGGGAGAGACAAGGGGTCTAACATTCATGAAGATGCGAGGTCTCAAGTGCACGTACTTGGCTTGGTTACGATGAGAATGACAGCAGGCAGGTCCATGTTGCAAGGATAAGGGTAAACCGATCGTAGGTATAGGAATAGTGGCTCAGCAGGATAAAGAGTCAGACAGAGCAGAGCGAAAGAGGTGAGTTTTAAGGAGAGATTTGAAGGTATGAAGGGAGGGGGCAAGGCGGATGTGGACAGGGAGGGAGTTCCAGGCATGGGGGGCAGCAAGTGAGAAGGGACGAAGGCGCTTAGGGGAGCAGGGAAGGCGTGGAAGGGTGAGAGAAGGGACAGAGGAGGAGCGAAGTGCACGGGCTGGAGTATGGAGGGCGATAAGTGCAGAGAGGTAGGGGGGAGCAAGGTTGTGAAGAGCTTTATAGGTGAAGACTAGGAGCTTGTGCAGGATTCGTTCAGGAAGGGGAAGCCAGTGAAGCGAAGAGAGGAGGGGCTGCACATGGTCGAAGCGACTGGCGAGGTAGATGACCCTGGCAGCAGAGTTTTGGACAGAGATGAGGGGAGAAAGGTGAGACCGGGGAAGGCCAGTGAGAAGGAGGTTACAGTAATCGAGGCGAGAGATGACCAGAGCATGAACAAGAGTTTTGGCAGACGAGACAGAGAGAAAAGGGCGAATCTTAGCAATGTTATGGAGGGAGAAGCGACAGGATTTAGCAACAGAGTCAATGTAGGGTTTAAAAGAAAGGGCTGAGTCAAAGATGAAGCCTAGGCTACGGGCTTGGGGGACAGGCAGGATGGTGACTCCATCAATAGTTATTGACAGTGAGGAAGGAGAGGAAGGATGAGGGGGGAAGATAAGGAGTTCAGTTTTAGCCATGTTGAGTTTGAGTTGACGTTGAGACATCCAGGTAGAGATGTCAGAGAGACATCATCCAGAGGCTGTGCAGTCTGACCAGTCTGCTGGGTGCCTTGGCAGACTGACAAGTGATAGTCCTACAAGGCAGCAACTGTCTGCTTACTACAGATAAATTAAATTACTCCTGGGAGCTTTAGGGTGGTCGCCATTCATGGTTTTGATCCCAAAATTTTGACCTATAGAAATGTCAGAGGGTCAAAACTGAGAGGTGGCAACACAAGGGCTGGCTCAAGTTCAGGGTGATCACCCCTTTGATTGCTTCCAGGGGGCACTACTAGGAGTCTTTCTCAAGGACATTGTCAGGAACCAAGCTGGGGGTCAGTAGCCATGAAGTCCATCCCAATGGTCAGCAGACTCAGAAGGTAATCCAGAGGCAGACAGTCAAGGTCTAGCCTGGTCAAGTTCCAGATAGATCAGAGCTGGAGGAATTAGCCAAGTTGGAGTCAAAGGGCCAAAACAAAGGTCGATACTGGAGAGTCAGTCAGGACACAGCAGGGCTTGGGGCAAGGCCCAGGGAAACCAACAGGTCTGAAGCAGAGGCCAGTGAAACCTTCTGGTTGCTCAGACACCTTCAGCACCTGTCATGTTCTTTTAAGCTGTAAGTTGGGCAATGGAAGATGGGAGCATGTTGCTTGGTGCATGGAAGGGCAAGCCTCTAATATCTTGGAGAAGCAGCAACAGAGGCTCTGCTGTGACACTGAGATCAAGGCAGCTGTTTTGAAGTCCTGGTAGCCAGGGTTTGAGCCCAGCAGGGCCTTGCACTGTGTTTTTGAGTGTGTGCCTGGATACTGCAGCAACACCCAACACCTCTGCTGGGAACCTGGCCCAAGAAAGCCTGACTGGGCTCCCCCTTGCCTGGATGCCTCATAGCCAGTCCTTAGGCAGCCTCGGCATGATTAGTTTTGCATTAGTCTGGATTCAGAAGGGGTGCCAGGCTGGAAAGGGCAGTGCACTTTCCCTGCAGTGGTGATGGGGAAGGGCCTGACTCCTTGGGAAGGCAAGTAGCACAAGGAGAGAGAGGAGCCCTTTGGAGGCACTCTACCTGCTGGGTCCATGGCACCTGCATTAGTCTGGAGAATTCCTGAGTGAGGCTGGAGAGTGCTCTCTCCCTACTGGCAGTGCCTCTGCTAGTGAAACTGGCAACGCCTCACGGCCCACAGTATACCCCCTTTCCCTCCTCCCGCTTGTGAAACCAACAAGAAAAACTCCTGCATGTGTAAAACTGGGTAAGCAAAGCCTATTGACTAAGGAGCCCCCATCCCAAGCTTCTAAAACAGAAGGGAAAAACCTATGCTGGTGAACTCCTTCTCTGGTCATTCCAAAACAGCCAGAAAGCTTTCTGATCTAATAGGTGGCTAGAAATCATGAGTTTTCCCAGGTTTTCAGTTTTGGTGAGAGAGACAGCAGGGAGTGCAAGCTGCAGCAGAGGCTTAAAGGCACATTTGTGATTAGGGGACCGGAAGTAGAGTCTCTTCTCAGTCCTCTAAGGGTGGCCAGATATGCACATTTTAGAGGACACTTATGAGATATACAGGTTGCAGGATTTACATATCTGGCCACCCTACAGTCCTTTGATCTGCCAGGCTATCATAGAGACAGATGTCAGGCGAGTGGGTCAGTGTCAAGACCAGACATTGTTTCCATGATGTGTTTAAGACTGCTCTGGGGGTTTGCTGAGCAGTTTGTTCCATGGTTTGCTCCTAGGTTTAAGTGAGCAAACCTAACGTGTGCCTCTATGTGAGGGGGCTGGAATGGTGGCAAGCACTACATGTAAACACACCCAGTGTTTCGTTGCCATCTCCCCTGTATTCTTGTGGTGCAATCAGAGTAGGTCAGGCAGCAGCTAACCCATATTTGCTCACAGAGCAGCTAGGCTGAGCCTGGTGACCCTTGCTCCAGTCACCCTCTGCCTTCCAGAGGTTAGAGTGCAGTTCACTCCAGCCTCTGGAAGTGCAGTTTCCCTCCAGGGAATGGAAAATCCACATTCAGAACCCCTGGAAATTTGAATAAAGGAAAATGTCAACCATTGAAGCACCATTGGAACACTGCCAGATGGGCAGCTTGAGTTCTTTGTGAGGCCTCCATTCACTCACATGTAGGTGAGTCTCTTTGAGAGCCACCATCCATCGGTACCAGAGAGCGATGCTCGCAAGTCCTCCTTGACTAGGGATTTCTGTCACGTCCATTCCATCTTGGTGCTGGAACAGTCTGCAACAGAGAATGATCTGCATGAGATTGGCCTCACTGGAGAGTCTCCGTCAGGGGTTGCTGCCAGGGGTTGGTTACAGGTCCAAGTGGGAGTTGCTGCAGGGTTGGAGCTAAAGAGTCAGTGCAGGAACAGGTTCAGGTCTGGAAAATAGTGCAGAATCAGATCCAAAAGATCCAGAGAGTTCAGGGCAGGCTGGGGACTGACACACAGACCAGGAGGACTTGCTAGAGCAACTGGGCAGGCAGACGGACAAAAGGACTGGTTCAGGCATAGCTACCATAGGGACAGGAGGACTGCATTGGTTTTAATGTAGCCCTGCAACATGTATTTTTCATAAGTCAGATTTAAACAGAAGGGTTAGCATGGCAATAGTACGAAGTGGTCCGCGCACTCTGCATGCTGCAGAGCCTGCAGCTTGCGGGAGTCTGGGGTATTGAGCAAGTAGCAGTGGCAGCAGGGTCCCTCTGGGTGGGGGCTGAGTGGGAGCAGGGAAGATGTGTGGGGCCAGGCTGTCTGGGGTGGTCTGTGCGCTGGCTGGGAGTCAGTGTGGGGACAGGGAGGCTTGGTGGGGGAGACTGTGTGGGACAGGGAAGGGATGGGAAATGGGAGAGGATGGTGATTCCCCCCCACCCCACAAATCCATTTCTTACTCCTGGGCCCATTGCAACCTAGCTACGCCCCCGTCAGGCAGACAAACGAAAGAAACAAATAAAGTCACTCTGAACAAAAGTAGAGCAGCAAAGCCAGGCATAAACAGGGGTCATGCCTGCTCCAAATACCAATGAAACGGAACCAGAAGGAGACAACATATCCAGCAGTCAAGAAGAGCAACAGGTGATCCACCCAGCTTCCTGTGGGTGCAGGCCTGCCAGCCAACCAGAAAGCTGGGGATGTTAAAGGCAGGGAAACCTAGAAAGGAGTGTGGCCTGCCCAGCACAGGCAAGGTTGTTACCAAAACTCCTGGGCCCTGGCCAGAGTGCCTTTGTGGCACTGAAGTGCCAGCCACTTTGCTCAGGACCCCAGGGATACTGGTTCAAGCCCTGGTCCTTATAGTCTCTAAGCAGATAACATATTCTAGAGAGGGATACTACTTAGACCTCCTTAGCCATAGTCTTTGTAACAGCCATTTCAGCTTGCTGTTGGAACAATCCACATGATAGAGAGATGCTCAGGATGTCCCCCTACAGCGTCTCTGTAAGCAGCCATTCCACCTTAGTGCCAGGCCAGTACATAGCAACAGCTGTGAAGCTCATGATATTTCCGCTGTAATGGTCATTCCACTCTGATGCCAGAATGCAATCACAGGGTGAGGCAAGCAGTGTCAGAGAAGTGTGCTCCAATGGTGCTGATGCCTTTAGATTTCAGCATTTCAAAGCAGAGAGAACAGGATTTTCTCAGTTCTTGAACTCAGACAAAGTCAGATTGATTTTTTCCTTCAAACTTTGCACAATTTCCTACCTCTACCCTTGGTGATGGTCCGGAGACTGCAGCTGGTGTAGAATGTGGTGGCCCATCTCCTGAAGGGAACGGGTTAATGCAAGCACATTACTCCATTGCTCCGTTCTCTGCACTGGCTGCTAATAGTCTTCCGGGCCCAATTCAAGGTGTTGGTGCTGACCTTTAAAGCCCTAAACAGCTTGGGGCCTACCTACCTGCAGGACCACCTCACCCTCCGAATCTTGGATCAGCCTCTGCAGTCAGCCAGGGGTGCCTTCCTTGAGGTCCCCCAGGTTTCTCGGGTGTCGATCATGAGGAGGGCGTTCTCTGTGGCTGCACCACGGCTGTGGACCCCCCTCCCATTGGAGTCTGCCTGTCAGCCGACCTCCTCTCTTTCCGCAGACAGTGTAAGACCTGGCTGTTCCACCAGGCCTTTGCCCAGGGAGATGGGATGGGTGGGTTGGGTTAAGGAGGGGCTCTGTTTGGGTATTGGGTTTTTTAATTAATAATGTTGATTTTAAATGGTTAAATGGTTTTTATTATATGTTTTTAGAATGTTGTTAGATGCCCCAAGATGGAGGGGACAGCATATAAATTTAAATTAATTAATTAAATAAGCTGGTTTAGTGTAAGAATGCCCTCCCAAAGGTGTTATTCTGAGAAAATTGAAAGGGGGCAAATAAATTTTGTAAGAATAGTTTCCTGCAGACTTTATTAATTGCTTTTTCATCACTATAATGACCCCATAATGTAATTAACTTCCTTTCTAAAAGTGAAAACCAAAGAAGTGACTTTATTATCTGGGCTGCTTCACTTTTGTTGTCAGAAAATCAATTTTATTATTATTCATTAATTATTATTATTATTATTATTATTATAAATATTTATATAGTGCCAGTCATGTACCTGGCACTGTACAGAACATAGAAATAGACGTGGTCCCTGCCTGTGGCTTACAATCTAAAAGACAAGGAGGGGGAGACAGGGAGACAGGGGAGAAGACAGACAAACATTCTAGTGGATGCGAAGTCTCAGGTGCGTGTGCTTGGCTTGGTTACAATCAGGTTGGCTGCAGCAGTCCGCAGAGGACGGCAGACAGTAAGTATATGGGGAACGACTAGCAGGCATTGGGAAAGGCGGTGAGGAAAAAGTGGGTCTTGAGGAGGGATTTGAAGGAGCGGAGGGAGGGGGCAAGGCGGATGTGGGTAGGGAGGGAGTTCCAGGCATGGGGGGCAGCGAGGGAGAAGGGTCGAAGGTGGTTAGGTGAGCAGGAGAAACGAGGGAGAG
>QEPC01006951.1:1073266-1105857 GCA_003113815.1 Sphenodon punctatus | reverse complement strand
GCCTGCTGTTCAGGAACAGTGACTAGCTCAGAAGGAGTTGGGAAGGGGGGAGGCAGATAGTTTCATTTCTTGCAAGCCTCTCCACCCCTGGTGCCTGGAAGTCTGCTCCTCAGTGAGTAGTACTACCCCTCCCTGTCACCTTACAGTGAACCTTTTTTTGCCACCCGAACTCACCCGAACACGATCTGAACTGACCGAACTGTTCGGCCATTTCGCCGTTCGGTGTTCTGTTCTGTTCAGTATGTTCGGGTTGGGGTTCGGGTTCACGGTCGGTCGTCCGAACAGGCCGAGTTCGGGCCGAACTCCAAACTTCCGAACCGCGTTCGCCCATCCCTATTCTCTTGTCATTCCACCCACTCTCCTGGTGCCTTCCTTATCATTGCACACACCCTTGCCCCGCACTCCCAAAGGTGCAGCTTTATTGTATTGCTTTACAGCCGACTCAAGACTGATAGGAGCAGCAGCAGTTGCCTTGGACCAGTAAGCCCAATAGAGGCAATCCTGAAATTGTAGGAAGCAGAACATTTTAACACACCCTTTGTGAAAACTATCAGAGGTTTAATTATGTCTTTGTGTCTTTAGTAATAATATTTAGCTGTAATTCCTATCAGTCCCCATGACCAGGGAAAGCAGGTAGGGGGCTGCCAGGAAGTGTATGGGTGGGGGAGCAGGCGAAGGGGGGGTCCATCTTTGTTGCACTGTAAATCAAAATTGATGCAGAAGAAACACTCACCTTGCCTGCCTGCAGTTCCCCATCTGCTGCCCCAGCCCCTTGTCCTGGGGAGCAGCAAACAGCAGCAGGAGGAGCAATAGCAACTCCTTGGGACCTGTCACTGCCCCTTGCTATTCCTCAGGACTAGGGGCTTTTCCTGATGCTCCAAACCCCAGGGAAAAGCAAAAGCAAGAACCCATGTTTCCCATACATGCTACATTGAATGAGTTTCTCCCACCTAACCTAATGTGTAGAAATACCCAGAGTGGTGCCCTGTTTCTGCAATCCTTTTGAATAGCTTGACTTTTCTGTCAAACTAACAAAGAGAGACTTGGGGGCAGGGTTGGGGGGTGTCCTTTTAAGGTCTGGCTTTAAAGAATTGTTGTTCAGACATATTTAATAGAGTTTCCAACCATTTCTTGCATCTTGCTCACACTTCTCAACTGGGGTCAGGTACGTCTCCAGCTTTAGAAAGCCTTCCCTGGTGTCTACAACTAGCTCTTATTTGAAATCACCTCCCATAACTCCCATACCTGTTTGATTTCTTACATTCTTTTCTGTTTTGTCAAATTCAAAGAAGCTGGTCTCTAAGATTTGTCAGTTTCGTTGAAGTATTCATAATAAAACTGACAAGAATGATGTCAATCCATTATGTCTAGATAGAATAGTCTGCAGCCCTTGCCAGCCTGATCTTTGCCTCCTTGAACACAGCAGCCAAGTTCTCTTGGGGATCCAAGCCACCTGTCCTGCCCCAGGCAACCCATTGCTGCTTGTGAGCTCAGCTTCCAGGATGACTCTTGCTGGAACTTTCTGTCCTCTGGCATCTGCCTCTTTGGTCTGGCAGCAAGTTAATTTATGGAACCTTGACTCCTGTTCACTCTACAGGAAACTAGATGTGGCTCCAGAAGTGTGTGGTTTTTTTATATATATACTGAGAGAGAGTGATTGATTGATTGATTGAGAGAGAGTGGGAGAGGGAGAGGAAACGTATTAGATTGGGAAAGGATTGTGTTACGTTTGTAGGCAGAAGGAATGATTTTATGATGCTAAAAGCAGATGAATGATGCTAAAAGCAAGAGACAGACTAAGGAAGTTGTGGGTCTACTGCTCAATGAGGAAGGTGAAGTATTAAATGAAGATGCAAAGAAAGCTGAATTCTTCAATGGCTACTTTGCTTCAGTCTTTTCAAACAGGTAAGCCATGACAAGGGACCCATGTTGACTGTGTTTTCCCCATTGCCACCAGTGGGGAAAATGAATTGGCAGGGCCTAGTAAACTGCATCATAGGATCCAGAAGGAATTATCCAAAGGAATCTCAGAACTAGTACTAGTAGTTACGTTTGCAAACTCGTGAAGAACCAACAAGGTCCCAGAGGACTGGAGAAAAGCAAACATAGTGCCTGATTTGAAGGACGTTTGCGGGGCGGGGGGGGGGGGGGGGGGGGGGGGGGGGGGGGGGGGGGAGGGAGACCCAGGTAATTATAGGCCAGTCAGTCTGATTGGAGTGATCACTAGTAACAAACATGGATTTTTTAAACAAATATCGTTCCACAATAATTACATTTCCTTATTTGAAATGGTAACTGGCTTAGTAGACAATGGAAATGCAGTAGACATACGATATCTCAACTTTAGTATGGTTTTTGACACAGTTCCACATGACATTCTCATTGGAAGGCTAGAGAAATGTTTGCTGGATGGGTTCACAATTGGCTGAAAAACACACTCAGGTAATGGATCAGAATCGAACTGGAGGAGGTATCAAGCAGTGCTCTTCAGGGGCCTGTCCTGGGGCCTGTCCTTTTCAATGTTTTCATTAATGATTTGGAGGAGGAAGAGGAGACAACTATATTAATCAAATTTTCAAATGACACAAAACTGGGATGAGTTGCAAACACTTTAGAGGACAGGATTAGAATACAAATGGATTTAACTGAACTAGACGCCTGGCCAGAAGAAACTAAAGGAGATTCAGAAAGACAAATGCAAAGTTTTACACACAGGATTGAGAAACCAGAAACACAAATATAAAATGGAGGACCACTCAGGGCTGCCAAGGAAAGATCTGTAGCATTATGGTATATAAACGGAACATGAGCCAGCAATGTGACACTGTTGCAAAAGGAGTCCAGTGTTGTTATGGGCTGAACTGGCCCCGAACTTGTTGGTGTTTCGGCGAAAATGCAAGACCTGACTGTTCGCTCAGGCCTTTGGGGGGCGTAGGAGTGGTAGGTGATTTTATCTCCCTCATCCGAATGGTTTTATATCCCAGGCCCTGTTTATTTTATGTTTGAAATTTCTTGGAATGTTTTATGTATTTTAAACTGTTTTATATTGTTGTTTTATGATTGTAAGCCACCCCGAGCTGTGTGCAGGAGGGGCGGGGTAGAAATATAACAATAAATAAAAATAAATAAATAAAATAAACTGACAGATGCATCAATCCAAGACTTTCGAGTGCATGACTATGTTCTTTGTGGTGGCACCATTGGAAACAACCCCTTTTTCTGACTCCCCATTGCATTACATGGAAAGCTATGGTTGCAGGATTTGTACCACTGCAGCTCTTGTATGAGGTCCAGAGTGAGGGAGGGGCTAATCTTCGCAATGTTGCTAATTTAATGTTGTTGTAGTAGCCTCCCATTTTTCATTTTGTGAAAAGTACAGAGTATTTTATTAACACAGAGACAAATCCAAGGTCCGTGCGCCATTGTGTATGGGCAGAATGCGCAGTTTGCATGGTCCTTGGATTGGGGCCATTGTTTTGGGTGTTTAATTAGATAATATAGTAACATAACACAGATGTAATAAATTATTCATGGATGCCAGTGTGGTTTTAACCAGGCCTGATTAATGTATTTTTCAACATAATTCTCTTGATCTAGTTCTAGATATATACAGTGGTTTTTAACAGTTTGTTTGAATAGAATTAATAAATGACAGCAGCTCTATGGAAAAAGGTAGTGATGGACAATACTGCTGCAGTTTTTTCCAGACATAAGAGACTCCTATCATTTCACTTGTCACATAAGCAAATGCTCTCTTTATAGGTGCCAAAAATGATCTCAGAGCATAACTTGCATGTCAGTGTTACTTGCTGCCAGTTGTTACTCTCTTCTACTGGTTTCTGGCATTGCAATTTTCTTTTTGTAGCAGAAAATCAGCTTCAAAGACAAGGTGCTAATTTATGCAGAGAAAAAAAGATCATCCACATTAGGAAAGAAAAATGGTATTGGTAAAGTTACTTTGAAGGCATAAAAATAGAGACTGAACTCAGATGGATAGATTCAGATGTTCTTTAAAAAAATTAGAGGCATGTAGCTTTTTTAAGTAATGCTGTCTGAGATAAGGGTCTCAAGCTATACTGCAGCATCAGAGCCACCCTAACACTTCTACATAATGACATTGGTTATTTTCAGACATTACGAGATCACGCTCAACCACAGTGAACCACGCTCAATCACGCGACGGGGCCAAAGAGCCCTGAATGTTTGTTCGGCGGGTGCCAGATGTTCACCACAGTCAATATCCACATGGGGTCAAATTCAACCACGCTTCCGGATCTCCGACCCGGACCATCTCCAAAAGCGTGGTCAAAGAGATTTCCAACAGGAAACAATAAAAAGTAACGTCTGGCATGCTGGAATCACCGGCCGGAATCAAGCAAAATGATTCCCAGCCGGGGACAGCACGCAGCGTTGCTGCCAGGCAACCAGCAACAACACAGGCCGTGGAGGGAGATTTAAAGTGCACACAGCAGCAGGAGAACGTGGCGGGATGGAGCGAGGTGGGAGGCAGAGGAGAGTGGAGGGTGAGAGAGCAAGGTAGGAGGAGGAGGAGGAGGTGGTGGAGGCGCAGGCAGGGGAGGAGGTGGTCGTGCTGCACATGCAGGAGGTGCAGGGGGGGCAGCAGCAGCAGCCGCCGGGACGAGCCACCCCGGGGACATCGACCGGACTGGGGGAGGAGGCACCCGGAAACGGGTAAGGGGAACGAAGGGGAGCGGACCCAGCACCACAGGGGCACCAGGGCGGCCAGCCGGCAGGTGGGGGAGGGAAGGGTCAGCCACACGGGAACGAGGCAGACCAGCTACCAAACAACACACACACACACACCTTGTGTCCCGCAGACACGCTAACGGGAGGCCGAGCCCCCAGAGGACACGGGCCCTGCCCAGGTGGAGGAGGAAGAGCAGGAGGTGGAGGAAGGGGAGGAGGAAGAGCAGGAGGGGAGAAGGGGGAGAAGGCCCTACCACCAAGGGAGTCAGTGGGGGCTCCGGGATACCCGGAACTTCATCCGAATCTGGGGGACCCTGGAGCATCAGCTGGAGCTAGCGCTCAATCAGAGGAACATGCACGTGTTCCAGGAGATAGTGCGGGACATGGAGGCAGCGGGGCATCACCGGACTGTCGCACAGTGCTGCTCCAAGGCTAAAAGGGGGTACAAGGCCATCAGGGACAACAACCGGCAGTCCGGACACAAACTCCGGACCGCCCCCTTCTATGATGCCCTGGACCACATCCTACATATGAAGGATTCAATAGTCGCCCTATGGCTCGTGGGGAGCACTGTGGTCCAGGGCAGGGAACGGGCTGAGGTACCCCCTCCCCTCACCGCCCCACAAGAAGGCACCCATTCCAGGGCCCCAGACCCCCAGCAGGAATGCCCTGGGACCTCAGGGACCAGCAGCCCCCCCCCAGACGCCATCCCAGAGAGCCCCCACCCCCCGGCCGGACAGCTGGACTCTGAGGCCGGCACCCTCATCACCCTCAGCCAGTGGTCGCAGGGGGAGCACAGCAACATGGAGGGGCCGGCCTTGGAGGAATCAGAGACTGACATCGAGGGTAAGCAAGCAGCCACCGGGTGAGGGGGTAGGCCGGTTCCCCAGGATACAGGGGGGCATCAGCACTCCCTCAATCCGGGCCATCCCCATGTCTGCAAAGTCCCCCCAGTACATCCGGGCATAGAAGGGGGATATGGTCATGATCCGGGCATCGTGACTGCTCCCAGATTTGCCCGTGAAGATGTCTGTGAACCTCCCCTGGTGGTCCACGACCGCCTGTAGCTGCAGGGAGTGATAACCGTGCCTGTTGACATACTCTGTGGCCTCACCCGCGGAGGGGCGGAGGATCTCAATGTGGGTGCCATCCACTGCACCCATGCAGTTGGGGAAACCCCCAGCCATGAAGCCGGCCATCACGGTCCCCTGATCCACCAGCTGGATCACCCTGTCCAGGAGTACACCCTCTACAGCCTCACAGACATCCCGGAGGATACAGCTTGTCGCATTCTGTCGACACCGAAGTGCTGCGAGATGGACCGGCAGGAGTCGGGCGTGGCCAGGGCCCAGACCCCGATGGCCACCCGCTGGACCATGGGGATGGGGTTCCTCAAGGGGGTGTGCTGTCGCTACAGCCAGGGTATGAGCAGCTCCGTGAGGTGCAGTAGGGTGAGCTTGTCTATCCGGAAGTGTGCCCTCCAGGCTGCCTCATCCCACTGGGCCAGCGCCCGGGACCACCAGCCCTGGGTCCGCTCTGTGACCCATAGTCGCTGGGCAATAGGCATAGTGAGCAGGGCGGCCCAGCGCATGGTCTCCCTCCTCCATTGGAGGCACCCGGCCGCCTCGCGGATCATCGCAGGCCTAGTCCGACTGCGGCTCATGGCCTGTAAGTCCATCCCAGACACCCACTGCGCCCTGAGGTGGGCCAGGGATTGCCTGCGGGCTTGGTGAGCTCTGCGGGCCTCTGCAGTGCTTCAGGCCACGTTAACCCACAGGTGGGTGCCCAGGTGCACCTCAGCGGTCTGGATGCGCAGCTGATCGGTGTGGGCGTGGTACCACTCGGTACAGAGCGCAAAGAGCATCCCGCATGCACCCAACCTGTCCCGCTCCATGGTGAGGTGAGCCCTGGGGGGCCACTGGCAGCCCTGATATAGGCTGGGATGGGCGTTTCCCCCTCCTCCCCCCAGATGCCTGTGCCAGCTCCTGCAGGGCGGGCGGGTCAGGGCAGCGGGTGCACGGTATTGAGCGCACCTGCTGTCCCTGGCTGGAGCCGTGCGCACAGGCTGGTGCATGCACAGCATGCAGGCTGCAGCTGCATGTCTCCTGTCATCACCTCCCACCTCTCCCTGTAAGTCCACCCCTGTTCCTGGCCCCCGTGCGGGCTCTCGGCTCTGCCCTGCTGCCTCCCGGCTCTGCCCTGCTGCCATGGTCCACCACCTTCTCCCTCCTTGCTGTCCTGGCCGTGCTGTAAGTCCCTGTAAGTCCACCCCTGTTCCTGGCCCCCGTGCGGGCTCCTGGCTCCACCCTGCTGCCTCCCGGCTCTGCCCTACTGCCGTGGTCCACCACCTTCTCCCTCCTTGCTGTCCTGGCCGTGCTGTAAGTCCCTGTAAGTCCACCCCTGTTCCTGGCCCCCGTGCGGGCTCCCGGCTCCGCCCTGCTGCCGTGGTCCTCTACCGTCTCCCTCCTTGCTGTCCTGGCCGTGCTGCTGTGCTGCCTGATTCCTGGGGTGTCTCTGGCCCTGCCTGCAGCTCCGGGCCCACTCCACCTCCCCCCCATCTGCCTCTGTCCCCAGAGGTCACCTCTGTGGCTGCCGTCTTCATTGTCCGCCTCCGGTGCCCTGACCACCCCCCCCCCAGCTCCCCAGGGTGCTGCTGACCATCCTCGTTCGCCTGTGGCCCCTTCTGTGCCCCGCCCCCCCTCCTGGGTGCCCGTGTGATCTCAGGGTTCTGGGGGCCCCAGACTGCCCCCCCGGCTTCCTACCAGGGGGCGTTGTGTGACTTTGGACCTGCCTCACTGCCTTGGACCTCCCATCTCCCTTGCATCGCCCCCTCGCCGGCACTTGGGTTCCTCCTGGACTGTTCCGTGTATGCTCCGCTGTGCCTGTGCCACTTGGGGTTCCCCCCATTCTGGGACTGCCTGTGTTGAACTGGGGGTACCCGTGTGGGCTGTTCTGTATTGGGGGTTCTGGTTGCCATTGCCTGTGTCGCGCTGTGCCCCTGTGCCGTTTCCCTTCCTCTTCCCTGTCCCTCCAACCCCCGTGCCCGTTGTGCCTTGTGTGTTGTCTGTCCCACTGTGTCTCCCCCCCCCTCCCTTTCCTGTCTGGGCGTGTGTGTTTGTGCTGTGTGTTCTACTGTGCCCTCGCTGTCTGTGTGCCTGTTGTGTGTGGTACGTGGGCAGCTCTTCTCCCTCTCCCCGCTCCCTTCCCGTTTCCCTTGTGTGGGCATTCCCTTGTGTCCCTTTTGGCTTCATTTGCCCTCAGGCAGCCATGTCTGTGTCCCGCCCCTCCCCGGCTCCTTCTGGGTGTTTTGACCACGGCCGGGAATCGGTGTCAGATCTGTTGCGCTGTCCCAGCCCATGATCTGGCGGCCCAATTCCCTGCCATGGTCCTGCTCCCGTCACATCTGTTTGGGGCCTTTATTGGCCTTGGGGGGTGGTTGTTCAGTTCACCACTGCTGGGAATCCACTGTGGTGAACTCCGGAACGCGTAACGTCTGAAATCACCCATTGCTAATGGTTACTCTTAGGGCATGTTAGCTCTTATCCGTTGAGATGCAGGGACATCAGACTCAAAGGAAGTACTTGAGATGCCTATGCAAGTTTAACATTGCACCACAGGGTTCTGCCTCTTGGTCTGTCCCCAGTACGCTTGAGTGCCTTTAGGTTGTGCCTTCCTATCTCAGAAAGCAGCACGTTTTCTTTCCCTTATTTCCTTTCCTAGACAATGGCTAGTGAAGCTTTCCTAATGTCATCATCTTGGATCTCTTCAGCAGCTTGGGCCTCAAGGTAAACTCCAGGCAGTCATTTCCATTCTGCACTTGCCATAGAGCTTACCAGGGTTCCTCTGGATTCTGTCAGGAATCTGTTAGACTCATTCATAGATCATTGCCAGTCTCTACCAAAGTGTGCC
The DNA here is from genome assembly GCA_003113815.1 of Sphenodon punctatus. Classification (NCBI taxonomy): domain Eukaryota; kingdom Metazoa; phylum Chordata; class Lepidosauria; order Sphenodontia; family Sphenodontidae; genus Sphenodon; species Sphenodon punctatus. The sequence goes on along the minus strand of QEPC01006951.1, from coordinate 1,097,241 downwards.
TCAGACCTTCGGCCACATGTGCTTTCAGGACACTGCATGCCTGTGATTGCCTCAAAGCAACTGGTGCAGGCCTGGCCCAGGAGAAGGTGAAAGCCACATTTCACCAGGGGTGGGAGAGTGGCTTTCCCTCCAGAAACCTCTCTTTACTGAAGTGGTAGCAGAACAATGACAAGGCATGTTGGGGAATTCCATGTGAGCATCTTTGTCACCCTGCACTTCCGTCATGGGTCCATGGGTCGAAGAAGCGAACGAAGAACCCAAGGTTCTAATCAACTTTCTGGGGGAAAGATCTGCTCATTGTGCTTGCAAGGAGCTCCTTCCAAACTTGCAAGATGTGGAAGTACAGATCTTCAGGACAATACAACAGTGAAATAGTATCTGAGCCAACAAGAAAGGGCCCCCTCACAGATTTAATAAAATCCAAGCTCAGATCCTCTGGTCTTACCCATGCATACGACATGCCTAAACCATCAATTCGATAAAACTAGAACAGCCCTAAAAGAACAGTTACCGTGTGCCACAAGAGGGACAAGGGACATCAATGCCTGAAGCCTCCACAATGCCAGTCAACTAATTGCATGAGATAGAGCTAGATTGGCCCAGGTAACCCAAATGAGTCTCATTCCATGTTGCAGGGGAAGACTAATACCCTCACCCTTCTCCAACAAACCAATATGACCTGAGGAAAAATACTTCCTGAACCTACATTTGGCTTCCAGGCTCTCAGAACGTGAGATGTTTCAACTCAGCCCAGAGAGTACAGCTTGCCTCCGAGAGCCTGGCAATAAAAAGACACAGTTCCTTTAAGGGTAAACCCAGATAGCAGGAGTTGCTAGGAAATCACAGAGCAGCAGCACATACCAAGATGGTGCTGCCCATTCCCATAAAACACCATCAGTTGTAGTAGTTGGCGCTGGCCAACTAAGCTATCTCAGAGTCACACTTGGTCCTTCCACGCTCCTCTTTGGAGTGATTCCTGGTTTTGTCTTGTCTCCCTTGTGGGTCACATGAGTCTCCCTTTCCTGTAGGGTTAGTTCTCCCCTTCCCTGAAACAGATTGCAAAAAAATTATCTGCAATTAATGGGCTCGATCCCAAGCCTGCGTGGAGTCGCACGCACCCAGCCACACACAAACTGTACAGATCTACAGCGTGGGCAGCACCCACGTGCGCACACAGGATCTGCGGGGCATGGGAGCACAGCTAATATCTAGTATTCTAGATAGCTTGGTGGTTAACTGGTAACTGCAGAGGTTAACTACCAAACTGGAATACCGGATATTACTGTTTACTATATTACTGATTACCACATTACTGTAAAACCAAACCAGCACGGAGGGAGGTGTGTGGGGGGAAATCTAACCATAATCAAGCGGTAACGTGATCAACAATAATTCAGTAAACAGTACACAGTAGATGGTAATTCGTTTAACTGGACAGCCTATTGTGATTTCTGGGCAAATACCTGATAGTAGCAGTTACTCGTTTCTGTTCTATTTAGGACCAAGTCCCAGATAGCCGACTCCCTGGTTCCTTCTTCAGCCTTCTGAAATACGTTGTCACCAATCAATAAAAAAAAAATTGGGCATTCATTGCACAGCAGAGTTTGTCTTCTAGCAGATATCAGGGTAGTTAAAGATCCCCAGTACCACTAGTTCATGCCTTCTTGATGCCTCTGCGATCCGCTCTAGGAAGGCCTCATCTACCTCCTCTGCCTAGTTTGGTGGTCTATAGTAAACCACCATAATATCCCATTTGTTATTTTCCCCTTTTATCTCTACCCAATACTCTCAACAGAACTGCCACTCTCAGTCTGTAGACTTCCATACAAGCGTATACATTTTTGGCATACAATGCTACTCCCCCTCCCTTTCTGTCCTGCTTATCCTTTCAGGACAAACTACCCTTTCATTCCTACATTTAAATTGTGAGATTCATTTCACTAAGTCTCTGTGATGCCTATTAGGGCTGAAACTCAGTCTCAGTATTTTTGAGTTTCTCGGCTCATTCTGGGAAACAAGAACGAGCCAAGAAATTTTCTCATTGCCTTCTCATCGAGAAGTCAGAGGCCTTTGTGATTGACAAGCACTGGCCCTCAGTGCACCTGGGAGGGGCTTGTCAGTTACAAAGGCTATTTGCAAAGACTGTATGCTCTTTGCTTTGTAAAGGGATCCAATTGTAAAGGAATAGAGAATAAAACTGAAAATATCATAATATTTATTTTATTTTATTTTTTATTTTTTTAATAGTTTTATACCCCGCCCCTCCTGCCAAAGCAGCCCAGGGCGGCTTCCAACAATAAAAACACAATAAAAACAATTTAAAACATCCAATACACTAATATTAGAACAGGGCTAAATATAATAAATGCATAATAAATAATGGGTAAGGTGGGGGAGCTAAAAACCTCTCAACCTACCCTCCCACCTTCCCCAAAGGCCTGGGCGAACAGACAGGTTTTACAGCTTCGCTGCAATGTCAACAGGCTAGGGGCCAGGCAAGTTTCCTCCGGAAGGGAGTTCCAAAGGCGCGGCGCGGCCACCGAGAATGCCCTCTCCATTGTGGCCCCCCGCTAAACACGGGGGACCTCCAAGAAGGCACCCCCAGCAGACCGAAGGAGCCGCTCTGGGGCGTGGAGGGCGAGGCGGTCCCTGAGTTATGAGGGGCCCAGACCGTGTAGGACTTTATAGATCAACACCAACACCTTGAACCTGGCTCGGCACGCTATCAGCAGCCAGTGCAGAGCTCAGAGCACAGGTGTAATATGCTGTTGACGGCCCATCCCCATAAGGAGATGAGTCGCCGCATTCTGCACTAGCTGCAGCCTCCAGACCAGGAACAAGGGAAGCCCCACGTAGAGCACGTTACAGTAGTCTAGCCTCGAGGTGACAAAGGCATGGATGAGGGAGGCCAGGTCTGGGCCGGAGACAAATGGACGCAGCCTACACACCAGACGCAGCTGGCGGAAGGCAGCCTTAGCAACTGCCTCCACCTGCCGCTCCAGGCAGAGGTCTGCATCCAGTATCACCCCCAGACTCCAAACCTGCTGAGCTATAGGAGGGTGAACCCCCCCAGCCAGGGGGGCCACTACCTCCCTCTCTCTCCCCACCAACATCACCTCCGTCTTATCGGGGTTGAGTTTCAGTCTGCTCAGCCGCATCCATTCCGCCACGGCCTCCAAACATTGGGATAGCAATGAGACAGCAGGGTCTGGGTCAGTTGAAAAAAAGAGGTACAGCTGAGTATCATCAGCATACTGGTGACACCGCACCCTGAACCCTCTCATGACCTCCCCCAAGGGCTGCATATATACGTTAAATAATAACGGAGGCAAGATAGAACCCTGCGGAACACCACACGATAAAGCGCGGGGGCACGATGTCTCCTCCCCCAGCACCACCCGCTGGCTCCTCTCCAAGAGGAATGAATGGAACCATTCAAGAACAGTCCCGTCCAGACCCCCCAGGTCACGCAGCCACCTCAGTAGCAGCCCATGGTCCACGGTATCAAAAGCGGCCGAGAGATCTAGCAGGATGAGAAATGTTGAACATCCTGCATCCATCTCCCAGCGGAGGTCGTCTACCAAGGCCACCAACGCCATCTCAGTGCCATAGCCGGGGTGGAACCCAGATTGAAAAGGGTCTAGGAAACCGATGCCATCCAGATGCACCTGGAGCTGAAGTGCCACCACCCGCTCAATAACCTTCCCTAATGCCTCTATATAAATCTATAGTGCAACCACACCTTGAATATTGGGTGGAGTTCTGGTCACCCCATCTAAAAATAAAAATTAAAAAAATAGTGGAACTAGAAAAAGTACAGAGAAGGCCAACAAACATGAAAAGGGGTATGGAACAGCTTCCGTACGAGGAGAGGCTTGATAGGTTAAGGTTCTTCAGCTTCCAAGAGATAACTGAGAGGGGATAGGATAGAAGTTTATAAAATCATGAGTGGTGTGGAATGAGTAAATAGGGAGCAGTTATTCACCCTCTCAAATAGTACAAGAACTAGGGGACACTCCATGAAACTAACTGACAACAAATTTAAAACAAATAAAAAAGTATTTTTTCCCTCAACTCACAATTAACCTGTAGAATTTGTTGCCAGAGGATGTTGTCAATGCCAGTATTATAGCTGGGGTTTTTTTTTAAATGGGTAAGTTCTTGGAGGGTAAGTCCATTAATGGCTATTAACCAAGTCGATTTGGGGGACATAACTTCTAAGTTTCAGGAACTGGGAATGAACAACAGGGAATGGATCACCCCATTGTGACCTGTTGGGTACTTCTCCCAAGTGACAGAGATTGGCCACTGTTGAAGACAAGTTACTGGGCTCAATGGACCATTGGTCCATTGAGCCCTTATGTTTATGTACTTATGTTTATGTACTACAAAACCAAACCATCCAAATCGCCACAGAAAATTCCACAGTAATGTGTACCTCAGTTAACAAGGGAGAGCCCACTCTACACATCTCTGTCAGAAGGTCTATCTTCTGTGGAACTGGTGCATTCATCATCACGTTATCTAGATGGCTGTCCTTGGTCTGGGTGACAAGAATGACATTGGCAACTATCTAAGCAGAAATCCTATAAAGCCCTAAACGATCTGGGCCCTGCCTACCTGCTAGACCGTCTCACTCCCCGTGTCCTGGATCGGCCCCTGCGGTCATCCGGGGATGCCCTGCTCAAGGTCCTCTGAGTTTCTTGGGTGACCATGCAGGAGAGGGCATTTTCAGTGGTCGTGCCATGCCTATGGAACTCCCTTCCAGTGGGAGCCTGGCTGGCCCCCAACCACCTCTCTTTTTGGAAAAACTGCAAGACCTGGTTGTTCCACCAGGCAGGGGAGAGGGGTAATGGGTGGGGAGTTGGGGTGGGGGTGTTGTTTTCTCTGTTTCCTCCTTTTGTTATGTGTTTTAATTGTTTTTTATTGCTGTAAGCCGGGCAGGAGGGGCAGGGTAATAAGTTTTTAAAATAAATAAATAAAATAAAATGAAAGGCAGATGTCCACAAATGGTCTTTGTAACAAGGTCCCGGTGCCGTGTGTGTAGACTTGGTGGGATGAATCTCACAATTTAAATGTAGGAATGAAAGGGTATAGCTTGTCCCTTGAACTCCACAGCTCTCCTTTATACAGTTGGGTTCCAGGACTGATCTAGCCACACCCGCCCAGCTGGCCATACTCAGCTACTAAGCTCTCACCTTCCATTAGCACTAGGACATGATCCTATCGTCACTGGAACACCTGTGCCTTTCAGGCTGGCACTACCATCTTAAAGCCCTATCAAGACAGCCTGCCTCTGCTACACCCCTCTCCCCCCTCCCCCCTTGAGGAGACAGGCCTCACTGCAAGTGGACCTGACTAACAAACAAAAAGCTCCCCATACCAGGGAAGAGTTCCCCTGTACAATAATTCCCATCGGAATCAAAGATCACATCCCAGGTGTTTGGGGATGGAGTGCCCATCCCCAAACACCTGGATGGGCACTCCAGCCGCCAGTCCTCGGACCCTAGTGAAGCAAAGGTTGTATATGCAACACACTAGACTACCTATCCCAGGGCTCTCTTACATGTCCCCTGGAGTACCAGCTCATCCACCCTCCCTGCACTCTACACTCTTGGGCCTAGGCTACCAGCTCATCCACCCCTGTAGCCTTTTAGGATGTGGTTGCTGTTGTATTTTATTAGTGGTCAAAAACAAAAAAACAATAGAGATCTATTTTTTCTTTCTGCAACACCATTCTGCTCAGGAGAATATAAGACTGTAGTCTCATGTTCAATTCCCTGTTCTCTCAGAAAGGCTTTCATGTCATTTGAGATGTATTCACCTCCATTGTCTGACCTTAGTCTCGGGGTGAAAACAGACATGACGCTAACCACCCTTTAACCACCCTTGGTGGTTATTTATGCATGTTGCAGGGCTGCATGAGGCACCACTACAGCCCTGCAACATGCAATAAATAACCACCAAGGGTGGTTAAAGGGTGGTTAGAGTCATGTCTGTTTTCACCCTCAGACTTTCTTCCAAACTTGTTGCTGACCAGGGCAACATATTCTTTAAACTTCTCAAATATTTGGCTTTTTTCTCTCAAGGTGTAAACATAGGCAAATCTTGAGAAATCATCAGTAAATGAAACTATATAAACATTTCCTCCAAAACTCCTTTCCAGAAGACCTGAAACATCATTGTGAATAAACTCTAGAGGGCACTGAGACTCTTTCTTCTCTAGCTTGTGAAATGTTGGCTTCACACTTTTCACAGTAACACAACACATACATCTCCCTGTAGTTTCTTTACACGGCTGCCCCTTAAAGTCTTTAATTAATTCCCCTTTCTCAAGCTGGTGGATTACATTAATATCATGGTGCCCTAGTCGTCTGTGCCAAAGTAGATCACAGCAAGTAGGTGCAGCTACTTGCTAAATTTGTTTGTTCTTTCACAAAATCCACTTCAAAAAGTCCACTGCCTCTTAGAGATCCAGACATTATTAAATCACCCTCCTTTGTGACATAGCAATGTTCATTCATGAATTCAAACTTGCATCCTTTCTTAACTCCATATTTACAGAGATTAAGTTATTCTTTAATGAAGGGACATACAGAGCATCTTCTATGATCACTGTTTTACAGTTTCTCCATCAGGTAGTTTGTAAAAGATTTTTGCAGTGCCCTTCCCTTTTGAGCAAATTTCTCTCCCATCTGCTAAGAAAATAGGAACTGAGTAGCCCATATCAATTTCTGAGAATAATTCTACATCCTTGAAGAGATTTTCAGAAGCACTAGAATCAATATAAAAAACATTTTACTGACTTCTGACATTGCATTAGAACTTTTGATTTTTCCTTCTGATTCTTTCCTTGAGAGTTGGCAGTTTTCTGCAGACACTCTGTCTCAGCAGTAGTGGGTGCTTTAGGCTTCCCCATTGTCTTTCCCTTTGGACAATTAGCATGTAAATGTCTCTCGCTGTCAGAGAGAGACTTCTTGTCTCTCTTTTGTGAGCTAAAGACTGCAATCTGGTCTGTAGAAGTTTGCTTTGTCTCTCTGATAAAATGCTCATTGAGTCTAGTAGAGAGATATTTTAAGTAAATTGTTGCATCAGAAACTTCAATGGCAATTTTTAAAGGTTTATACAAAGGAGGCAAAGAATTCAAAATGAATCCCACAATTCCATTTTCTCCAAGGTCTATTCCTGAATCTTTCAGCCTTTTTGCAAGAGACTGTATTTGGCTTACATGCTTCTGTTGGATCTTCATTCTCTTTTAGCCTCATATTACAGAGCCTTTGAATGATAAAAATTGCTTCACTGGAACTTTTATAGTTATAAAGTTCTTCCAGCTTCTTCCAGACTTCGCTGGCCAATTCAACACCCTCAAAATGAACGAATAGCTTTGGACTTACATGCATCCCAAGGATTCCAAGGGCTTTGTCACTCTGTTTGTCCCAATGATCTCGGTCAGCTCCTGCAGCTGTCAGTCTCTCTGTTATTAGCACATTATAAAGACTTTGACTTTTCAAGCAAGACTTCATAAGGAAATACCAGTCCTTGAAATTGGCTCCTACCAGCTTTGGAATGTTGAGGCTGCCTTGGTCTGTCTCCATGTTGTCTCTTTTGTTCCAAAAAGAAACAAAACCAGATAAAAAAAATAAGCTGTGCTTTTCTCTTCTGAGATTCAATTTGAGTTCCAAAAAAATCTGGTAGGATTTTCAGGAGGATTCTGGGCCCATAACCCTATGTTGTATTTTATTAGTGGTCAAAAACAAAAACCCAAAGTTTCACTGCCTACTGTGCCATGACATGTTAGAGCTCTGGCTAGGCATCAGCAGAGTTTACACACAGCAAAAGGAAAACAGCTCGAATTCTCAGTAACAACAGCTTAGAAGTAATCAACACCTTGGAGATTGTTTCTAGATTGAAAATAATCTACATTATTGAGAAATACATTGTGATAGGAAAGGCCTATCCCTAGATCTTTCTATCTAACTGCCACCAGCATGGTGGCCAGTCAAGTTGAAGGTCAGAGGAAGAAGAAAAGGAATGGAGAAAGGTCAGGAAGAAAGAGGAAGTCCAGTAGGAGCTTCCTGGGCACATCCCACCTAAGAGGGGGAAGGGGGGGCTTAGAAGCAGAGATCAGAAAGGTTAAAGTGACACACACACTAACTCACTATCTGTACTCCCAATGCCCCTAGTGGTCATTAGGATTTGTTGATGCAAAAGGTTGATGTCATCTGGAGCTGTTTCTCCAACAGTTGCCAGCTCAATAGCCACCCACCCACCCCACACACACACACATACACATACACACTGCAATAATTTACAATCCGTATATTAACCATATCAGTGCTGGCCTCGGTGTTGTTCTGTTGTGTTGTGCCTCGGTTTCCTCAAAAGGAAAATGCGCTTAGTGATCCAGGCCTGACATGATCTGGTCTGGATATAGGGTGCTCTTTTTCAATATGTGGAATTCAAGTTTACACTTTGCTAATAAGCCAGCCAGCTCAGCAAAGTATAGTAAAGACCAATTCATTTATATAAATGAGGCTATGAGACTTATGAATATTATAAAATATGAAGCAATAGTTTAGTTAAGTTCAAATAAAGACATAGTACAAAAGAAACAGTGTCAGTTAAAAGTACATGATTTAGAAAGACATTTCTGTTCAAGGAACAGCTCTGTTACAATTTCAAAGATCTTAACATCTATAAGATATAACATATGCTCTAAGTATTATTGCTATGATTGACTCAATGCATCATATAGGATATAACATATTACCCAATCCTTTCCCCATTCTGCCAGATGAAAGAAGTGAGAGAAACTTCAGGAAAGGAAGCTTTCTGAAAAATCCATCTTTCCTCTCTCTTCTTATAGAATGAAAGATGCTTGGAGGTCAGCTAAAAATGACGTGAGGTCAAAACTGCTGACAGGGAGGGGTTTTTCTCAAAATACATAGTAAGAAGCCTGTTGATACATACTAAACAGGTTGCTATCGTATAGATAGGATTAACAATGAGTAAACTCCAAACAAACAAGGCCTCTTCCTGCCCTGCATGAGACTCACGTATTTTGACTCTAATCAACAGAAACTGTTAATTTCATTAAGAGACAGACTTGATTACGTCATCTATTCCAGTATACAGGCTGATTTTCCAGTATCTGGTCAAGAGTTCAGTAGAGAGGTCACTATAGGACAGCTCTTTTAAGAAGTCATCATACAGAGAGGCTAATTCTGATTTCCAATATATTGAAACACAGATGGTCAAACATATATGCCTATATACAGGATACATGACAGTTCCTCAGAGCTTTCCTGAATGCCCTTTGCCCCTTTCTTGGGCAGGGGTCAGGGCTTCCACCAACCTCCTGAGCAGAGTGGCTCTGAGCTACCTCCCAGAGCTCTGCACCCTGCTGTCTCCAAGGATCTCTCAGTATTTGCCCTGCGGGATTCTAACCCATGGTATGGCTTTTCGGAGACTCTAACCCTCCTCCCCAGTATTGGCGAGTAAATAATTTCTTCCCATAGTAAGTAAACTTGAACTGTTATTGTTCTAGCCAACTGGCCATGACAGAAAATAAATAAAATAATAAATACAGGATAAAAATACAACACATAATATAAATAATATCAGAAACAAGGTAACTTAAGTCTGAACCCACTTCTCCCTAGATTTAGTGGCTGAGACCGCAAATGTAGGTACGGCCTTAGTGACCGAATCATTGGAGTCATTCAGGAGAAAACAAAGTAGGCGAAAGGGGTAATGTAACCTTTCCTCCTTAATATTCAACATGTTAAACAACCACACTCGGCTGCTTGCATAGATTGGGCAGGATAATAAATAATGTTGCAAGTCCTCAACCGCTCCTGCCCCACGTATACAGAGTCTATCCCACAATCAACCCCCAAATACCAGCCCTGAACCACCATTGACAACACAGACTGCATACGGAGGGCCATAAAGGCTATCCTATGTGTGACAAAATACCTACAACCAATATGCCCTGGTATCCAAAATTTATATCAGGGTGAAACCTTAGAACTCAGGGCGAAGCCTTAGAACTCACAGTCAATGTTACCTGCACATCCACATCTCTATATGTTGATTAAGTAGGCGCTTGACCTCTTTAACAGGAAGAGGGGCCAAAAAGTCCCAAGAAAAGCCTAGTTTATAGAGATTGTGGTTAATCCAACCCTTCCAAGAGCCCTTACTAGGCATGTTCAACTCAAGTTTTTCTTTCAGACATAGCTGAAGTAGGGAGCCCGGAAGGGAGTGCAGAACTTTTAACCAATAAAAAAACACCATTCTAATACATCTGACATTACTGAGTAGGTGGACATCTCCATCTTCATAATGCCTCATGAGGTTCTGCACGGGATCCCCAAAGTCCTCCTCATCCACAGATTTTGCACCTATTCTAATGCCTCCTGAGCCTTACACCCCCAAATCTGAGCTCCAAAACATAAGTGAGCTAGTATCTTCACCTCAGAAACGTTATGTGTGGGTTTAACTAAACCACCCCCATTAGTAACAAAGAATCTAATCAGCTTCTGCACCAATATCTTAGCTACCTGCTTAGCATATTGAAGATGGCAGCCCCACGTACCCGTAGTTGAGAAGGCAACACCTGGGTATTTGTAAAACCTGATCTGTTGTAGTCGATGCCCTTGGATCCACCACAAATATTGTCTAAAGAAGGAGGCGAACACCAGAACTTTAGACTTGGTCATAATTAATAACAAGTTCCTCTGCTTGACACATATTCCCCAAATCCTCCAGCAGACACCATTGCAATCCCAGACAAGAGGTGGAAAGGAGGACAGTATCATCTGCATACATTAGAGTAACAATCCACCGATTACCCACCCGTGAGCCCATCTATTTGGATCTATCCCGTAGATGTACAATTAACACATTGACATAAATGCTGAACAGCGTGGACGCTAAAAGGTAACCCTGCCAAACTCCAGATGAGGTAGAAACAGATTTAATATTAAATCAATGGCTGCTTTTTCCTTTTTAGCAATTCGTTTACCTGGTACGTCATAAATATGGCAGCTATAATTTATCTCCATATTATTTATTTTGTATATAAATTCTGTAACAGTTTGTTGTTGGATATTTTTTGTAATAGATGGTATTTATGACTAATCGTTAAATAAATTATGCTCAACAGGACTCTAACCCCACAATATAATCTTTGGGGGAGTCTAAATCCACAGCATGGCTTTTCAGGGTAGGAGTGAGACTCCAACCCCTGATAGAGCTGGGGTAGATACTAGGCCCTCCCAATTCTCCTGGTTCCCAACTCCGGGACCCTAAGAATCTCATCAGGTACATACATTATGTAACCCATGCCAATCTATACATTTCCCAGGGTTCTCAATATATATTTTTCCCCACAGTCTTCAGCATTATGGCTGCTGACTCATCTGTCCCCCTGCATCTCCATGCTCCTTTAATTGCCTACAGGCTGTCTGTAATTCATGCTCCAGCCAAACTAATATTTCTTGCTGTAATCGCCATCATAGTTGCACTTTCTGTCTGTTGAGCCTCTGGCTGAGTCTGGATTACCTGTGTCACTCCTCTGGGCAAACCTAAACACTTTTCTTCATACCCCAAGTTGGGTGGAGGCATTCTCTTTATTACTTCCCTTGTTTGACCCTCCCAACTCTGGGTCTGACTCATTTCCAGCGTTACCCTTTTCGGGTGTACTACTGCTCGGGGAAATTCCTTCATACAGGCCCTGCTTGCCTATTGGGTCAGCCCATACTTTCCTCCCCATAGGACAGGCCCTTTTGACAACCCCAGAAAGTTACCAGCATAACCTTAGCCCACAACCTGTATCCCAAATTTTTTAGACAATCCCCATTTCTACAAGGGCAACCCCTCTTCAGATGCCCTGGTTGCCCACATAACCAACTTACTTTCCCAGGGCCCTGATCCTGTAAACACTCCAGTCAGCTCTTACACATTTCTGAGGCCCCGAATACTTACGTCCTTTTTAGTTTATGCCTGTGAGGAATAATCCCTCCAATAATTTTCCAAAATTCCACAGTCATGACAAATTTTGGGGTCCCCGATTCCCTGGGATCCCCAGGACCTCCATTTTGTGGTATAAAGTCTGTGCTTCTCTGCCACCTTGTCCTCCTGTCGATGTTTTCACTGCAGTCCAGGATTCTCCCTGCAACCTGACTCTTTCACCATCTGCCAAAACTCCTTTAGGAAGTGCTAAACCTCTCGCTCCACCAGCTGCTCCAGGCAGAACAAAAACTCAGTCCCCACATTCAAGCCTCTACCCTGTCCTGGAGGCTCTTAACCATTGGTTCAACTTTATTACTGGGACCTACTATGGGTGCAATCCTTCAGTTCCAGCCACCACTCAGCAACTCACAATACACTCCCTTTTCCTCAGCGCTTTATAGCAGTCCAGTTGGGGTTGCCCACATTCTTCACCAATGTAACAGGGTCCCTGTGCCCTGGCGTAAGTATTCTCAGGACCCAGGTCTACATGGGAGCTTCACTTTTAAAGTATCCTTTATTCACAGTGCTCTATATGGATCTCCATATCACAATATGGTGATGGACTGTGACAAGGAGCACTGTGAATACACACACACTACTCTCAGGCCCCCTTGGCTCAGAACATCCCCTTCTAGCCAGGTATTACCAGTGCAGCCCCTTGTTGTGGGCTGACTCAGCCCTTTAGATGCAGAGTCCTTCCTAGCTCCTGCCAGGAAGTCTCTCTCCCTGGTAGTCTCTCTCCTCTGAGCACCACAGCTCTCTTTTATACAGCTGTCTTGCAGTGCTATGTCTGGCCACACACACCCAGCTGGCCCTACTCAGCCACTAGGCTCTCAGTTTCCACTAGCACCAACTGGGATGTCACCAGAGAACCTGAGCACCTCACCAGAGGATGTCACCAGAGCACCTGTGCCTTTCAGGCTGACACTACCATCTCAAAGGGCCAGGCCCTATCAGACAGCCTGCCCCTGTTACAGTCTCTTCACCCACAAGTAGCTTTCTAGATATTTCACAGAGAATTGACTACAGTTCAATCTCCGCTGCCAGAGACAATATCAAGCTACAGAACATCTGCTCCAGGGGGCTGAAGATCCAACAGTGATTACCGAATTTCTCCTTGATTGGTTGCAGACCTTTCTGTATGTTTCTCCTATTTCCATTACTTCCAAGAGTACTATGCAGAGTATGCTCCCAGTGAGCCCTCATGATACTAGTGGCCCCCAACTGGCCCAAGCAGTTTTGGTTCTCAACACTCCTGGAGCTGGCCATGGACAGTTGAGACTCTCTGAAGTGCCCTGATGTTCTCTCAATCCACAAAGAGAAAGTCCTCCATCTAGAATTACAATATTTGCACCTCATGGCGTGACTTCTTCAACCACAGGTCCACAAGAAACCTTCCCTCTCATGTTCAGATGATCCTTGGTAATGGGTATCTCCCTTCCACAAGATGTTCCTACCAATACTTATGGGAAAAGTTTGTCTCATGGGGCTACTCCATAGGCATTGACCCACATTCAACACCTTTGTCTCAGTCACTGGTATCCTTGAGGTGGCTATATTTCAGTGAATCATGTCTTTTTTTCCCCTCACCCAATGATGAAAATGTTCCCCTGTGGCCAAACACTTGCACACAACAGGTGAGAAAATCCCCATGTAGGATTTGCAACTAGTCCTTGTGATGATTTTCCCATTCAAGCTGATGGTGCCGAATTCTTTAGAACATTTATCACAGAAAGTGCTTTTCATAGTGGCTATCACTTCTACTAGATGGGTAGAGGAGCTGGAGACCTTGAGGGCCTCTCCTCCATACCTGGTACTTCACAGAGAAAGTGGTTCTATGACCTGACCCTAAATTTAGACCAATAAATTTGGCCCATACTTTACATTTGAGATATCGCTCTCCCTATCTTTTCTCCAAAGTCAGATTCTACCAGGGCTGGCTGCACACAGTGCATGCAAAGAGAGGTCTGGTCTTTTATTTAGAGAGAACCAGGGATTTTAGGAAATCCAATTGTCCCTCCTCAGGCTCAAATGGGTCAGCACAGCAGTTCACAAAATGGATAGTGTCTTGCATAATGACCTGCTACAGCCTTGTGGGTAAGTGTCACAGGTTGGAGGTCTGCACTCCCACTATACCGGGTTTGAGTGACTCACTTTCCCTCGCGTACAGCCCACTTGAACCAGTTTTCCTCTCTGGTCGGTTCAAGCCTGCCGCAGGGACAACCCCTTTGTCACTCAAGGACCCGATCCTTCCCGTTTACAGACTCTTTAATCTCTAGGTTTGCAAGAGCTTGAGAACTCTTGTTGTTCACTTGTGTTCCAATGTTAGACACTGACACTTCTTCATAAAGATAAGTAAGTTTATTGATTACATAAGCAAGATAGTTGATACAGAGTGGTTGCTAGAAATCAAAGTATAATGCATTCCTAACCTATACTGGTAGAGTTCCTAAATAAGCATCTTACCCTACCAAGTTCCATAAGTTCTTCTCAGCCCTTGATGTAAGCAACTGGGTCCTCAGACTTAGAGTTGCTAGAGAGCAAAATCGTGTCTCTCAGTTCATGGTTTCCCAGCCTTGCTTGCTGGTAAGATGCAGATGAGAGTGCTCAAGGTGGTTCTGGGAAAGCGATAGCGGAGCTGGCTTAATGACCCTTGCTTAAGTATCTTGCCTGGTCCCTTTGTCTTGGGTTTCCCACCTAGGAGAAATGTGTGACCTGTCACATAGGCAATCCAGGCAAACATGAAGGTTGTTTTGCATCTCCGCAGGTCTGGCTGGCTAGGGTTCCCAAATACACATTCTTTGTATCTCTTTGCATTTCCTGGAGCTTGGTCACATGTCACAGCTCTGATTTGGGTTTTACAGTTCTCATGTGTAACATTACACACATGTGGAACCTTTTGTTTTACATATTTACCAGGCTCGTAGTCTACATGTAGGACCGTGTTACACATGTGTGACCCTATGTTCCTCCATGACAGTAAGGATCCTCCAATGGGGATGAAAGCACATCTCTGATGAGCGATGATTACCACAGCCTCATTCTGACATGTCCCTCTGCTGGACATCTGAAAGGCTGCCTGTAGCAGGGGGTCTCACTCGGGGAATTAGCTCAACCCACTGGCACGCCTATTCAACCTTGGCCTCGGCTGAACCCCCTCTAAGGGAGGGAGTACCCTCTTATAGGACCCAACATAGTCCAGGCAAAATCCAAAGGGTAACAAGTCCACAGTCCTTTATTAGACTCACAGTCCCTGGGGCTGCCGGCTCAGTCGCCTCCACCCTGCAGGCCCAGGTCAGTCTCTTACAGGCTCAGGAGAAGCACAACCTCAACCCCCCCTTGTCCATCTAGCCAGGCTTCAAAGCCCCAGGCTCTGGCCAACCCTTTCCCAGGCATGAGGCTCCCTCCTGGGCACAGCCTCTACTCAGTACCTGGTTCCACCCTGGAGAGCATAGAGTGGCTAGGCTTCTAAAGGGAGATGTTGTTCTTTCAGCTCCCTAGCAGAGACTGCCTTCCTCTCTGCCTTGCCTCCTCTTATATCCAGCAGAGTGGGCATGGCCAAGCTTCTGCTTCTTCAGCCTTAAAGGGCCAGTGTCTGCCCACTCTGACTCAGGGTCTCCCAGCCTGTTCCCTTCACAGGCTGGTCCCAAGCTATGGGGCTGACTCTGCCACATCCCTATGCATGTGCAGCCCTCTGGCTGGCCCACGCAGCCCCCTTCTTAAAGGGACAGCAGCCTCACAGGACTGCTCCCTGCTACACTACCACTTGGTCATCAGATCATAGCTTTGTCAAGCATTATACCTTGGATCTGACAGCCAGGAATAATAATAATAAAATTAATAATAGTAATAATTATTAATTTATTATTATTATTATTATTATTATTACGTATTTTATGTAGTGCAAGCAATGTACCTTGTGCTTTACAACCGTTGAAAATAGACAGGGTGTGCCAGGGGTCTTACAATCTAAGAAAGACACAGGAGGGGAGACAAGGGATGGGGGCAACAGAGGGAGAGATGAGGATACATTCATGAAGATGTGAGGTTGCAGGTACACATGCTTGGCGCAGTAGTTACATAGTTACATCGGGGAAGGAAGGAGACTAAAGGGATGAGGAGCTAGGGAAGGCCTGATGGAAGAGGTAGGTTTTCAGGAGGGGTTTGAAGGTCAGGAGGAAAGGAGAGGAGCAAGTGTATTCAGGGAAGGAATTCCAGGCCTGGGGAGGTGGGGGGACACAATTTGGGAGAGCTGTACTACAGTCCTTGTTTGACTAAATGAACTCCTTGTACACTGTCCAATGACTACTGTTTGCAAGCTCCCATTAGTGACCATACACAGAGCCCCACATGAAGAAGAAATGAAGGCTGCATACCTGTAGGTGTGTTCTTTGAAATGGGCTTTGTGCAGCCTAATGACCTGTCCACTGTCCCTGCAACTGGCAGAGTTTGAACATGTACAAGACAGCTTCAAGGAAGGTGCCTTACCTCCTCTTATGGACTCCTTGTGCATGACAAACAGATGTGGCACAGAGGAAGGTGAAGGTGGTTCTGCAACTAGAAGAGTTTCTGGAGTGGAGAGTCTGTGCATGCTTGTATCCACTAGTGAGGAGAATGCACAGATCCCATCTCGAAGAACACAGTTACAGGTATGCAACCACCCCACCACCCTACCCCACCCCAAGGATGTTCAGTGTCTTGAGAGCAGGAACAAAGAGGAATATGAAAGGAATGCGCCACGGCTGGAGAATACACCTCAGTTTATTCTCACAATCTGTTCTCCCAGATTAAAAACCCTGGAAGAACCCCTCCAATATATTTTAGCCACCGTGCTCTTCTCGCAACTTGTGCTATTAAGAAATAAATTGTGGGATTTTTACTCTTCACTAAAAGCACTATTCAGGTGTGTTAATTATTCTGGAATACCTAACAGTGTCCGACTAAACTCATGAGAACATACTGTTAGGCAATCAGATTAAAGGAACAGAGTTTAGAAGAAAGGGCAATGGTGAAAGTGGAAACCTTTTGATGTTAGTTAATGAGGGATAGAAAAAAGAAAAGTTATTGGATTAAGTTATTGGCCATGAAAGTTATTGGCCATGAAAGGGTTTCGCTTGCTAGTGTCAGAACCATCTGGAAAGGATGAGGCTTTGCTGTTGCCATTATGCCTGTCCCCCACCCAGACAGGTAGGTAGCTGCATGGAGTGAGACATGGAGTGCATTGAGGGGAGGGGGTGCCGAAAAACCAAACATCACATTTTCACTTTGTTAGAGAAAATATTTTTATTTCTATTTTATTTTTTCATCCAGATGGTGAGAAAGCTGTTTTGAAAAATCACCTTGATCAAAATCCCCCAGCACAATGGAACACAACAGAACCCTCCAGAACAAGCAAAGACCCTATAGAAGATATCAACTCTCCCGAACAGTAAGTAGCCTATTACTGAAAGCAGGTTAGCGGAAGCCAACAACTTTCTAACCAGGGCGATGTGTTATTTTGTTCATCTACATATTAATTATATACATAATACATGTAAGAGGATTATTTAGGTTGCAAAGCTCGTACACAAAAGTGAGGCAAAGTTACCCATGCAACTTTAGCTGTGCCCTCTCATGCACAGGTGTTCTTCCATAGTCTTTAATTACACATGGTCAAAATCTGCAAAAGTGTCTATATACTGAGTGCCTCACTAGCTGGTCCCCAGCTTGACACACACAGGCTGATTTAGTTTGGTATTTTTCTTGTACTTTTGAACATAAAGCCTAATTCACAGCCCCATGTCAGAGCCCCAGGAGGACAGCAGGTGGTTGCTAGTATTCTGTTTGTCAGATGAGAAAACAGAGAACACGCCAAGTGGACCAAGGCCACAAAGTGAACCCCCAGCCCTCGACTCTGGGCTTGCTCCTCCAGACCAGACTGCCATGCTTCCAGAGGCCTAGAATAGCCAGAGCATCCATTGCATTTCACTGCCAGTTAGAGCTCTGTACTCCAGAAAACCCATCCCCAGGAGACTCAGGAAACAAGGCATATGCCTTGCAAATAGCAGCCATCTGTGAAAATGCCAGTTTTTGTTGTCTTAGTGGGCATCTGGGTGACTGTCTCCTCCGGGCATGATATGGAGGTTACGTTTCTAGATGCCATAAATGACTGCTTCTTGGAGCAGCTGGTCTGGAACCCATGAGGAGAGGGAGCTACTTTGGATCTAGTCCTAAGTGGAGCACAGGACCTGGTGCAAGGGGTAACGGTGGTGGAGCCACTTGGCAATAGTGATCACAACATAAATCACATTTGACATTAGTACTGGAGAGAGAAAGGTGAATAAAACTACTGCAATAGCATTTAACTTTAAAAGGGGAGAATATGCTGAAATGAAGAAACTAAAAGGAGCAGTTGCAAGGATTAAATGTCAGCAATTGGCATGGACACTATTTAAAAACACCTGGAAGTACAGATTAAATGTATTCCACTGTTTAAAAAAGGTAACAAGGGAACAAAACGCCTGCCAGCATGGCTAAATGGTCAGGTGAAGTAGGCTGTTAGAGCCAAAAAGGTGCCCTTTAAAAATGGAAAGCTAGTCCTAATGAGGAAACTAGAAAACAGCATAAGCACTGGCAAATTAGATATAAAACATTAAAAAAGCAGGCCAAAAAAGAATTTGACGAGATATTTGCTAAAGACAAGAGGCAAAAATTAATAATAAAAACTTTTAAAAGTACATCAGAAGCAAGAAGCCTGCTAGAGAGTCAGTTGGGCCATTAGATGACTAGGTGGTAAAAGGGGCACTCAGAGAGGATAAGGCCATTACAGAGAAGAAGAATGATTTCTTTGCTTCAGTCGTCATGGCAGAGGACTTTGGGGGCAGAGGACCCATGCCAGAACTATTTTTATAGGCGATTAATCAGAAGAACTATCACAAATCAACGTGACTTTGGAAGAGGTTCTAGAGTAAATTGACAAACTAAACAGTAAGAAATCACCAGGAACAGATGGTATTCACCCCAGAGTTCTGAAGGACCTCAAATATGAAATTGCAGCTCTACTACTGATAATTTGCAACCTATCACTAAAATCTGTCACTATACCCAAGAATTGGAGGGTAGCAAATGTAACGCCAATATTTTAAAAAGGGCTCCAGAGACAATCCTGGAAACTACAAACAGGTGAGCCTGACTTCGGTGCAGGGCAAAATGGTGGTAACAATTATTAAGAACAGAATTACTGTGCATATTGATAAACATGGCTTAATGAGGAAGAGCCAACATATATTTAGCGAAGGGAAGTCATGCCGCACTAATCTATTAGAATTTTGGAGGGTACAAATAAGCATGTGGATGAGGCAGAGTCAGTCATTATAGTGTATCTGGATTTTCAGGAAGCATTTGATAATGTCCCTCATAAGAGACTGTTGAGTGAATTAAAAAGTCATGGGACAGAAGGTAATGTCCTATTGTAGATTGGTAACTGGTTAAAGGATAGGAAACAAAGGGTAAGACTAAATGGTCACTTTTCACAATGGAGAAAAGTAAATATTGGAGTGCTCCAGGGATCTGTACTGGGATCAGTGTTGTTTACTATATTCATTAATGATCTAGAAAAAGGAGTAAAAAGTTGGGTGATCAAATTTGCAGAGGACGCAAAGCTTTTCAAGATAGCTAACACACGAGCGGACTGTGAAGAATTGCAGGAGGATCTTGCAAGACTGGGTGACTAGGCATCTAAATGGCAGATGAAATTTAATGTAGATAAGTGCAAAGTGATGCATGTAGGGAAAAACAATCCAAACTATGTATACATAATGTTGGGTTCTAAATTAGGAGTTACCACTCAGGAAAAGCATAATTGTGGACAATTCATTATGGACAATATATTGAAATCCTCAGTTCAGTGTGCGGCGGTGGCAGTCAAAAAAGCAAACAGAAAGTTAGGAATCATTCATCAGGGATAGAGAATAAAACTGAAAGTATCATAATGCCACTATATAAAACTATGGTGCAACCACACCTCAAATATTGTGTGCAGTTCTGTCGTCCAATCTCAAAAAAGATATAGTAGAAATAGAAAAGGTACAGAGAAGGGCAACAAAAATAATAAAGGGTAACAGCACCCCTATGAAGAGAGGCTGGATAGGTTGAGGCTCTTCAGCTTGGAGACAAAACGTCTGAGAGGGGATATGATGGAAGTTTATAAAATCATGAGTGGTGTGGAATAAGTAAACAAGGAATGGTTGTATACCCTCTCAAATAGTAGTAGAACTTGGAGATACCCCATAAAACTAATGGGTAGCAGATTTAAAACAAATAAAAGCAAGTACTTTTTTCACTCAACAAACAATTAAGTTGCAGCATTTGTTGGTCAATGCCAATAGTATACCTGGGTTTTTTTAAAAAAAGATTGGACACATTTCTAGAGGATAAGTCAATTAGCAGCTAGTAGCCAGGTAGTTTGGGGGAATGTAACCTCTTAGTGTCAGGAGCTGAGAGTGAACAACAGTGAATGGATTGCCCCATTGTGACATGTTGGGTACTTCTTCTAAGTGACTGAGATTGGCCAGATGCAACAAAAGGTCTTACTTTTATTTAATTTATTTATTTAATTAACATTTTTTATATCCCGTTTCTCCTGCCTCAGGCAGCTTGGGGCAGCTAACAATATCAAATCATAAAAAGCATCAGTAAAACCTTACAATAAAATATAAATAAAATAACCCATCTCCCCCCAGCCCACATCCACCACCCCCCACCACCCTTCTCCAAATGCCTGGCAGAACACTACCAGTGCCAGTGTCTGTTGGCAGTGAGCAACTAGATGAGGCTGAGCAGACTGAAGCTGAACTCCAATAAGATGGAGGTGATGTTGGTGGGTAGGGCAGAGGAGGTGATGGCCCCCACTTATGGAGGGGATCCGCCCCCCGCTGGCCCAGCAGGTGCGGAGTTTGGGGGTCCTGTTGGACCCTGGCCTCAGCCTGGATTGTCAGCTGGAGGCGGTGGAAAAGCGAGCCTTTTGCCAATTACATCTTGTGCGTAGGATCCAGCCATATGTTTCAAACTCCAACCTGGCCACCTTCATCCATGCATTCATCACCTCAAGGCTAGATTACTGCAACGCGTTCTACGTGGGGCTGCCCTTGATGACAACTTGGTGCAGAATGCAGCAGCCTACCTCCTGTTGGGAATGGGCCATAGGTAGCACATTACATTAGTGCTCCGGGCTCTGCACTGACTACCAATGGTGTTCCAGGCCCGATTCAAGGTGCTGTTTTCGACCTTTAAAGCCCTACATGGTCTGGGTCCCTGCCTCACTCCCCAGGCCCTGGAGCGACCTGTGCGATCTCCCAGGGGGCACCTTCTTGGGGGTCCCCCACGTGAACAGGGGGTCCACGATGGAGGGGGCGTTCTCGGTGGTTGCACCGCAGCTGTGGAACTCCCTCCCAGAGGAAGGTCGTCTAGCTCCCAGCCTGTTGGCCTTCCATCAGGCCTGTAAGACCTGGCTGTTTGTCCAGGCCTTTGGGGGAGGGGGGGAGTAAGGGGAGCGGGGAGCTTGTCTGCCTGTGGTTTTTTACCTCTTTTATTGTTTGTTTTTACAATGTTTTAGTAACCCCTTTTGTATATTGTGCTTTTTTAAACTTATTTTTTAAAGTTTTGTGAGCTGCCCCAAGCTGTCATAGAGTTGGAGGAAGCGGGATATAAATTGTTAAATAAATAAACAAGATCTTACATAGCCACCGGAAGGTGAGCAGATCCGAGCAGAGGCAGGTCTCCTCTGGGAGGGAGTTCCACAGCAATGGCTCAGCCACCAAGAATGCCCCTCTCGTAGTGGCCATCCGCCGACAATGCGGGACCTCAAGGAGAGTGCCCCCAGCAGACCATAGAGGCCGGTTTAGGGTCCAGGGGAAAAGGTGATTCTTCAGATAAGTGGGACCCAGACCATGTAGGGCTTTAAAGGTTAAAACCAGAACCTAAGTCGTGCCCAGAAGACTATTGTCAGCCAGTGCAGTGCACACAGAACTGGAGTTATATGCTCACACTGGCCCTCCTGTGGGTTCCACCTCCCACCCTTCTCCGTATGGCGGTTTATTAAAACTTTTGGGGGATAGGGAGTGGGTGGGATGCTGTAGGGGGAGTTGTACTGGGTAGAGTTTACATATTTGTGTGTTGTGAGCTGCCCCGAGCCTTTGGGGAAGGGCAGGGTATACATTAAATAAATAAATAGGGAGGGAGGGAGGCAAGGTCAAAATTAGAAATATAGGGCCGGAGCCTTCTAGGCAGGTGTAACTGGCAGAGGGTGTCCCCAGCCACAGCTGATCATCCAAGCACAACTGCAGATCAAGGAGCACCCCCAGGCTCCAGACCTGAGAAACCACAGGAGGGCGAACTGCATCTATGATGGGTATCCCTTCCCCCCAGCCCCCTGGACACCAGCACCACCAACTGAAATCTGGAATACCCGCGAGGCCCAATCTCTGACAAACCTCCAGAGGGTAGAGTTCCATAATTGTGGAGCAGCCACTGAAATTCTCTCTCTTTATGTCATTGCTATATAAGAACATAAGAAGTGCCATACTGAGTCAGACCAATGGTCCATCTATCCCAGCATCCTGTCTCCAACAGTGGCCAATCATGGTGGCTTGGGAGAAGCACCCAACAGGTCACAATGGGGGATCCATTCCCTGTTGTTTTCCCCCAGCTCCCGTCATGTTCCCTGATCCTGTCTGACTAATAGATGCTAATGGACCTATCTTCCAAAAACTTGTCCAAACCTCTTTTAAACTCAACTATAGTACTGGCCCTTACCACAGCCTCTGGCAGTAGATTCCACAACCCAATTATATGCTGAGTGAAAAAATGTTTTCTTTTATTTGTTTTAAACATGAGTTTCATGGAGTATCCTCTAGTTTTAGTACTAGCTGAGAAGGTAAATAACTGCTCCTTGTTTATTAGTTCCACCCCACTCATGATTTTATAGACCTCTATCATATCTCCTCTCAGACAGTTTTGGACGAGCGTGGCGGTGTCCACACTTGTTTTCTAAAAGAACCGGCAGTCCGTTTTACACGTGACGTCGCCACCGAATACACGCATGCTTGGGCGATGCACATCCATTTCCGGCCGCGTATGACCGGTCTCGATCGCCGACCCGGTCAGTTCGTGGCCGGAAATGGATGCGCATCACCTGGGCATGCACGTATGCGGCGGCCGCGTCACGTGTAAAACGGACTGCCAGTTCTTTTGGGAAACAAGCGCGGGTGCCACCGCGCTCATCTAAAAATGGCCTTAGTCGTCTCTTCTCCAAACTGAAGAGCCCCTGTGGCGAAACGCCAGTATGGGGTGCTATACAGCTGAGACACCCACCTCACTGTGTTTCTCCAAATCTCTGACCAGGGGTTCCCACAGCTGACAAACTCCCCCAAACCCTTAGTATTCCACTGCCACCACCTGAGGGTAATTCAGAGGGTGTTCACACCCCTCAGGACATGTGAACCCCACAAGGTATAAACTCCACAGCTTCCCAAGAGCACTCACCTTTCCTGGCACTCTGTTCCTGGGATTTCCTCCTCTGCGTTGGAGGCAGATCCCCAGAGCTACCCACAGGAGGCTTCCCTTGGTTCCAAAGCTATTGGCCCCTAGCCAAATAGGTAGATTTTCCCCTCTTTCCTTGTCTTAGTAGCGAGGCTTGGCCACCCGGCCCAAAGGAGGCATTTAATGGTCAGCCAATAACACACACATACACCCAGTAGGGTAAAAAGAAAACTTAGACTTTACTAGTACATATAACAAAAAGGAATAAAAGCATAGAACTAGGGGTGATAACCCTTTGAGCAATAAGAGTCAGTCCTGTGGACATGGTAGCCCGTTTAGAAAGCGTCTTCCTATAAACTGTAGCTAGCAAGTACTCACTGGTTCTGATCAGTTCTCCATCGGGGATGGTTTTCCTATGGGGTCCAAGTTCTTCTTCTGGCAAG
>QEPC01006951.1:1023941-1057570 GCA_003113815.1 Sphenodon punctatus | reverse complement strand
CGTCAAGCTTACTGGTCTGTAGTTTCCAGGATCACCTCTGGATCCCTTTTTAAATATCGGGGTTACATTTGCCACCCTCCAGTCCTCGGGTACAGTGGCAGATTTTAGTGACAGGTTACAAATTACTAACAGTAGGTCTGCGATTTCATATTTGAGTTCCTTCAGAACTTGATGTATTGATGGTGCTTGCAAGAAAGTGCCCCTGCCTGACTGCAGGGATTGTGTTGGAACATAGGGGACCTGAGGGCAAACCTTCAGGTATGCGGGACACAACAGAAAGTGCAAATAGCAAGCAAAGTCTCATTAGAGAGACTCCCAAAGCACGGCTTGCACTGCTAAGGTATACTCACTTGCTACTCAATTCTGGGTGCCACACTAAGACAGACAAAGTATGAGATGTCACACTGGTCTATAGGTTCTATGCCTATAGAACCACTATGCACAGCTAACCTCCTTAATTCTGATATTTTTGAGCTAAAATTGCAGCTAGACTGGAAAGCTGTGGACTATTCATTCCTTTCTTTGTTCAGAATGGGGGTGTTTTCTCACGGATGTGGAGATGCCATCAGAGCAGGTCTGGGGATGCACCCCCACATCTGCTCGCTTGCAACCCAACTGGGGTCAGGTTTAAGTGACCTGGCAGCTCCCATGGCTCATAGTCCACCTGCGTGGTACTCCTCTCCCCCACACCATAGAGTTGCGGTCCCACAACTCTATGGTGTTGCCCAAGAGCCAAGAAGAGGACTACAGCAGCCATCCGCCAAGCAGACAGACAACAGCCCCACCTCTGGCCAGTGCTCCAGATATGGGCTGTCTGGTCCACTGGCAGTGCAAGTTCTGGATGTTCCAGAGCACTGCCAGTGGGCTACCCCAGAGCAGGAATAACCTGTCCTACCTCTGCTCTGCCTGCACATATGGTGGGCCACCTTTAAACCAACGGCCCAATGAAGATGTCTAGGAAAACAACCCTTTAGTTTGCAAAAGAACTTGGAATCCTAGAAAGCTGCGGAATGCCTGGGACAAGCTATTAAATTTTTTTCTTTGTCTAATCTGTCAAAAAAAGCTCCCCGAAAGGAAGACAACACAGCAGTGACTTATTTCAACAGCAGCAAATAGAATATACTTGGCACTAGAAGCCAAACACAGCCCCAACAAAGCAGTTCCCCTGGCAGCCTGCTGGTCCAGTCCCGCTAACAAACTGTACACGTTAGGGGGAAGTGGGTGTAGCTACCATTGGACAAACAGGGATATTCATCCCAGGGGCCTGTACTGGCTGGGGGGGCCAATATCCAAAGTAGCTAAGCCACCCTTCCCCCTCCCTTTTTTAAAATTGGCACCTGAGCTGGCTGGGGGCCCTTCCAGCTGCTGCGTGGACCCCCTTCCTGCCTACAGTTGCAACATTGTGTCTGACACAACATTGCAACCGTGGGCAGGGAAGGGGAGGAGCCCCATGCAGCAGTCTGCGTCGGGTAGGGTGGCCATACCTCCCCTTTAAAAGAGGGTGCTTATGAAAAATACATGGTGCAGGGCTGCAACATGTATTTTTCATAAGCACCCTCTTTTAAAGGGGAGGTATGGCCACCTTAGTATCAGGTCAGGTCACACTCACAAGCCTCGTAGCTCGGCTTGCCACCTTGGTGCCGCGTTGCGAAGGAGGAGTCCTCCCCACAAGTCTGGACTGGGGCTGGCTCAAGGGAGGCCCAGCCCAAGTGGGAAGGTGCCCGCCAGCAGCTCCACTCAGTAACTGAGTGGAACCATCATCGGCCACCTTCCTGCTTCCGTGCTCCCTGCATCAAGTCGGACCACCCCGCCTGACCATCCCCCAGCCTCCAGGACTGGTCGGGTGGGCCGGGGCAGCAACAACACTGCTGCTGCTGGCCGCGCTTGGCCCCAGCGATGGATGGGCTGAGCAGCAGGCCACCATCAGCACGCTGCAGACTCTGCAGAGAGCAAGTAAGTCTCGAGCACCAGCAGCCCAGTGCCCCTAGGCCAGCTGATCTGGGAGGCGCCGTGGCTTCATCACCAGCAGGAAAAAAGAGGGACGGGGGCCACAGGCTGGGCCCATCCCAAGCTAGCTATGCCCCTGGGGGAAACAAATCCCACACACAGGAGGCCCATGGTGTTCTGTCCAAAGGGGAGGTCATCCCAGCTGGGAATAAGTTCAGGAATAAGATCCACTGCCGACATAGTTTACTCACACAGCCAGCCCATAACATGAAGTTCCATGAGGGTCGCTGCATCTAGGGTGGACATGGCTGGCCAAGACACATTACAGACACACAGGAGGAAGACGGGGACAAAGTCCACAGAGCACAGTTCCACTGGGGATCAAGGCTACGGGGGGAGGAGAATCCAGCTCCTTCCACATACAATGCCCATTGATACATGCCCCCTGGAGTAGCCTCTCATCTGTATATCTAAAGATATTAACTAATAGGGTTCAAATGGATCACCACTGGCCAGACCAGATGGACATCTGGCCCTGGCCACACTGCGAGCAGGTCTTCAAGTTCAGCTGTGGACAGTTGCTCCTAGAAATATGGAGCCCTGGCACAGAGCTGCAATCTCACTCACATACCATGATACCATGGCACCATGACACCTGGGAGTGGGGACGCACCACCTGAATCCAAGCTCACCTGCCTGCTGTGCACACTCTTGCCTGGTCACATGATATCAGGAATGCATCAGGTAGTGCTAAGAAGGTCATAGGTGGCATGGCAGGAGGAAGGATCAGAAAGCAGTAGCTTCACATCGGGCCTAATCCATATGTCCACAAGGATTGGGGACAAGGGACTGGGTCACCATATGTCCACAAGGGACTGGGTCACCAATACAGTCCAAGTCACCCCAGCCCCAGTCCCTTGTCCCCTGCACAAGGGAAGTACGCACTCACCAGACATGGCAGATTGCTGTAGGAGAAAGGAAGCAGAAGGAGGCTGGTAGCAGTGAATGCTCCAGTACAGCTGTGCTTTGCTCCTTAAACAAGTTGTGACACTGTGCCAAGATCACAAGATAAGGTATGAATAGAGGCCGTGCAAACTCCAAGGTGAGTGCAGTCCTCACTGCTATAATCACATACTGAGAGCCTGACTCTGTCAGAGCATCTGGACACCTGCCCACATCTGTAAAGGGTGGGAGGGGTGGGAAGCACCTTTCCTTAAACCACCCCCATTGAAGAGGAGCAACACCCCTTTGGTCAAAAGCTATACAAAGTGCCCATCCATTACAGATGGTTCCTATCCCCTCTCAAAGCATAATCTGAGGCTACCTGTACCTGGAAAGTCCTTTAATGTGGGCTCCAGATATGCACACATAGAACCCAGGAGGTTGCTTTGATCCACCGCTGTGCATGAGCTTCACCTGAGCAGGACATTCCTTCCCGCCCCCCCAACCAGACCCATGATCTGACCCACAGCTGTGCATGGTTCATTCAAGTCATTAGCTAGTCATGGAACCTAAATAAACAGGGTGGATTGTTGCCTTACAGTGGCACCCAAATAATGCGAAGGCTTTTTCAGGCTCAACTGATATCTGATCCAGAACAATGAAGGATGAGCAACTCAATATACCCACTGGGTGCTCCTGCTCTGTGGTGATGCATGCCACAGAGAAATCCAAATTGTCAAAACTGCAGGCATCGCCCGGCATCAGCACATCACCTGCACCATGGAGATCCACTGTGGCATTCAGGGCAGGGTGTTTTGCCATAGCCACTTCAGGGATGTCCGCAGAGCCCCCTTTGGGGGCTCTGTGCCACCCAGAGGACCCTGCCAATAGGTATTGCCTGGTGAAGAGCTGCAATTGCTGCACAAATGTCCCTGGACAGATAAAGGGTGGCCCTCTCCAGCTCTCCTTCCATCACCCACGTTGATGTCAGATATTAATAGATAGAAAGCACGACTGATTGCTTCAGGGTAGACCCCTCCTGGCTTCCCAACTCCAGCTCCACTGAGTGCTCTGGGCCTGCGATAGGTCATGAACCCATTGCCATGTTCGCCACACCTCGTCATATGCTTCCCCCAGAACCATTAGCATCGTAGCAGTAGATTCAGCTCCCAAGCTGCAACAGTACAAAAGGGCGTAACGGTTAAACCCATGCTTCTGTTGATGTATTTGCAGCTGTGAAGTAGCCTGCTGTATTCATTCCCATCACAGTGGGTTGAATGATGACTGTTAACCAGGGCTCTGTGCACAATCCATACCGAATTGGTTTCCAGGGTTCTAACGTGCCCCCAAAGCCACACCCCTCCAATACAGAGGCCACATCTCTCTGACAAGAGCTGCTCAGAGCAGGGGAATTACCTCTATTTTCCAGTTAGCTAACCAACCAGTGGACAAACCTGACTGTCTACAGCTGAATATAAACCAGGAGTACATATGTTAATTCCATATGATCTACAGTGCAGAGGAAAGCATAGGATGACCATTAACGAAAGCCTAAGAAGACATTTATGGAGGTTTAATTTCCTTGCTTTCATTTTAAAACACAATGCTGATATTGCTCGTTCAGGTCTTCAGGTTCAAGTTTATTAGAATGACGTGACCTTAGGTCATTGCCAACATATACAACAGCAACATAGAAAAAAGAAAATGAGACAAACTTAAACAAATACAAAAAAGAATAATACATATCTATCCCTTCCACTGACATTTAGGGGTTGACCCCCTCAGTGAAGAAAAACAAAAACCTTCTGACCTGTAAAATAAGACTACTAAGGTCCGTCAATAATTATTAAAATGGAATAAAAGAATATAACCCAGTTTATAGTAAGTAAAACTTTCTGGTGCTTAGGTCCAAACAATTTCTTAACAACTATACAAATAAAGGCTCCTTATTACTTCACCATAAGCTGCGCCTGCTTGTCAGCACAATTACAATAAACAGCACAGATGTAATAGCTGTACATGTAACTGATTTGAGGGCCTAAATAGGGGAGCACAAACAATTAACCCTACCAATTAACCCTGCCCTTAAAGGGCTTATACCAGGAATAAAGAGTTCCAAGGCGTATACCTGGGGAGATCCAATAACACCCTGCTACATAGCAGAGCCAGATCATAATTAGACCATCCAGTAAAGCACACACTCAAAATCACCTTACCCTTCCCGGGGCTTGTGTTAGCAGCACTTGACCCCTGAGCAAGTGGCTATAAGTAAAAGGGGGATATGGTACACTAGCCATAATTACCCCACTGGAGAGGCACATACTCAAAATCGCCTTGCCCTTTCCGGGGCTTATGTTGGCAGCACTTGACCCCTGCACAACCAATTATATGTATAAAAGAAAGGATATAGCTGATAGTAATAATGGCCATACTAACCTAGTCATGGTTGCAACCCTTTAGCGTATCCCACCCAGAGCAAGTGGCAAAAGCAGTCAGGGAGACCTAGGGAGGTCTCGTCTCAATTTGTTGGGCATGATCTTAACTCATTACCATAATACAAGAACAAAATATAAACAAACACATCAACAAACATATAACCCATAAAGAGGTAATATTAGGAATCACTTGATCCCTTGGTCCTACCCGATCTAAACAAAATAAGAATGAGTGTTAACCATGACAACGGTTTATCTTGCACTCCATCCCTTTTCCAACCTTGGTAAACTTGATATATCTTAACACTAATTAGTAGGCTTTAAAGTAGCATAAAGGAGAAATTTACCCACCAAGGGCAAGATTTCAGTCCAACTCTATCAGAGATTTAAAATCAAGAAACTTCCTTCTCAAGCCCATTGCTAGCAACAAAAATTTCATGATACATGACGTTACCTCAGGATCTGTATCCATGAGAGCCATTTGCATCAAAAAAGAACTTGTTGCCCCATGAAATTTCTCGATAAAGGGCTGAAGTATCTCAATGCGTATAGCATCATACAAATGACACTTGAATAAGACGTGATGTGTAGACTCCACAGCCAGATTATCAAATGGGCATAAACGATCCCCCGTTCAGGTCTTTGAGGGCACATTCCTATCAGGAACTGTTTCAGGGCTCAGCTCCCCATTTGATTGTAATCTCCTGTGCTGAGCTCTAGAAGTCCCCCCCAAGGAACAAGCTATGGCAGGGCTGCACACATGTAAGTCACACCTCCACCTAACCCAGTAGGATGGTTGCTATGGCATTAATGAGCAGGATCGATACTGTCCATGCTCTGTGCCATGACACCAAAAGCTGCATCTGCACACTCCATTATAGTATATCCTGGTGGCAGGATGAGTGTGATGGATAGGGAGATAGCTGCACAGGTATGGGAGCTTCATCACAACACATGCTGGATGGTAAGAGGAATGGCCCAGGGATACTCATATCATTCCCAATTCTCCAACGATGCAGCAACAACCCCCACCCCGCATGGGTGGACCACCCAACCCCCAATGCACACCCCAACACCACCCCAACAGTGTAATCCCTCAAACCCCACCAATGCATGCACACCCCTAACCAGCACACCCCGAACCCCAGACCACACATCAAGGCCACACATTAAACCCGCCCAACCTCATAACATTTTAGGGACTACATCCCCCTTCCCACTCTCCCCTTTGGAATAAGATACAACTCCACCATATAGCTGCACCGGCCAGAAAGGAATTGCAGGAAACAGATTGAAAAAATAAATACTATTTTATTCACAGGTTCATAACTAATAATTACACATCAATGTTTGGGCCCCCTTGGCCTGCCCCTGCCTTGTCCCTTTTTGACCTTAGCCCCTATGCCCACTTAGGAGCTGATCCATTGCCTCCTCCTCTCCCCTCTGGGGTTTTGAAATAGCAGGAGTGGTTGCCACGGCCAGTGGATTGGGCACCCAAACAACTAGTGGAGGGTTGGGGCTCCACTGCCAGGTCTTTCCTGGCAAGTGTAGGGAACCACAGTCTTGGTTCCTGTAGCTGCAAACTCAGGCTTCTGGCAAGACCCGCTTGGGTGAACAAGATCTGGGAGTGCCACTGGCAGGGGTCCTTGGAGGGATTGGAACCTGGGACATGTTCCAGTGCGATAGTGATGGAGGTACTTGCAGCACCCACATGGATTTGGGGGGCCCGGGCCAGACCAATGGATTGATCCATCCTGTCCAATATCTGGTGACCCTCCCATTCCATGGAGCTCTACAAGTCCCCCATCAGTCTCAGGTGATGGTTCCAGTCCCGCCTTTCCATCCAGCGTTCCCTGCAACCCTCTGCAAGGAGGTGTCTCTGATGTACAGCAATCTGCCACAAGGAATGCTGGTGCTCCTCCACCAGGCCATGAATGGTGTCCCAGATCTTGTCCGCCCGGCGTGTGGTCTCGTCCAGCATTTCCTGAGCCATATCCTACCTGCACCGTCAGACCCATGCCCAGCGTTCTCTCATCTGTGGTCACCCAGGATCCAGTCTTTCCCCTTGTGGATCTGGGGCAGAAACTAAATGGGAGTTGTTGTTAGGATCTGTCAGGCCACTGACATCTGGTGACAGTGTTCTGACCCCGTTCCTCATTCCTGCCCCACCCCCCGGCCTCCCGTGCTCTAGTTTGCAGTGCCTACCTTCCCCAGGAGGTTCTGGCATGTCCCAGGGCTGCTAGGGTGGCTAGCTCTGAGGGTTTGGGAACACCTGTGAACATAGCACATAACAAGACTAATGCATGTGGCTGGTATTCCCGGATTGCTCTGGCCTTTGATTATTATTTGAAACACACACACACCCCGTGCTGGCCTCCTGCACTCCCCCCACCCTCCAGTGGCTTGCAGCACCTAACTTCCCCAAGGGGTTCTGGCATGTCCTGGGCCTCTGCGGTATGGTGTAGCTTGACAACATGGACACCTGTTGACACAGCACATGAAGGGACCCTGGTTGTTGCCTGGCATTATGTGATCACTCTGTCCTATGTCTATTGCAGCTTTCCTTTCCTCTCCCCACACCCCAGTTCCCTCCAGTGCATCCACTTACCACTCGCCTCTGCTCCGGGTTCCCTGTCCACTCTGCCTCCAAATCAGGTTCCTTCTGGGCCAAAATCTGGCTCTCTTGATCAAAGGGACAGGTGGTGAGAGTCAGGACAGTTGTGTCCAACTCCTCAAAGTTGGAGGCTGGCTAGTGGCCGGAAATGTGTGCAGACACAATTGTTTGTGTCCTGGATGGACCAGCCTCCTCCATGGAGATGTGGTGGGACAATCCTTCCAGAATGCATGGGTGCCTCTGGGTCGGCCAATGGTGGTGTCTCATACCAAGCTGGCAGCCTTGGGCGACCCCACTGCTGGCAATACATAGGGCCATGAGCCCCCGGGATCCAGCCGTTCCCATTGTGAATCTGTGGCAGAAACTAAATGGGAACTGTTGTTAGGGTTCGTCAGGCCACCGACAGACCCTAACAACAGACCCAGAAGCACCGACAGACTCAGAAGCAGCATTTGAGGAGGTCCATGAATGGGCAGGATTTTGCATCCCCACCCTGATGCGGTCTTGTTGTCCTTGAAGCCCCTCTACAGATCTTTAACCCGTGTCCCAGTTGCACCCAGCCTCCACCACCTGGGTGGCGAGCCGCTGATACAAGGAGACCCATGGGTGTATGACCAAGGGATCCCCTTCCTGCGGGTGGGTGATGGGACTTCTCGGGGGGGGGGGTTGTTACATCAAGTGCTGACTCCACTCTCCCTTGGGAGCGGAGTGAGTGGCTGCCTGTGGAGGGGGTGATAGACATGTGGCACATGTTACATGTGCCTTTCATGGAACAGCTGCAGTTCCCCCCACCCCCTCCTCTCACACACACACACACACACACACACCAGTTCGGTCCTTGATTCCTCCTGCTCAGGCATTCTTGGCAGCGGTGGTGGTGCCTGGATGCTGGTCAGCACCTGTTCTGGCTAACACAGTTGCCTTTAGTACCGGGTCCCTTTAAGGGTGGCTGCCCAGCCTCATTGGTTGGGACTTGGGGTGCAACCACCCTAATTACCACTCAAGCCCTTCCAGCCAGTGCTCTGTGATCCTGGCTGAACGTGCCCTGTGTTGGGTTACAGCAGGGCTGAAGAGAAGCAATAACCAGGATTGGCCAACTTTGACTTGGATGGGTGGGCAGGCATCAATCCGCGCTGTGACTCGACGATATCCCAGGGTCACAGTCCAAGCTCTCTGACAAGGTGCTCCAGGGCTGGCGGTGACTGAACAAACATGCAGGTGAGATCTGTGCCATGTCGGGTCAGAGTGGGCCACAGCGTGTTATTGTCAGGTTTGTTTTTACCCACTGTCTCCACTGCCTCTAAGTCAGTGGAGGTAATAATTGTATTCTGTTCAGCGCTGGTCAAACCATACCTAGACTACCATGTCCAGTTTTGGGTGCCTTATTTTAAGGAGGACATTGACAAAATGGAGTGGGTTCAGAGACAGCAACAAAGGGATAAAGGGTCTGAAAAGCAAGTCTTATGAGAAAAGGTTGAAGGAACCAATTATGGTTAGCTTAGCAAAGAGCAGATTAAGGGGAGAAACGAAAGCAGTCTTCAAATATCTATAGGGCTGCCAGCAAGATGACAATGAACTGTTCTTTATTGCTACAGATGATGGGGCTAGAAATAATGGGTTCAAATTTCAGGAAGGCAGATTTCAGTTAAATACCAGAAAAAACTTCCTAACATTAAGAGTTGTTCAACAATGGAACATGTTGCCTAGGAAGGTTGTAGGCTCGCCATTGCTGGAGGGTTTCAAAAACAGGCAGGATATTAGAACTGTAGATGTTCTGCAATAGCAAGACGACATCTAAAAATGGCAGGGGGCAGAAAAAAGTTCTTTATCTCCTGCTGAAGCATTAAGCATTTAATATATTGCTTTTTCCTCTGCTGCAAACATTCATGTCCATTTTCCTCTCTTTACAGTATACAGCGCCGGTTGTCATTACAGTTGCCCATTCTCCACCATGCCTATTTACCATCCATAGGAGGAGTCGATGCTAGTTGTGCCAGTCCATGTGTAAGCCCTAGTGCCAGTCCACGGCACAGACATGTGCCACCATCTTTTCGAGTGATGGTGTCAGGCCTGTAGGAATGCGAGATCAGAGCTTCCAGAACTCAGTGGCTGGACTGAACATCCGACCTAGAACACTGCTGTTACGTGTACTGCTCACTCCTAGCACAGAGGAACCAGCGTGAAGGCTGTCACCATAGGAGCAGCACTGTAACTCGTGGGGAGGCATGCAAGAGAGTGCGATACCCAGAGTCTGATCTGTAGCCTTATTCATGACATTTTATTTCTTCACAAAGAAGTCACTGGAAATATTTCTTCCTGAATTTCTATGAGCAACAAGGAGGCTGGGAATTCTGAATCTTGCAAAAAATGACAAAATAAAACAAAACACACAAAAAAACACTCAAATGCCACTGGGCTTTTATGTGACTGCTGAAAACATGGAGTAGTATCCATGGGAGACAAATAAAACGGTAGAGCTATATTTATTGAAATAGAGATACTTCCTTTTACAAGAGTTGTGTTAAGTTGTTGAAAGCATCCTGCACAGGTTAGTCTTGCTTGTTTTCATTTCAGAGATATATTCAATGGAAAAGGGGGATTTGGAGAAATGATTCCTTGGGTATCATTGAGACTCTCAGCATCGGCCATGCCAAGGATCTTTGTAAATGAAAGCAATACACAGGCAGGAAGCAAAGCCAGATAGTAGCTCTGAGGTGGTCCTAGTTAGATTTTTTTTTTAACCAGAGCTTCCCAGACATCCAAGGATGAGACATGCATCTGAGACTTCATTTATTTTTATTTTTATTTTCCATTTGGAAAATAAACATAAGCAATTGTATTGTGGGAGACCTTGGCCCTGGGTGGGCTGCATACCTGATTTCCCCTTCCCAAGTGTATTCTGCAACACTAGCTAGAGATGGCCTAGAGCTGATAACTCAACAATTTGGAGATGCGCAGTAAAGTCTTAATGGCACAGGATGGATTGTTTTTCCGTTTGTTTGATTTATGCCACACATAACTGCAACACTTTTGATGTAGTGAAATGGGGTGGGAGGGCTTGCGCACAGCACCTTGCCTCTACAGGGGCACAGACAGTATATACACTACCTTTGCTCTGCACCTGAATCTGTGACACTGGGAGTTGTTCATAGGTGGCACAAACCATGTTTCCCATAGAAAGTTCTGTCCTTTGAATTTTTTAAAGGGGTAAAACAGCATGAATTTGAGCCTCTTCTAGATAGGGAGTGAAAGAGTTGGTGATTCCTCACTAAAGTTATGTATCTGAGATCCAAGATTAAAACCACTTCGTTAAGCAGATCAATTGCACTGAATTTTCATTATGGAATGAGAGGTGGTCACAAGAGAAACGTTTTGGAGTGTGTCCTTCCACTAGCATTTATTTTATTTGACTTCATAGCCTGCCCTAGGGTTCCGGGTTGGTTACAGCACATAAAACACACTAAAGAATAAAATCCAATATATAAATTCCACATCCCTAAAAAAAAACCAACCTCTCCCTGCCCATCAAACGTTCTCTATCCCCCCTCTATACCTCGCTCTATCCATAGGCTGTCTGTTGTTTCCCCTCCACTTCTCCTTTCCAGCTCCACATGATTACAGCCCCACCCCCTGGGCTGACAACTATCAAAAACTCAACAGTCCCCTCCCCTGTGGGCATAGACAGTTGGAGGGTATTTCCCAAGCTTGGCACCCAGATGCAAATTGGCCAGGGAGGCTGGCAAGAGAGTAACCCTACCAGGAGCACCACCCTTCTTACCCACTTGTACCACCCTTAAGCAGCGAGGTATTTGCTGTTATTCAGTATACTGGCAAAGAGACACACCACTGCTCTGCTGAGATGCTATAGGCATAAACGTCTGAGCAGACAGGGCTGGCAATAAAGTTTATCACAGACATAAGTTCCATTGAAGTGAATGGAATTTGTGTCTATGCTAAATGCTAGAGCCAGCACTGTCCATTTGGAGGATGGTGCTGTAATACTAAGTACTTTAAAAAAGCAAATAAAAATAATGTTGTGTTAAAAATAGCACCCATGGATATATGTGGTTCTCTTTAGCCTGCTTTTGTGTCTCCCCACCTGAGCTGAGTATTCCACAAACATGTCCAAAGTAGAGAAGGCTGAAGAATAGCATTCAATACCTGGCATCAGGGGAGGTGGAGACTACTGACTGCACAACTTGCATGAGAATGCATCTCTTTTGAAATGTCCTCCAAGTGCTCCGCTGGCCCAAGCTCCACACATTTCCAAGGAACTTGTACCAGTGCCGTACTTTCAAGGACTGGACTGCTGACAAGAGCTGTCAATGGCCAACATCCAATCTTACCAACAGAAGCATCACAAAATATTTCACTTGGCAGAGCCAGTAAGAGGGGTTATGGAGGGACCTGAAGGTTTTAGAACAAAACAAATAAGTATGCCACCAGTAAAGCAAAATTCATTACTGTGTTTAAGCACTGAACATGGATGTCATTGTTGCTTGATGTGTGTTGACAGTATTCTCTTGCTTTATTAATTTCATCAGAATTTGGTTTATTTTAAAAAATGTATTGCTTTTAAAGAAGACTGAAAAGGACAATATTGTATATAATGTATACACAAACATCTCTGTAGAAATATTATTCCAACATAGCAGGAAAAATCAAAAGTATTGGACTGTTGGAGGTGAGTGTGTGTGTCTGTAACTCTGTGAATACTGACTGTGTGCTGTTTATTAGGTTTAAGTCATGCAGTACATTCTTTGTCTCAATGCAACAGTAATTCTTATTACGTTTTTTTAATTTTCTGCAAATAAGCCCCACATAATCAATAGAGGTATTTAATGTTTCTGTTCTTTTATACTACAGCAAAATGTACTGTACACTGATGATGAGGCTGAGCCCCAATGCCATTTTCCAATGATGTTAGTGCACAAATGCTTTAACCTAGACTGGTACTGCCAGCATCAAATGGAAAAAGATAATTTCTTGTATACCCTTATACTGCATGAAATTGATTTTTAATAAATTGTTGCAAATCTGTTTTTATGAATAAAATATAGAAAAACCTAACTTCTCTCCTGATGATTCTTTCCCCCACAAAGAAACCGTAGAGTACAGGCTTCTGAAGCAAAATATTGTTGCCCAGAACAGCTTTGTCATAACATACAGGGTGTCTCAGATTGAATGGGGCAAATGTACCAAAACACAATCGTTTTGATTGCTTCTGACCTGACCACGGTTATGAGAACTCATGCCTGAAGTTTATGATTCTGTTTATGACCTTTGTGTCATAGATTTAGCTTCTATTGCAATGAAAGAAAGACAGCATTAGTGCAACCAGGGCTTGCTTAGAGTAAGGTAATTGTACTGCCATACTGTGAGCAAACAACATTAATTGGTGTCAAATTATCCTGCTGTTGAATGTCACCAAAATTTGTATACAGAGGTTACCACCAAATTTGAGCTAGAGCCACCAAGCCTTCTTTGGCAAGGTTACTCCTCCACTTCTCATCCTGGGCACCAAAACCTGTCAGGCTGTCTCTTGAGTAAAATGGGCCTCTTTCCTATAGCCCCATCCCTCATAATCTTTCATGCATTTATTAGAATAGAAGCCCCATGAGGTAAGAACTACTATCCTGATTCTTACTGATGTAGAACTGAGGCACAGAGGGACTAAGTCACTTGAACTTTCTGATGTGGGCACGCCTCTTGGCAAACATTGTGATTTCCTGACACAACGGAAATGGACAAAAAACCCTTTCTTTCTTTCTTTCTTTCTTACACACACACACACACACACACTGGACTCAGGAAGAAATCTGGAAGGAGTCCACTGGACAAATATAGTTCCATGCCACGCAGGGACTATTAGTCCCCATGTTGATGGGACTACAGTTCCATGCCACTCAGGGACTATTAGTCCCCATGTTGACAGAACTACATTTCCCATGATGCTCAGGTATAATGGGAAATGTAGTACCTTCCCCTTAGGAATACATTGCGCGCAGGTGCAAGGAACTACATTTTCCAATGGACATCTCCACTTTGTCCTTGCTCCAATGTGATTCCACCTGCTGCTGTCCCCTGAAGCCCTAATTTCTCCAGGTGATTCTTGATCATTTGGGGAAACTGGGGCTTTCTCCATTTCTCCAAACCTGGAGACTCCAAGTCCTAGACACCATGCGGCAATCTAGGACTCCAACCCTAGACACCAGGGGCAGGTTGAGGGGTCTGGGAGCGTGAAGCAGCATCACTGCCAGGGCTTGGCTTCTTGGCTTTCTTCCAGTTCTACCATAGTAGCCAGAATCCTGCTTTCCCACCTCCACGCACAGACACACAGACACAGACATACAGACACACACACCAGGTTCCACTCCTCGCTAGCCTCTCTCAGCACCACCAATCTCAGCAAACCCACGCACACACACTGACAACCCACTCCCCATTACCACCCTGCTACCCCTGGCAACCTGCATTCCCCTTCCCTGGACAGTCTGCAACATGCTCCTGCCTCTCCCCAGACCCAGCAACTTGCACTCAGATCCTGCCTCCTCTCCCCACACACCCTCACCCCAGCAGCCAGCTCTTACCTCCTACCCGGAACTAGGGATGGGTGGCTCAGATTTAGATCAATACGAATTATCTGTAAAAAAAAATAATTATTATTACAAGTCAGTTTTCACCATAATTAAATAAAATCAATACAAAAATACAACACAATAAAACATTATGCAACTGTCCAGCAATAGGCTAGTAAAATATACCATGCAAAACCAGAAAGTAAGATAATTGCAAATTGGATTAATGTCAGCAAGACAACCCTTATCTCTATTTGCAATATATTAGGACTCAGAAGTCAGGCTTTCACATAGTTGTCCTTAGCCATAGGGTTTAGAGGGACTTAAAAGGTATACTTGAATCCTCCTGGTGCAACTGCAAATGATCCCTTAAGAAAAATACAGCAAGAGATTATTTAATCAGACATACTGTAAATCAGATTTAGGGTAGACAAATGCAGATCATAATACATAGGCTTTCTATTGGGATTTTCCTCTTTTACTTCCATAACTACAAAGAATCTACAAAAGTCATGGTACCAGAGACTTTCCTTCTAATAGCTTCAACTTTTAAGGCAAAAACCACTAAGTTAGATAGGATATTAATTTCTTTGTGGGAAAAGAGCCAAATTAATTTCTCTCCGCTGGTGAAATACCTGTGGGTTGACAAATTAATTGGCAGATATAATTTCCTAATTTCTCTGAACCTGGTGCAGTCAAAGACATAGTAAATATCATCCTCAATCACCCACTTGCCACATGAGCACAATCTTTGATCCTTGGGGATATGGTTCCTACGCCTCGACCACTATGGCCATTGGCATCTGCTCCATCCGGAGGTGGCAAAGGGCCGTGACTAATTCTCTGTTAAGTTCAATACACAGGTATTTTTCTATTCCTAATTCAGTCTTCCACAGACTATTAGATTCAATCAGGTGGTGCCTCAATACAGAGGTTATACCTTCCTGCCAAGAGAAGTCTTTCACTCTCTGCACCACCACAGCCCTGGTGGAGTAAATAGCCTTTGGTTATCATTTATATAGTCTCCTAGACCAATCATATTCAGAGTACAGTTCACAAATTTCAGCCAGCGAGATTGATGGAAACGAGAATCTTCTCTATCCTCCAAAAAATACATTTTGCGGTAACGTGTAGGAGAAAGTGCCAGCATTAAAACAGTATCCTATTAATCTTATGGTTGCAGTAGTCTTCATGTTAGCCAATTCAGATTCAAGCCTCATATAGGCTGCCCACAAACCTCTCA
Source organism: Sphenodon punctatus (assembly GCA_003113815.1). Taxonomy (NCBI): domain Eukaryota; kingdom Metazoa; phylum Chordata; class Lepidosauria; order Sphenodontia; family Sphenodontidae; genus Sphenodon; species Sphenodon punctatus. The sequence goes on along the minus strand of QEPC01006951.1, from coordinate 1,041,811 downwards.
GAAATTTGCTTGCTTTATTAATTAATTATATTGTTATTATTATTATTATTATTATTATTATTATTATTATTAATAAGCATTTATATAGCACCAGCGATGTACCTAGTGCTTACAAAGTATAAGATAGACATGATCCCTGCTCGAGAGCTTACAATCTAAAGATGGGGAGGGGAGACAGGGAAGGGGAAAACAGAGGGAGAGACAAGGGATGCGACATTCACAAGGATGTGAGAGCTCAGGTACACGTTCTTAGCTTGGTTACAGTAAATTGGGAGTTTGCAGCTAACAGGTGTGGGATTATCCTGGGTGGGGATGCTTAGCAGGAGTTCGAAAGGGTGGAGCGGAAGAGGTGGGTTTTGAGGAGGGACTTGAAGGCATGGAGGGTGGGGACAAGGCGGACAAGGGCAGGGAGGGAGTTCCAGGCATGCGGGGCAGCAAGGGAGAAGGGACGAAGGCAGTTGGGGGAACAAGGGAAGCATGGGAGGGTGAGAGAGGAGATGGAGGAGCAGAGTACTAGAGCAGGGGTTTGGAGGGAGATCAGGGCAGAGAGAGAGGGGGGAGCGAGGCTGTGAAGGGCTTTGTAGGTGAAGATGTGGAGCTTGTGCAGAATACGCTTGGGAAGAGGGAGCCCGTGGAGAGAGGAGAGGAGAGGTTGCATGTGGTCGAAGCGACGGCCTAGGTGGATGATCCTGGCAGCAGAGTTTTTTTGAACAGAAATATGGGAAGAAAGATGGGAGCAGGGAAGCCAGCGAGGACGAGGTTACAATAGTCGAGGCGTGAGATGACTAGGGCGTGGATGAGAGTTTTGGCAGAGGAGACAGACAGAAAAGGGCATAGCTTAGCAATGTTGTGGAGGGAGAAGCAACAGGATTTGGCAACGGAGTCAATGTAGGGTTTGAATGTAAGGTGCGAGTCGAAGATGAAGCCCAAGCTGTGAGCTTGAGGGACAGGGCGGATGGAGACCCTGTCAATGGCAATTGACAGGGAAGATAGAGAGGAAGGACTGGGAGGAAAGATAAGGAGTTCAGTTTTTGTCATGTTCAATTTGAGTTGGCATTGAGACATCCAGGTGGAGATATCAGAGAGACAGTTGGTAAGACGAGCTTGAACAGAGGGGGAGTGGGAGGAAGTGGAGAGATAGAGTTGAGTGTCATCAGCATATAGGTGGTATTGGAAGCCGTGGGAGGCAATGAGTTTGCCTAGAGATTGGGTGTAGATAGAGAAGAGGAGCAAGCCAAGGACAGAGCCTTGGGGAACCTCAACCGAGAGGGGTAGGGAGGAGGAGGGGGAGGAGTTAGGAAGAGATACGTTGAAGGAGCGGTCAGAAAGGTAGGAGGAGAACCAGTCAAGGACAGAGTCCCGGAATCCAAGGGAGTGAAAAGATTCAAGCAGGAGAGAGTGGTCAACAGTGTCAAAGGCAGCAGAGAGATCAAGGAGGAAAAGAATAGAGTAAAGGCGGTTGGATTTAGCCACAAGAAGATTGTTGGTGATCTTAGCAAGAGCGGTTTCAGTGGAGTGAAGGGGGCGGAATCCAGATTGGAGTGGGTCAAGGGAGGAGTTGGCGGAGAGGAGGTCGAGGCAACGGGAGTAGACAACCTGTTCAAGGAACTTGGAAGCAAAAGGGAGGAGCGAGACAGGACAGTAAACAGAGGGTTCAGAGGGATCCAGCGTGGACTTTATTTATTTATTTATTTATATCCCACCTCTCCTGCCTAGACAGCTTGAGGCAGTTTACAAAAATTAAAATATTTAAAAATATACATAAAATATATAAAATACATAAAATGGAAGTATAAAGGAAAATAAAAAACCCATCCTCCCCACCCACCCACAACCCCTTCACCCACCTCCCTCACCAAAGGCTTGGCGGAACAGCCCCTTTTGCCAAAAAGCTCTGTTGTCTTTTTTCTCCACAGCAGAATACGAATCATCTGAATTTCAGACAATGTGTATTGATAAGAATCAATAAGAACTGTACCAGGGATATGAACCACCACAATTTGGTTTGTATCCCCCCTTACACCAAAGTTTCAAGCTCCTTGGAGTGCTGCTGCTCCAAGGAACTTATGTGTGCCTAAATCCACCTGCTCTGAGCTCTTCCTCCTCCAAGCCCCTCCCTGCCTCCCCCAGACTTCTGCTTGCCCAGCCCATCACCCACCCCAGCCTACCCCCTCTCCCAAGGGTAGGCTGCAGGGAAGGTAGGCAATGGGCTGGGGGATGCAGAGCTGGGGGCAAAGGCGCCAGGGACCGGGCAGGAATGAGGGAGAGGGAAGTGGAGGGTACTTGCTTTACTTTCTCTTTCTGCAGGGCTTCCGTGTCCAAACCAGCTGCACCAGGAAGAAAAAAATAGAAAATAAATGCAAATGCACAAAGATGGCCACCATAGTTGTTCTGTGAATGCATGGCCATTTTCCTAAATGGCTCCAGCAGCATTGGTGCCATTTTGGAAAATAGCAGCCAGTTTGCAGCATGTGCAGAGAATGGAGCACTGGAGTTATGTGCTCATGGTGGCCTGTCCCCACCAGGAGATGAATCGTCACATTCGGCACTAACTGCAGTCTCTGGGTCATCACCAAGAGCAACCCCAAGTAGAGTGCATTGCAGTAATCCAGTCTTGAGGTGATGAATGCATGTATGACGGTGGCAAAATTGGAACCTGAGATGTATGGCTGAAGGCGATGGACCAAATGTAATTTACAAAATGCACTCACCCCAGCCACCACCTAGCCATCCAGGCGGAGCTGTGAATCGAGGAGTATACCCAGACTTCGAACTTGAGGGACCAATGAGGGATGCACCCCATCAATGATGGTGGCTTCTACCCCCTCGCCCCTTCCCACAGCATCACCTCCGTCTTGTCAGGATTCAGTTTCAGACGGCTCGACTTCATCCAGTCCCCCACTGCAGCCAAACACCAGGTAAACATCGAGACTGCAGGGCCTGGGTCCAATGAAAACAAGAGGTAGAGTTGGGTGTCATCAGTGTACAGGATACTGATGACACTGTACCTCAAACCCTCTCACGATCTCACCTAAAGGCTGCATGTACACGTTGAACAGGAGAGTGGACAGAATAGATGATGTCAGTGCTGCTGGTGCCATTTTGGAAAATGGTTGTGCATGGACAGAATGGCCATGGCAGCCATTTTGTGCATGCACATTTATTTTCTAGTATTTTCTTCCTGTCCCAGCCTAAGAAGGCCAGGCTGTGTTGCTGGGCCAGACTCTGGAGCCCTGCAGGAAAAGTAAGCAACTACTCTCCCCTCTTCCCACCCAGCCCATGGGTTCCTACCTGGCCCCTCTGCCCCCAGCTCTGCCTCCCTCCGGCCCCACGACCAGCTGACCAGCACATTGCCCACCTTAGTCTACCCTTGGGGAGGTGGTGGGTAGGCTGGGGTGGGTGATGGGGTGGCAGGCAGGAGGCTGGGGGAGGCGGGCAGGATTTAGGCCCATATTGCTTGGATATGAATCAAAGCTTAACAATATAAACCAAACCATAACAAATTCTGGTTCAGTTCAGGGCACAACCAAATCAAAATTTTCAACTGAATTCCCAGCCCTACCCAGGACCTGCTCTCTTGCCAGCCCCACCAAACCTGAGTTAATGGGCTGAACTCCCTCGTCTCCATGCCTACCTTCCCTGCCAGCCCTCTACCGCTGCTCCAACAACTCCTACCACAGTGGCCCTGCTTCCCCACCCACTCACCCATGGTCCCTGTCCCGACTCCCTCTATGCCCACCTCCCAGAAGTGAGGGGAGGCCCCATTTCATCTTCTGCACCATGGCCCATTTCCTCCTAGCTACACCCTTGCTGCCTGGCCCTGAATGCCCATGTTCCAAGGTGGGTTCTTTGCCCTGGTATAGCCACACATGTTCTCTGGCAAGGACAGGCAGATGAGCCATAAGTAGGGCTGAAGCAGCAGCAGCTGTTACCATGCCGCCATTCCATTCCGAGAACTCAGCATTTAATGGGTCTTGCTGCTGACTTCCCCTCGATATTTCTGTGATTCCACATTACCTGCTGCTAGCATCTGCAGATGCGGCATGTCTGCAGTTTGTGAACACAAGCGGTTTTATGCCGCCTTCCGCCACTGAGCACGAGTCCCTGATGCACCGTGATGCTGAATAATAAATAATTGAATGAATGAACTTAGGGTGACTCGGACTACCTGCTTCAGAATCCGCTGCAGGGGTGAAACCACCATGGCACGGGGTGAGGGGCGCATTTGCGCCTGTGCCCTGCCCTGGAAGGGGTTCGGCAGCAATCAGGGCTGGCCCCAGGCGTATGCGGCATCTGCGGGAGTCCTGCTCCCGAGTCCCAGAGGAGTCTCTCTTGCACCACCAGCACCACCTTTTTAAACAGCTCAGTTGTAGCCTCGCAGCGCTGCTACAAGGGTAGGGGAAAGAGTCCCCTCCCCTGTCCCCTCCTTCGCAGCGAATGTTGCTGCCTTGCAAACAAAGTTCTTCTTCAAGTGGCTCCTTCCATTCTCACAAATGGGAGAGTGTACCAAGCCTAGAGAGAGGTGGTGGGGGAATTTTTCTAACAAAATGACACTCCATGCAGGTTGGATCTACAGCCTGGGAGGGGAGTAGCAGGCAGGGGGCAGCCTGCTGTGGGGGGATCCAGTCAGCTGGGGGAGGTTTGGTTGTTCAGTGCTGTCTCTGTTAGAAGGATGGACAGATCCTCCTTCTTCCCTTTGTGATCACCCCATAGAGAGAACTGGGGATGCAGAGCAGCTACAATGAGGCAGAGCGCCATCCCAACAAAGGGGAAGAATTTGTCCTTGGCACCCTAATGCACAAGAGAATTCACAGAAGAGCAGGGACCCCCCCCCCCCCTTCATCCCCTGGATCAGCACCAGGAACCAGGCGCTCGCTCACTGCAGGCTGGGATCCCTGCACTCTAAGCAGGACAGAGACTAGTGCGCCTGGCTCCTGATGCTAATCCAGGGGATGGAGGGGGGGTTGGGGGAATCCCTGCTCTTCTGTGAATTCTCTTGTGCGTTAGGTGATTGAGTGCAGACCGGCCGACCAAAAGCTAAGTGTTTGTGTTCCTTGGTGCTTGTGTATAGTTGCTTATTTATTGTGTGTTGTGTATTCCCCACCCCTTCCCTAAGTTCATGAGTGAGTGTGTACTTGGTACCAGAATGCTTGTGTGTACGGTGCGTGTGTTCCCTTTCCCTTCCCCTCCCCCTCCTGTGGGCTCGCTTCCTTCTTCCCTTCCCTGTAAGTTTCCCCTCCCCTGGCTACCTGGGTTGTCTTCCCAGTTTCCCTCACACGAACCCTCACGCCTGCCCGTCCCCAGTGTGAGAGTGACTGGGGATAGGGTGTATGGTGGGGGCCTCGCTCGGACCTTAACCCCAGCACCCAGTGATGATAGGGGCCTTGTCTCAGTAGGGACATTTGGCCCACACACTATCCTGACGAGCATTTATCCTAGGGTGTACTGGCCAGGGGAAGAGCAAGGAGCTTGGAGGTGTGATTCGGGTTGGATGTGTGCGGGGTTGTGTGTGGGCTTCCCCCTCCCCCCGCCCCGACAGCTTGATGGACCATTGGTCTGACTCAGTATGATATTTCTTATGTTTAGGGCTATGAATTTGTCATGGAAATTTTCTTTAAAAGTCATGAGTTGGTCATGACAGGAATGAGAAAACGTTGCAGAAAACTCATGGGTAATTTTTAGAAAACTTTGATTCAATATTGTATTTTGTAACACCCTCCCCCCCTTAGATTGTAAACCCAGGGATTAGATTGTAACCCACCCAGCACAGAATAGAAGGAGGAAAACACCCCCGCACCCCTTAGATTGTAAACCCAGGGATTGTAAAGCCCTTTGAAAACCCCAGGCTTAGATTGTAAGCCCAAGCAGGGGATAAAGGCAGAGGAAATGCTGCCATCTCCTCCTGGGAACCTCTTGAAGCTCTGACAATGGTAACGTTTTCTGCCTCTGATCCCGCCCCTACACCATGCTGTGCTGCTACTTGACCATGGCCAAAGCTCCGCCCGCCACAAGAAACAACACTGAGAAGGGATTTGGAGCTCCAGGGAGAGGCCGTGGCTTTACCCGGTGGCACCCAGTGTGCTATTCTCGCTGGCTTCTTGCTATGCCACCATGTCTCCACAGTCAGGGAGGGGTTTGGAGCTCCAGGGAGATGCCATGGATCTTCTTAGAACCATTGAGCGTGCTCTTCTCACCAGCTTCTTGCCGACTCTGCTCTTTAGTTTGGGGGAAATCTTGAAAAACTTGGGAAAATCACGGAAGTCATGGGAAGATCTCAAAAGTCATGGAGGGAGGCAAAAGTCACTAAAAACGTGACTTTTTGTCATGACCATAACAAATTCTTAGCCCTACTTACGTTTAACTGCAGCTTCATTCAGAGCAGATCTGCTGGCAACTTGTTTTCTCTTTATTCTATTTTATCAAGTGAGAAAGATTTTAGATACATTTTACCTCTTCCTTTCCAAGACAAACCAAGAGGCGGTCGCTACCCACCGACAGAGTGAGTATAGCCTCGGACTGTTACGTTTTCATTGGTCTTGTGAGATGAACAATAGTTCATCTGTGAGGCCCACTGACCTTTAGGGTGATGAAATGTAGAATGTTGGGATCACAGCATAAACATGGGTTTACACACTTAAACACCATGTGAAACGTTTCAAAACAGAAGCTCATTCCTGTAAAACTGTCAAAGCTGGGGCTGAACGGGAACCGCACTGTGAAAAGGGATGGAGACAGGAGAAAGACTATGTGGTTATGTGCATTCAGGAATTCCCTTCAGTTGTGTAATTGTTATCCAATGAGACGATCGCCTGCTGGAGTCAGTGTTCAGTCTATGCAGTCCCCACGCACCTGTTTAGCATGTCCAGCCTAATAAACGGGCAGCCCCCTGCCTGTATTTCATGTGCTTGCAGTATTTTTCACCAGTGGCACTAGCAATCTCTCTCCCCAAGACCAACCCTCAGCTGAGAGGCACGCTAGAGATCACCCCCTCCCCCCACGTCTCAGCTGGCTAGGCAGGACGCTCTGTTGTCAGGCATGGATGAAAGCAAGGTTGCAGATGAATCTAATTGATGAGATGATGTCACATGAGCACCCATTAGTCCTGATTGACTCCGCCATGAGTGGCAGCTCTGTGGTGACCATGTGGTGAACGCCTAATAGAAGGGCACATGGGAATGTGCCTGGTGAGGGCTCATGTGGGCTATTGTCTCCTTGATCCCACCCTGAGAAAGCCTAGACCTGCAAGAGAAATGCTCCTCCAGTCCATTCTCCCACTGCTGGTGAAGTTGAAAAGATTGCTCCCAGATGTAAAAAATTCCTGTTAGTGAAACTGAAAGATTGGGCTGAAAGGGAAGCTTGTAGGCTGGCTCCCAATTAAATTCAGGTTGTTACTACGGTAGCAGGGAGAATTGAGTATATTCCCCTTTCAGAAAACAGGGCAATTGGAACTGAAAGACCAAAGCAAAGTGTGGGTGCATGGAGCTTAAGTTGTAAGCAAGCACAATATGCTAGACTGTACAATGTCTTTACTGCTTACATGACACACAAGTTAAGGCAGGAGTCTTAATAATAATTTAATTTCTTACCCCCATTAAACAGTGCTTGGAGCATTTTACAACATAAAATACTCCACCTATCCCAAAAGTAGGCCAGGGGCCGGGCAGCTTACAACATTTTTTTAAAAAAAGAAACACTTCTATAAAAACATTACTATAAAAATACATATAAAATACATTCCACACCTCCCAATACTTCACCAACCCATCCCACCCACTCCCACTCCTCCAACTCTCACCTTGAAGAACTCCCTCCAGACCTCCTGTCACAGAGGGGCCATGGCCAACCCACTGCCACCCACTCCTCCATCTCTCACCCAAAGGAGTCTACCCAACCCACACCCCCTTCCCTCCTTACTCACAACATATCCCCATAAATGATATAATGCAAAACAAAAGGGACTGTAACTTACAATTTTCATACTTTTTGGAGCATGAGTGAATTTGTAAGAGTCTTAACTCCTCTTTTAAACTGAAGGTTTTTAAATCCAAAATAAAAGTGATCATCTGACCTACTTTGGGTATTTTCAGAAGTGACGCTACCATGCTTAGCCACACTTTACCACACTTGACCCCATCCTGGGGTCACAATCACCATCACTTCTGTTCAGTGTCCGCCAGATGTTTACTACGCTTTGCTCCAAACCATGGTAGCAGTTACCACCAGTTGTGATCTCGAAAAATCACAGGGAACTGCTGGTGGTAAGAGCTACCATGGTTCAGAGCAAAGTGTGGTAAGGCGCACCATCATGTCTGTTCTGGGTACTGGCCTACCTTGGGGCCGGGGGGTGGCCATTACCCCAGATTGGGTCGAAGCATGGTAGTGTCACTTCTGAAGATACCCTTTATCTCCATCTACTAGGGCATTCTGATGTCAGTGGGTAAGGCGATGGAGATGGCGGCCCCCATTATTGATGGGGTTTGTCCTCCATTAGTCTCCCAGGTATGGAGTCTAAGGGTGCTCCTTGATTTGCAGCTCCACCTGGATGCTCAGGTGAAGACTGTGGCAAGGAGTGCCTTCCACCAATTACATTTGGTGCGATGGTTTCGGCCATATGTTTCAGACTCTGACCTGGCTACTATCATCCATGCTTTCATCACCTCTAGATTGGAGTACTGTAACGTGCTCTACATGAGGCTATCCGTGGTGACGGTTCAGAAATTGCAGCTGGTGCAGAATGTGGCAGCCCATCTCCTGGTGGGACTGGGGCGCCGGGAACATATTACACCAGTGCTACGTTCTTTGCACTGGTAGTTTTCTGGGCCCGATTCAAGGTGTTGGTCTTGGACTATAAAGCTCTAAATGGCCTAGGCCCTACCTATGTCCCTCACACCCACCCCGGATTCTGGATTGACCCCTGTGGTCATCCAGGGGTGCCTTGCTCGAGGTCCCCCAAGTCTTCTGGGGGGGCCACACTGGGCATTTTCGGTGGCCGCACCATGGCTGTAGAACTCCCTTCTGGTGGAGGCCCAGTTGGCCCCGGATCTCCCCTCCTTTTGAAGAAGTTGGAAGACCTGGCTGTTCCACCAGGTGTTTGGTGGGGGGAGTGGGTTATTGGGTGGGGAGGAGTGGGTTAGGGTGGGAGCAGGGTGGGATATTTTTTATCTTTTTATGAGTTGTTTTTAGCTTTATTTTTGTTATGATTGTAAGCCACCCCGAGCTGCATGTGGCAGGAGGGGCGGAGTAGCAAAACATTTTAAATAAATAAATAAATAAATTATTGGTAGCCGTACCTTGACTTTGGAACTCCCTCCCAGCGAAGATTAGACCTCTCAGGACCTCTCCTTATTTTGCAGACGATGCAAGACCTGGCTGTTTCGCCAGGCATTCGGTGAGGGGGGATGCAGATGTGTGTTAAGCTGGATTGAAGTTTATTTTATTTTGGATTTTATATTTTATAGTAATTCATGTTTGTTGTTCACTGTCTTGAGTTGCCGTATGGCAAATAGGGCAGTATAAAAATGTTGGCAAATAAATACATACTAGCAATTCAAAACATTGAAATAAAAATGAAGGGAAAACAGCAGTGGAAAGCATAAACATCAGGCTGTTAATGTACACATTTCTATAGTGGCCAAAATCTTTAGTCCATGTCCATTTTTTTTAATCCAGTAAAATTAAGAAATTTTGTTCCCACGCCTGTCTTTTCAAGGTTTGATTTATTGAAGTTTATTCATTTAAGTAAGGATTAGTGTTTTTTTCTGGGAACATTTAGTGCACAGGCTGAAGTACACCACATGCTTTTAGGGGTTTAAATGGAAACCCCCAGCACTTCCCAAACCCCCTAAACAAACCTGCCTATGGAACAGATGTAGGCAGAGCTTGCTCTGATGACTCAGCACCCTTTGTTAAGACGCGGGGGTGCAGCAAGCCAGTGATGGTCCCTATATTGGGCCCCTTAAAGGCAAGGGTACGGAGTATCCAGGGGGGGGAACGCTAAGAAGGCTAAAGGAACTAGTTAAATTGCGGGGGGGTGGGGGGAGAGCAATCCCATAGCTGGAACCTGCCTTTTAGATGAATCTTAAATGGTCAGTCAAGATTACACTTAGATGGAAACCTAACTTTTATTAATAAAAATGCATCCAGCATCATAGACTACATTTACACTCCTGCAAATCAAGCTGATAGATTTTTCGATTTTGAGGTTCTGACCTTTGTTTTCAGTGACCACCAACCTTTAGCATTAACGTTTATTTTTAGGTTTGAGCTTCCTCTTTTTTTTTAAACGGACCCTAGTGTCTCTTTCATTATGAACAGGGACCCGAGTTGACTGCATTGCTGCAATTTGCAGTGATTTTTGCAGAATCAACCAATCCTCGCAGAATCCTCACAGAATCAGCCAATCCTGACCATGACCCGAGGGTAAATAGGCCCCTGGGAGATGAATTGTGGGTGGGTGGGGTCTGAAGGCCCTATGTTTGCGTGAAGGAGGTACTGAAATTCCAGAGGATTTGAGTTGTGTTTGATTAGCAAAGTTGTGATTCTATGTCAAACCTATTGCAAATTTGCTTTCCAGCATGCATAGTTATGCAAGTCAAGTTAATTATGCAAATATTAATGCTCGTGGTGAATTTGCAGAATTTGGCTTCACTGGTTGTAGAATTTAAGATTTTTTGGTGCAGTCAACTCGGGTCCCTGATTATGAGGCACCCACAAAAAACTGTTTAAATGGATCTGAAATTGACAGTGAAGAGTAAACCCTTTTTCACCTAAAAAGTAATGAGCTCTATAAAGGACCAATTCCAGCAAATGGACTTTGTATCAGAAGATTGCCCAGGGTCTTTTTACCAAGGCAATAATTTATATAAAAGGGTTTATATAAATTATTCATTATATAATGACCGATTTTAATTCCACCAACGAGTTCCAACATGGTGTGACTTGGAATGCAGGCTATCCAAAGCACAGGTGAATAAGACTGCTAGAAGGGTCAAAACTGAAAAATCACCAATTTGGAGGCAAAAGATCAGTATAAAGATCTAAAAGAAAGAAATTGGCTCACCAACACTTTCTCTAGGTTTGCCTTGAAAATTCAGTCCAAAAAAGAGATACCCAAATGTTTTGGTCCTTAGTTAATAAACGGTTAAACGCTACCTATAGTACATTGGATACAGGTATATCTGGCCCTCTGTGGCAGAACCACGTTTTAAAATGTTCCAATAATATTCCGGAATTGCCGTCCAGTTTGAACAACTGAAATATAGAGTAATTTCAGATGTTACACGCTCCCGGGTCACCACAGTGGATTCCCAACCATGGCTAGCCACCCAACCCCGACCCGTGGTTCCGACAGGCCCCAAACAGACATGACAGGAGCGGGACCATGACAAGGAAACAGACAGCCAGGCCACGATCTGGGATAATGCAACAGATGTGACACCGATCCTGGACCGTGGCAAGAAGCCACCAGGGCGGAGCGGGATGCAGAAATGGTCGACTGAGGGCAAACAAAGCCAAAAGCACCACAAGGCACCGCCCATGTGAGGAAAATGGGAAGGGGAGGAGGAAGGTGAATGGCTGAGCCGCGCACACGCACACACACAACAGGGAGAAGGAAGCCACGGACACAGCTGAACACAAACCACACACACACTGGTGAGCACACGCACACCTGAATGGGAAAGGGAGCAAGGGGGAGGCACACAGGGGCACCCAAGGGGGGATGGGGAACACCACTCTGGGCAGCCCAACAGACAGTGGCAAGGACATGGGGGGGGGAGGGGGCCAACAACGGGCAACAAAACAGAGGGGTCCGGGACCGGAACAGAGCGGGACACAGGAACAGGTACCCAACACCCCAGGGACAGCACAGGCACCACAAGGCACCCAACAGCAACACAGTCCACTGTACAAAGAGGGGTCCACATGGTGACAGAGCAGGGTCACAGGGGATGAGCCACCAATCTGAGGAAGACAGTGGGGAGGGCAGAGGCAGGTCCCAACAGCAAGACAACCGGTCCCAGATGGTACTGCACTGTCAGCGAGGGAAGCAAACCCCAAGTTGCAGACAGCTGATGGTGCTGCCCCCCCCAAACTCAGGAATGCTGGGTGGCGCGAGCAAGGGAACCCCAGTCACAAGCAGTCACGGAGGCAGGGGTGGGGGTGGCGGATGAGCACGGACACTGGCAAGGAGCCAGCTGAGCAAGGGGTGCAAAAGTCCCACCAACCTCAAAGAAGGACACTCAGGGCTACCCGGAAGCAGATTGCAGTGAACACACAAAAGACAGCACACACTTACAGACAACCGTTCACTCACCCGACACTCCACCCGTGCACACCACACGGTCTCCTCGCACTCTCACACTCTCGCTGTAAGGATAAGGATCTCTATCGCACGCAACGCTCTAGGGGCCAGCTTCACAGTACACTGATCGCCGGCAATTGCAAACAGTGCTGGCCGGCCTTAACTACTCTTGGCTCCGCCCCCTCTGCGCGTGCAGTCGCGCTGAGCGTCGCAGCATCGTTCCCGGCTCCACCCCCTGCCCCTCCGATGCAGAGGCATTCTTCCTGGCATGATCTTTCTTCGGCCGCTCTACTTCCGGTTCTCGGGGAGCGTTGCCCCCTCCCTCCCCTACTGACGAGGCTTCGCGGAGTGCACCCCGATCGGGGGTGTTGGCCTCTAACGGGTAGCTCTGGGGTTCGGGGTCCCTGCCTTTCCTCCGGGGCCCCCTCCGCCCCCACGCCCTGACAGAGGGATGTCGAGACACAAAACGATTTAAGCAGAATTGCTGCATCCCCTCATTTGGAGATGTATTTTGCTTGGATTCCCAACCAAGGGCAAATGGCTGAATATCTGGTAGCTCCGATCTCCAGTAGAGCAAAACAGCTTTTCTTCCGAGCTCGTACAAACACTTTCCCCTCACAGGTCCTGGAGGGATGCTTTAAGGGTATCCCATTTGTGCAGCGTCTTTGCCCTTTTGATAACTTGCGGGCTGAGACCGTTGGACATATTATCCTGTATTGCCGCCTGTATGACTCACTTAGAACAGAGCTCTTGGAACCCTTACTTAAATCATTTCCGGGTAGATCTGAGTTAACCCTTCTTAATTTAATATTAGGAAGTACTGATAGGCAGGTGATTACTTTTACGGCTACTTTTCTTCTACAAGCCTTCCATAGACGGAAGGATTTTCTCGCTTTTAAGCATGGTCAATCTTAAAAGTATAAATGATTAATAGGATTTAAAGTGTGATAGGATTGAAGTTTGTATTCTTTCCTTTTGGTAATAAAGATAGGAGTAAGCTAGCTTCGGATAGTGGGGTTCTAAGTGCGTTATATATTGAATTTAGTTGTGACCAGTATGATTATGTTTGATTTATACTGCAGAATGTATGTCTTGTGTGCGCCTTTTAAGGCTTGTTATATGTTTTTCTTTTTTTTTTTTTTTAATGCCATGGTCTATGACTGAGCTACAAATAAATAAATAAAAATAAAGTCTCAGGAGCAGACCACAGCGACCCCCTCAGCTCCGGAATGCACCCATCCAGAAAGGGACGGAGGCCCAGCTCCACAGCATGGAGCTGGCACTCACAAGCGGTAGCCACATACCCAAAGTGGTGGAGGCCCGAGCTCAGACACCAATAGGCATCCAGGAAGGTAGACGGGGAGGCAAAGAACAGTTGAATGCCAGGGGAATGCCACAAGTCGGCTAGAGCCATGGTCTCCCTGTAGGTCCAGCAATGCGGACCAGCTCTGGAACCGCTGAGCAGGAGCGCTGATGCAGCAGCATTGGCCATGGTGCAGCTGGCAGAGGGTCTGATAATCAAGGACAGTGGGGCCCCTCACACCATGGTAGGCAGGGGAGGTAACCAGGGGAGCTCCAAGGCCACGCAATAAGGGTAAGGGCAGCACAATGGGACAGCAAGGAAGTGATGCGTGAGGAGTGGACACAGCACAGCTGCAGGAACCCAAGGCCAGAGACGGCCTACACACAGAGAGCAGTGATATGCACACAATGTTCATGCACCCTCCACAGCTCCGTTACGCCACCTACATGCCGGGGGCACAGCCCGCCCCCCCATGCACCCGAGCACCCAACACCCCACTAGGCGGTAGCAACTGGCACCAGGGGGCACGGGACCTAGAGGCGGAGCCCCTTGGTACAGGTGAACCATTTGTTGCAGCTCCAGACCATTGTTGATCACCGGGGACGGTTCACTGACATCTTCACCAGCCACTCTGGCCGCAGCCGTGATGCCCGGATCCTCGCCATCTCCCCCCTCTTTGCACAAATGTACAGGGGGAACTTTGCCAACATGCGGATGACCTGAACTGAGGGGGTGTTGATGCCCCCCTGCATCATCGGGGACCCGGCCTACCCGCTGCTCTGCTGGCTCACGAAGGCCCATCCGGTGGCCTGGAACCAGATGGAGGCCCTGTACAACACCCGGCTATGCACTGTGAGGACCGTGGTCGAGAAGACCTTCGGTGCCCTCAAGCAGAGATGAAGATGCCTGGCCAGGCACCTGGACTACTCGGTGGAGACCTCCACCCTGGTAATCGGTGCCTGCTGCGTGTTGCACAACATGTGTGAGACCGATGGAGCGGCCCTTGGGTATCCCAAGGCCACAGTGGCCAGCTGGCCCCATTCCACTATGCATGAATGTAGCGAACCCCAGGGAGTACCGTTATGCTAAGCAGATCCAAGCAGCACTTACGAGGCACATAACACAGTTTCCCCAGGCCTGAGACCCCCGTGGTCCGTGGGGCAGGATCCCTGCTATCCCCATGCCCGGGAGTGCCCGAGTCGCAGCCACGGAGCTTGGGGTCCCCGACGTGTGTATCAATGAATGACGGACATGATGGTTACACTGAATAAAGATGTCTTTATTGTATTTACAGTGATCCCTGTGCCCTAATTCCCCCTCCCCTTACCCCTGCCCCCCGGGTCCTCCTGCTTCCTGGGGCGACCTCTCCATCACCATGTGGGCAGCTCCACAGTCTGCGAGCCACCCTTGCCCGCACTGGTGTCCCTCTCCAGCACTTCCTGGCTCTGCGTGGGCTCCTGGCTCTTGTCTGTGGCCACTGCTGGGGGCTGGTCCAGGTCCGGGATTGCCTGCTGCTGCTGCACCTGGCAGGGCAGCCGTTGCTGTCTCAGCCCTGGCAGGATGGGGAGGCAGATGCGTGGGCCCTGTGGTCGGGGCTGCTGTTGTTGAGGGATGGGCACCTGTGGTGGGATGGCAGGTGGGTGTGGGGCTGCAGTCGGTATGGTGCCCAGGGGTGCTGCTGCCATGATGTAGGTACTCATCATGCCTGCATGTAGCAGCAGTTAAGTGCTGATCTCAAGGGACCGATCCAGCTTCCAGGAGTGCTCAGTGGCCCGGCGGTCGATGGTGTCCATCAATCGCTGTATTGCCTATATCTGGCGTGCATGGTCTCATCTCTGCAGCTGCTTCTCCTTCCGCATCTCGGCTAGGAGGTGCCTGTCCTGTCCCTCCATCTGCTCCACAGCCCTGCTGGTGGCCACCTCCATCCTGTCAATGGAGGCAATAATCGCCTCCCCCTGCTCTGCACTGGTCCTTGTTATCTCTACTGCCAGGTCCTCCCACGGCAGCACACACGTGCCCTGTGCTCCCACATCCTCTGGGCTGCCGGCACTAGTCCCTCTTGGGGCCAGGACAGCTACCAGGACAGCAGATCTGTGGGATATGGGTTTGGTTAGCTTGGTCGGGCAGTCGGTAGCTGCATGTGTGGCCCCCCGAACCGGTACTGGGGTGGGGACTGGGATGTTTGCCCATCCCTCCGCCTAGGGTGGTCAGGTCCCCTCCCCTCCCTCCATGCACCTGTGACCTGCTACCTCTCCCCTGTTCCCTCATGGTCACCCTCAGCGCCCCGCCCGCCAGCTCTGGCCACCGATCCCTGGGAGCTGTGTGTGCAGGCTGATTCACTCCCCCTTGGGCCACCAACCTCTGCCAGCCCATTGGTCCACACACCCCCGCCCGCTCACCTCGCCCCACCCGCAGCTGTTCCCCCTCCACATCGGCCTCCCACAGCAGTGGTATCGATCCTGTGTGTGAACGACCATAGAGATGTGGCATTGGGGTTCCTCTCTCCCTACCCCCATGTCCCACCCCATCCCCCTCCCGGACTCCGGTGGGCCCCATCTCTTCCGTTTACCTTCTTCCACGTGTTCCACCGCTTTCAGGGCCCGTTCCTCCTCCGTTGCTGCCACCGCCTCCTCCTCTCCCTCGGTCGCTCGTGCGGTAAGGAAGGAGGGGGTGTTGGTTGGTATAGTTCCCTGCCTGTTGTACCCCCCACTGCTCCCTCACTTGGTCTGTGCAGGCCCCTGTGCCTTCCACGCCCTGTGCCTACCTCCTATGTCCGTCTCCTAGCCCTCTGTGGCTGGCTGCTCAATAGGGCTCTGCTCGGAGTGCTCCCCTCGCATCCACTAGCTCAGGGTGACCAGCGTGTCATCATCTGAACCCGAGCCCGAGTGCGGTAGTGGGCTCCCCGTGCCTGACCATGACAGGGGCCTACTCGTCCCCAAGGTCCCAGGCTGTTCCTCTTAGGGTGCGGGTCCAGCGGTGTCTGTGGGTGCACCCGATACTGCCATGGGGGGGGGACGTCCTCCCATGTCCAGCCCTGTTCCACGGCACTCCCTACCAGCTGGGGGCCACAATGGATCCCTTCATGTGGAGGATCCTCTCTAGGGCATCATAATAGGGTGTGGTCCGTGCTGCATGACCAGACCGCTAGTTATTGTCCTTTATGTGCTTGTAGCCCCTCTTTAGCTCCTTGGCCTTGAACCGTCACTGTGCTGCCGACCTCTGGTATCCAGCCTCCCCCATTTTCCTCACTATCAGGTCGAACACATGCACATTTCACTTGTTTACCATGTGCCCACCTGTTTTTCCAAGGACCCCAGATCCTGATGAAGTCCTGGGCCTCCTGGACGTCATCTGTCCCCCTCTCTGGTACCCCATCTTAGCCCTCAGCCCTCTGGTACCTCTCCGTGCTGGGCCCTTCAGCTCCTGCCTCCTCCTCCTCCCTGCTGGTGTCCTGTGGGGGTTCCGGGGCTCGGGCACATTTCCTGGTCTGTTGGGTGGACATGGGGGTTGGGTGCTGTGGTTTTGCCATTCCTGCCCCCGGCCTCCGCCCTCCCTCCATGGCTGTCCACTACCTTGCACCCTCACCTCCCCCCCAGCCATCCCGTTGTGGTCTCCTTGCCCATTTGCGGGGGGCCTCCATTCCCTGTTCGGTATTCTCGTGGGGCTAGTTGCTCCGGCTTCTGCTGCTCCTCATGCTCCATCGCTGTCCTGTCTCTCCACTCTCTCTTCCTGTCTCCCCATCTTATTCCCCTGCTTCAGTGTGCACTAAATATCCTTCCTTGTTCCATTTGTTGGCTGTTGCCTGGCAGCAACACTGCGTGCATTTGCCACAACGTGGGATCGTTCTGTGTGATCGCACCTGGCAGTTGCCGTTCAAATGTTACTTTTGGCCTTTTCCCAGTGGGGATTACATTGACCACGGTTCTGGACCTGATCCCATGTCGAGCTCCAGAACCGTGGTTGGCCTTGGCCCCTTCCGGTGATTGACTATGAACATCTGGATGCCGCCGAACAGACGTTCAGGGCTCACTGGTTGCACTGGGGGATTGGGTGTGGTTCACTGTGATCTCGTATTGTCTGAAATTACTCATAGCCAGGGCCCCGAGGGAAACGTGGGTCTGCGATTCGCATATTTCCTGCGGAATTCCCCTCCCCCCGCGGAATCTCCTGCCCCGCTTACCCCAGCGCAGAATTTCCAGCCTGCGCTGCGGGGACGCGGGGCAGGAGATTCCATGAGGGGAGGGGAATGAAAAAACCCTCGGGGCT
>QEPC01006951.1:987746-1020474 GCA_003113815.1 Sphenodon punctatus | reverse complement strand
CAGGGACTGTCTATTTTATTACTTTGTAAAGTGCCAGGTACACTGCTGGTGCTATATAAATGTTTGTTAATAATAATAATAATAATATGCTGATGACATGGCTCTTGTCTCATCTACAGAAAGTGGGATGAGGAGACTGTTAACTACCTTGGGTGATCATTGTAAGGAAAATCATCTAACGATTAATTATGACAAATCTAAGGTGATGATTTTTGCAAACAGATGGATAAAGAAAAACTGGTCAATAGATTCAATATGTTTGGAGCAGGCCAAAACGTACAAGTATTTAGGGTTTCTTTTCTCCTTTAATGGTACCTGGATAGATCATTTTGAGATGTTAAAATTAAAGCTTTCTCAAACAGTCAACGGAATCATAAGATTCTGGAGACTGGCTGGTGAGAGGCTTACACAGCAAGCGTTAAAGCTTCTGGAGTCCAAGTTGTTACCTTAGGCTCTACTTGGGGATTTTCTCCATCAGCAGCCCTGGAACCCCCTCAAAATCATTTATTAAGAGTACTTGTGGGAGTTCCAACTTGTACGCCCATCAGTATGCTCAGGGCTGAAACTGGAGTGATTTCTATAGAGTCTAGAGCATTATTGAGACTCATCTTCTATTGGTTATGCTTAAATAACTATGTTTTCCAATAGACTCCCTAAGCTTTGTTGGCTTGATGGGACACATTCTGATACTAAAACAGCATGGATAATGAATTTAAATAAGCTGCTGAATGGAATGGGACTTCCTTTGCTTTTTCTTCAAAACTATCCACAGGTAAAGGTTAGGGCTGTGGTGGGAACTAGTCTTGCTTACATAGCTAAACAAAATGATATGGAGGCAATTAACATGTGTAAAATATCTCCTTGGTATCAAGGAACAACATCAATTAGAATATTATTTGACTTTACTCTCAAATTTCTCTATTCGGGGAGCTTTCACACTGCTTCGTTTTCAACTCCCTCTACTATTCTTGAGGGCAGATATAAAAATATGCTTTATGAATTGCGTTAGTGTATCTGCAGTTCCTAAGAAATAGAAAATCTTACCCATTATTTATTTAAGTGCCCTTATTCAAAGGAGATAAGGGAGAAAATGTTAAAGCCATTGTTCCTGGAGAGGTTTGATTGGGAGGTAAAAGCAAAAATGCTATATTTACTGGCACGCTCTCATGGTTCTTTGTCACCGTAAATTGGTAGCACTCAATAAGAAACCTGTATAGAGTTTATAAACATTATAGTTAGCAGAATGAGAATTTTGATAAATCCTTTCATTTTAAACCTATATTTTTGTATTTTTATATTTCATATTTTTATATTCATTTTCCTATTATACTTGGTTGTATGGTGTATCATAGGACCAATGGTAAAACAATAAAATGATTTGACTGATTTAGATGATGCCATGGTATCCTCTTGCACAGAGGATTCTCTCCAGATGAGGGGACTCCAGCTGATAAGAACAAGATGGCATTGGTAGTGGATGATTCAGTTATCAGAAACGGAGAGTTGGGTTTTTGACCACTGTAAGGACTATGTGGTATATTACCTACCAGGGGCAAAGGTAGCGGATCTCGCACATTGTCTAGATAGGATCTTAGAGAGCACTGGGGAGGAGCCAGTTGTCATGGCATATGTGGGTACCAATGACTTAGAAAAGCATAGTAGGGTGGATTTTGGAAGCCAAATTTAGGCTACTAGGAAGGAGATTGAAGTCCAGAACTACTTTGGTAGCATTCTCTTATATGCTTCCAGTTCCACACACAGGGCCACAGGAACAGACAGAGCTCCAGAGTCTCAATGTGTAGATGAGAGAATTGTGTAAGGGAGAGGGGGTTAGGTTCATCAGGAACTGATGAACCTTTTGGGAAAGGGGGAACCTCTACAGGAGGGATGGGCTCCAGGTTAACCAAAATGGAACCAGACTGCTGGCGCTAAACATTTAAAAGGTTGTAGAGGAATTTCCAAACCAAAATCTGTAGGGAAGCCAACAGGTGCCAGGGGCCATGTGGTTTGGACTGGGGCATCCCTTGGGCGTCTGTAAAAGGGCATCTGTAAAAGGGATGCTGGGTGTCCCAAGAAAGAGGAAAGGATAGAAGCTAAGAGTGCTCAGGTGGGAACCAGTGTAAAGCAGACAAATTTAAATGACTACAAATTAACTGAAGCAGTCACTTACAAAGACAGAATAAGACTGAAAAGAATTTAAGACTATATATAAAAATGCTAGAAGTTTACAAAATAAGATGGGAGAATTAGAGTATTTGGCATTAAACGAAGACATCAAAATAATAGGGATCTCAAAAACCTAGTGGAACGAGGATAATCAATGGGACACCAATACAAAATGTATAAAAATGACAGTAAATCAGGGGTGCTAGCGCACATGTCTAAGGGGTAGATGGACACTGCTCGTGCTCCGTCTAGGCCTAACGTTGTAACAGCCTAAAAACATAGGTTTTTGAATGCAGAACCCCCCAAAAAGGGTATCTCAAAAGAAAACAATGAGCTGGCAGCTTAAAAGAAGTGAGAGGCAGTCTATTAAACACTTCTGTAAGGTGTAAACGGCGTCTCAAGATCAGGAGGCAGAGGCTGACACTCCCTCCAACATAGCTGTCAAGCCTGTCACCTCTGCTGAGGAATCAGAGGGAGAAACAGATCAGATAGCCAACATAACTGCGCTACTCCAAACCATCAAAAAAGATTTAGATAAAGCTAGGAAAGAGCGCATCAGTCTCAAAGACACAGGTTTTCTTAAAAGATCCTTTGAGGATATGTCCTCAAACGCATTGATGGTGTCGCCACCAGAATGGGCCAGGCCGAGGGACGGATTAGTGCTACTGAAGACTCTGGATTGAAGGTGACTAACCAGATCCTTTCCTTGCAAACCTCGGTATTGCAGCTTACCGCCAAATGCGAGGATTTGGAGAATAGGAGCAGAAGGTCCAATCCATGGTTCCTTGGGATCAAAGAAGGGACAGAAAATCTGAACTCTAGAGAATTTATTAAACAGCTCCTACAGGAACTCTTCCTTACTGAGACACAAGTGCATGACACCATTATTTAGAGGGCGCATCGATCTTTAAGGCCAAAACTGGCAACTGGAGATCCACCTAGGGCATTGATTGTAAAATTTCTGTCATATCGGGACAAAGAATTTTCAAACTAGCTCACAATAGCCTGCAACTAATATTTCAGGGGGAGAGTGTAAACATATATTTGGATCGGTCACCAGAGACCCAGCACAGACACCGAGAATGGCACGAATACATGGATCTCCTCACGAGAAATGGTCTGAAGTCTCAGCTGTGGATACCAGTCAAGCTAGCTTTTACATACAATGGGCAGAAAAGAGTGTTTTCTGAAGCAGATGCCTTCAAAAAATTTCTTTGCGCCAACCCGGCCTTGTGTGGACAGCGGCCGAGGGAGGATGACGGGCCGTAGC
The DNA here is from genome assembly GCA_003113815.1 of Sphenodon punctatus. Taxonomy (NCBI): domain Eukaryota; kingdom Metazoa; phylum Chordata; class Lepidosauria; order Sphenodontia; family Sphenodontidae; genus Sphenodon; species Sphenodon punctatus. Next base: position 1,017,038 of record QEPC01006951.1, on the reverse strand, counting down.
TATACATTGATGGGGCCACAAACATGGTTCAACAGGTTCTATTTTCTGTGTTTGCTAATGTTCTGTTTGGCATGGAATTGTTTCTTTTTGTGTTTAGTAATAGAATTGACTGCCAAAGACATAATATAGGCTGGTCTGTTGGGGTTGTGGAATGTCCCTTTGTGGGGCTGCAGTAATAGGCTGGCATTTTATTTTTATTTCCTGGAAGGTTAGGCCTTCTCATCATTGCTTGCCTGTTAAAGGCGGGAGCAGAGCGGGTCAGCTCCAAATTGATGGTGGCACTTGCTCCGGGTTATGCTCTCAAACAGAGCATGGGAAAAGTTAGGGGAGAGGGGGCAGCTGGGGAAGGGGATTTGAGTGGGAGAGATACCAATTTATGTATTTTTATATTTGTGTATGTTATTTGTATGGGTGACATTGAAAACTGTTAATCCTGGTCAAACTAGGGACTGGAGGGGGTCGCCTACAAGGGCCTTGTTCATGAGGAATTGTGGATTGGCTGCACTGGGAAGAACGAGGTGGGCTGGACATGAAGAAACAGAGACATGGCCGGGGTAACCAAACAATCACCAAAATACCTCTCTTTAAACGTTAGAGGACTTAATAGCCCAGTAAAGAGGAGTAGGATGACTTATCTGCTAAAAAAGCTTCGAGCTGATGTCTTTTATATTCAAGAAACACATTTGATTCACCAAGACACAGCTAGGTTAAAAAGTAAGTATATTAAAGAGCTGTGCTTTGCTTGTGCAAAACAAAGAAAAGCAGGGGTTGCCATAGGTTTTTCTCACAAGGTTGTATTTGACTGTAGGAAGCAAATAAGAGACCCAGAGGGAAGATATTTGACCCTAGCTGAGATTTGGATGGAGAAATCTTGACCAACATCTATGCCCCCAACAGCAACTCATTAGACTTTAAAAAAAAGCAACAGTAAAAATAAAATTAGAAACGCAACAGAAGGGGGATTGATGATCTTGGGAGACTTGAATATCCCGCTTACTCCTTTGGACAGATCCTCCTCTCAGGCTTTAGAGAAATGGCAAGAAGCCACAGCCAGATTACTTTGGGATTTGGGCATAGTGGATATTAGCAGGGTACTGGACCCTAAACATAGAGACTATACTCCCCCCCCCCCCGCCATGGTACTTATACAAAAATTGATCATGCTTTCATTGATGCAGGACTAATCTCTAGATGTCATAAATGTTCAGTTGTCACTATTACTGTGTCAGATCACAATGCCATAACTATAGATGTTATGGGGGAACAGACTAACCACCCCCTCAAAATATGAATGAAGCCTACCTAGGAAATGGCTTCAAAATGGTATACTTAGGGGTAAAATAGAAGAAGGCTGAGCTGGAGCGAGTGATTCAAGAGCCTATAAATTTTCTACATTACAATCAGCTATATAGTTTTTTTGCTAACTAAAAAAAAAAAGAGTTATACCAGACATTTTTTTTAAAATGGAAGCTATAATATTAACAAATGCTAACTCTAGAGGGCTCCTATCTCAAATTTGTTTAGAGCTTAAGAACATTGCGTTAACCCCAAGAAATAAATACATAGAAGATTGGAGTAAAGACTTTAATACTGTATACGAAAAACAGGACAAATTACAAATCTGGTCACATATTAATAAATGTTCACTGTCTCTTGCAATAGCTGAAACACAGATAAAGGGAACAATGTGTCTATATTTCACTCCAGTTGGATAGCGAAAATTTCCAAAAGAATGTCAAATCTTTGCTGGAAGAACTGTGGAGAAAAGGGAAATATAAAGCATTGTTTATGGTCATGCATGAGACTATTGCACTTTTAGTCCAGTATATGGAACGCTATTAGGGAAGCCACCAGGTTCTCACTGCCTTTTGACCCGAACATTGACATCTTTGGTATTTACCCAAACATGCCCCTGATGAATAGACATAAAGCCACATGCATAGACATGTTCTCTGCTGCACTAAACATCATTGCCAGAAAGTGGAAAAATCCAGAGCCCCCAACTGAAAAAGTATAGATGCAACGACTGTGGAATGTGATGTCCATGGAGAAGGTTATTGCTGAAGCTAATGGTTCGCTAGAAGAGTTTTAGAACAATTGGGAGGAGCTCTTCAAAAGAATCAAAAGACATGACTGACATAGATCAACCGGAAGACCCCATATGGATCAGCCACTTGTATTGAACAGTATGACTTATTTGGTGGTGTTTTTCTTAAAAAAAAAAAAAAAAAAAGTCACCCAATGTAACATGAGTTACATTTGTGTCTCTCTCACTGGGGGCGGGAACAGGGGGGTGGGAATGGGTCAAGGGGCTAGGGAGGGGAGGATAGAATAAAGATTAGGAGTTCCAGAGTATTTAAGGGGGTTGCGCAGATCACTCTTATATCTGTAACTTGATGTTGTCTCAACCACTAAAGTTTGTATGCAACCTGCTTCATAATAAAAGTTTAAATTTAATAAATAAATAAATAAATAAAAAATGACAGTCAATCGAACTGGTGGCAGAGAAGCACTAAATGTTAAAGACAGCATTAAGTCAAGCAGGATTAAGGTTTTAAAAGAGAAATTCCATGCTTAACAGGGAGGTATGTGGGGGCCATAATATTGACTACCTGATCAGGATGGCGAGACTGATTGAGAAATGCTAAGGGAGATTAGATCAGCTACTAAATTTGGAAATAATAATAATGGATGACTTTTCCTTAATATTGACAGGGTAAACGCCATTTCATGGTGTGATGCAGAGATAAAGCATTTTGACGCCATAAACAACTCCTCCTTGGAGCAAAGTCCTGGAACCTACTAGAGGAAAAGCGACTTTGGACCTAGTCCCAAATGGACTGAAGGATCTGGTGCAAGGGCTACGCTAATGGTGGTGGAGCTGCATGGCAATAGTGATAATATAATTAAATTTAACAATGCTTATAGGGAGAAGAATACCAAATAAAACTACCACAGTAACATTTAACTTTAAAAGGGGAAGCTATGCAAAAATGTGGAAACTCGGAGAGAAACTAAAAGGTGCAGTTATGAGGACAGAATATATTTAATCTGGGCCTCCAAGATGGTGTGTTTAAATAGTCTGCTTGCCCACATTCAGTAAGGGGCGAATACTAACAGGTGTTTATCTCATGTTAGTGCAGTCATGTTTTAGCATTATTTTTCCATCCCCCCGTTAGATGCAGTAATGCAAGACAGGGCTCAAAATCCAGGTTTGTATATTATTGAATTTAATGGGAGAATGGAAAAATAACGCTAAAGCCTCCATGCCCACAATCCAGGGATTTCTGTGACCGCGCTAACATGAGTTAAACTTGTGTTAGTCCCTGCCCCTCCCTGAACATTGGCAAGCAACCTCAGTTGGGTCCTTAGATGACCAGAGTGCAAAAGGGGCACTCAGGGAGGATTAAGCCATTGCAGAGATGCTAAATTAATTCTTTGCTGCAAAGAATATTGAGGAGATACCCATAACTGAAGTATTCTTTGTAGGTGATGAATCTGAAGAACTGTCACAAATCAATGTGACTATAAAAGTGGTTTTAGAGCAAACTGACAAATTAATAGTAACAAATCACCAGGACCTGATGGTATTCACCCAAGAAATCTGAAGGAACTTGGATATTAAAGTGCAGACCTACTATTGGTAATTTGTAAACTATCACTAAAATGTTCCACTGTATCTGAGGAGTGGAGGGTAGTGAACGTATAACCAATTTTTAAAAAGAGGGCGGGGGAGAGAATTGGTCACCTACCTTGATGAATTCGTTTCTCCCTGTGCTATGCAGACAGTCCTCCGGTTGGGTAGCTCCCCTTTTGACCAGCAGGAGGCAGAAGAACCCAGTAGACCTTTCGCGCATGCGCCTCCTGCACTACCCCGCCTGTGATCACCATGAGTCCAAAGCGGAGGACCGGCAGCCTTACGTTGTTAACAGAAAACTCAACAACTCACTGCCCTAAGCCTACTGATAAACAATAACCTTAAACTTGAAAAAACTAGAATAGGAAGTGATCCGCCCCAGGGGTCCTTATCCCATACATCAAGCAGGATACTCCTAAGGGAGGGAAGAGACAGCCCTAGGAGAGTCCAGGACTGTTTGGAGCACTCTCCGTCCAAAAGCTGCCTCGGCTGATTGGTAAGTGTCTATTTTGTAGTGTCTGACAAAGGTGCGTACAGATGCCCAAGTTGTTGCTCTACAGATCTCCTCGTAGGAGGCTCTCGCCTTAAACGCATAGGAGGTGGCAGCTGTTCTGACGGAATGAGGCCAAATCTGAAGCGGAGGGACTTTACCCTTAGCTTTGTATGCCTCTATAATGGTTTGATCCACTTCAAAATTAATGTCTTGGACACCTTTGTACCCCTTATACTAGGCCGTAAGTTAACAAAAAGGGCTGTTGATCTACGGAACTTCTGAGTCTGAACTAGATATATTTTGAGGGCATGGCGTACATCCAAGGTATGCCACCGCTTTTCCTTTGGATGTATTGGATTAGGACAGAAGGAAGGTAAATTCACCTCCTGCGATCTGTGGAAGATGGAGTTCTACTTTGGCAGGAAGGCCTGATCTAGTCTCAGGGTGACTGATTGTTTATGGAAAACACAAAAGTTTTCCTCCACTGAAAGAGCCCCCAACTCTGACATCCGCCTAGCCAAAGTAACCGCTATTAGAAAAGCTACCTTTAGTGATAACATATACATAGAAACCTGGGCTAAAGGTTTGAAATGAGAAAGTGTCAATGCATCAAGCACGAGGTTTAATTCCCACGAAGGGCATCTATGTACCACCGCAGGGGTAAGGTGCTTTGCTGCCCACAAAAAATGACGAATATGCCTGTGAGCCGATATGGTTTTGTTAGATAGAGTGGACCACACTGAATTCAGAGCTGAAACTTGTCTAGCCAGGGTGTTATGTCTAAGGCCCTTGTCCAACCCATCCTGTAGAAAATCCAGCACCTGGGGTACTGAGGGTCTGCATGGATCCACCACCTTATCCAGAACCCAAAGGAAGAAAACCCTCCAGGTAGCTCTGTAGGATATCCTGGTAACTGGCCTTCTGACTGCCAAAAGAGTTTCCATAACCGCCCCTGAATAACACTTCTTACGGAGGACTAGGCTTTCAATTTCCACGCTGTTAGTCTTAGAGAGCTGGCTTTCTTGTGGAACAGGGGGCCCTGTGAGAGTAGATCCGGGATAAGAGGGAGCGGAAATGGACTGTCCATGCTCAACTCCACGAGGTCCGAGAACCATGGACGTCTCGGCCACCATGGAGTCACCAGGATTATCTGTGTCCCCTCCCGTCTGATCTTTGCCACTGTCCTTGACAGTAATGGAATGGGAGGGAAGGCGTAAAGAAGCCCCAGCAGCCATGGTTGGTTCAAGGCATCCAATGCTGCGAACCCTGCAGCCCCGCCACTGCCATGAAGCGATCTACCTGCGCATTCTCCTTGGTGACAAAGAGATCTATGACTGGCATCCCGAACCTCTCCGTTATGCAGAGGAACACCCCCCTGTTCAGCAACCACTCATGAGGATCTAACGCCTCTCTGCTGAGCCAGTCTGCCTGGCGATTGTCCTTTCCTCATATGCAGAGCTTTCAGGGACCCCACACAGGGATTTGTGACAAAGCCGTGGGCCGCAAGGTAAGAGATTACCGTGTTCACATCCCTCGATGCTCTCTCCCGAGACGGAGCTCTGACCAGGAGGTCGTCCAGGTAAAGAAAAACATGTATCCCCTCCTTGCGGAGATTTGCAATCAAGGTTATGAGGATTTTTGTGAACGTCCGAGGAGCTGATGAGAGGCCAAAGGGCAGAGTCCTGAATTGCCAATGGTTCCCATTTACTGAAAACCGGAGCCATCGTCTGTGGGCCTGCAAGATAAGGACATGAAGATAGGTCTCCTACAGGTTCAGGGAAGCCAACCAATCATCCTTGGACAGGCTCTAGGAGATGGAGGTGACCGTCTCCATCTTGAACTTTTGTGGTCGTCTATATCTGTTCAAACGCTTTAAATCTAAGACAGCCCTCCACTGCCTGGTCTTTTTTGGGACCAAAAAGATTATTGAGTAGAGGCCAAGGCCTCTCTCAGTGGAGGGAACCTCCTCTGTTGCTCCTATGGATTGTAACCTGGCTATCTCCGAGGTCATAGCGGCCAATTTTTGAGGGTCTTTGGAGACTGGAGAGGGAAGGAATATGTTTCGTCCTCTTCCTTGGAGCTCTAAGGTGTAACCCTGCCGCACAATCTGCAAGACCCAGGTGTCCAAAATTGACTTTTCCCAAGCCTTGCAGAAAAGTAGCAGCCTGCCCCCTATGACCCTGTCCCCTTGCGAGTCATGTTTGTTTGGTCACCTGGAAGTTGGCAGGTTCTCAGTGTCTGCCATGGTCAGGCCTACGCTGCCGCTGGCGCCTAAAACGAAAGGGGTGCCTCGCGTATTCCCTTTCACCAAACTGACTTCATCTGTGAAACGAGGAAGAAGAGGCCCCAAATTTAAAGGCAGGGGCCCCAAAAGATCTCTTTTTTGCCCCAAACTGCTGAAGGGTCTTAGTTCTAGCCTTATCATTTGCCTCCGCTAGCACTTTATCGAGACAGGTGACAACTTAAAACCCTTATAAGGTCCCTCCACCAAGAGGGTCTTTGCTGTAGCGTTGCCCTGCCAGGATCTCAGCCAAATCCTCCTTCTAGCCACAACCAACAATGACACTGCCCGAGCTGACCAGGAGAGGGTGTCTGTAGTCGTGTCTGCTAGCAGAGCGCTGGTCAGCATGACTCGAGAGAGCACCCTGGATCTCTCCTCCGAGATATTAGCTGCCTGCATGTCCTGCAGCCATGCTATGTTGGCTCTGGTCAGATAAGAAGCTAGGATATTAATATGGAGGGAATTAGAGGAGGCCTCTAGACCCTTCCTTAGGGCCCCCTCAATGGCCCTGTCTGACACGTCCTTAGGAAAACAATCCCCTTCAGTAGGGAAAACTGTCTGCCTTGCCAGGGAAGCAGCGGCTGCATCCACCTTAGGGTTCTTAAATAATCCCTCCTTTTTTCTGGAAAAGGTGTAAAGCATTTCCTGGGTCTTATTCATTCTGCAGCTTTTAGCCGGTGTTTTCCACTCCGCTAGGACCAGCTTCTCAAAGGCCCTGTCCAAAGGGATCCCTACATCTCTCCCAAGTACCAAAGGAATAAGGAGGCGATCATTCTCCTCCTCATACTCTGGGGACTGATCTTTCCTAGGCCTTTCCTCTAGGTGGACAGTCTTGATCACTTGTGCCATCAATTCCTCCCTGAAATTTAGAGGGAACTGCCTATCCTGATCCCTACTGGCCTGAGTGGATTCCTGCCATTCCCCCTCTTCTAAGTCAGAACGAAGGAGCCTCTGTTCTGTGTCAGAGCCCGATTGGGAGATATAGCACTCGGCTGGTGCCCCCGCATCCCTGTCGCTATCATTTGAGGAGCTGCTGTAGGCCGAGGCCTGAGGGGATCTCAGAAGGCAGGAAACAGCGCCCCCTGCTGGGAGATGAGTTTTCCCCGCTCTTTTTGGCTGCCTCTTTTTTGGGAAGGGGGACTTCTTTCCCGGAGCCCCATTCCTCTTTTTTCCCCGTGTCTCACACACTAGGTTTACAGACTGTAAAATCTTTCCCATGGTAGAGTTTAAAACATTAAATGCCTCCGTTTGGGTGCTCATGCCCTTAGGGGTGGCAAGCGCAGGGGCCGCTGGTGCTCCTCCCTGAGCAGGGGCCTGCCAGAAAACAAGAGAGGAGCCGCATTAGCCCACACCCAGCGCCCGACCCACCGGGGTGGGGTGTGTGGCTCTCCACACACCCCACCCCGGTGGGTCGGGCGCTGGGTGTGGGCTAATGCGGATGGGGAGGGTTCTCCAGTATCCGTGTGGCAATGGCTTACCTCAGGTCTGGAGGCATCTTCCATATCCACCCTGCTCTCCTGCCGCCCTCACGAGGGAGAGAACAGGAGTCCCGCCGGCAAAAAAACTCCCCAGCGGGAGGCGAGGAAGTCGGGTTGAACAGCCTTACTGCCTTCGCAGAAGGCTGCTCTGGACGGAGGAGAGAATCCGTTCTTCTCCGCGCGCCGGGCTCCCTCTTGCTCCCAGGCTACTGCGCGGGAGTAGGCCAGGGCACTTGAGCTGCAGCCATGGCTACTGCTGAGGCTGAGGAACCCCTTTTGGCCCCGTCAATCAAGGTATCCGCCTTGAAAATGTATTGCCTTTGTTGTTCTCTCAAGGCTTATGAATCTTTTTCTCTTTTGTTAGAGCCCAAACAAGAAGCTCCTGCCAGTCTGAGGCAGAAGAACGAACTGGTGATCACAGGCGGGGTAGCGCAGGAGGCGCATGCGCGAAAGGTCTACTGTGTTCTTCTGCCTCCTGCTGGTCAAAAGGGGAGCTACCCAACCGGAGGAGTGTCTGCAGCAGGGGGAGAAAGGTCATGTGACCAATCATGTTGGACGCCAATTTTTAAGGTTCCACATTAACCTGTACAAGATTATCCGACATTATTTTTTTCTGGATTTGAAGGTGGTACTAAGGGAATCAGTGGGGAACATGAAGTGATTTCCTCCATGCCTTTTGCTGTTAAGTGTCTGTACATCCAGTGAATGTGTGGAAGTAAGGACTCGTTTCAATTACTGCAATAATAGGCTCTAAGGAAAGGTGTGTTTTTAAGGGCGTTTTCCCATGTGGCAAAATGTGTCCAATTTACCTCTGAGAAAATCTCCATGATTGTAACGTGGAAATGTTAACCCGTGCGGTTTTGGTGACAATCCTGCGGGGGATTCAGAGCTGATGCGAAGCCCATAAATCTGGCCTTGCATTCCTTGCAGGATTGCTGCCAAAAACGCCATGTTAAAATTTCCACATTACAAAACCCACACCTGATTTGCCTCCTGGAGATTTTCCCCAGAGGCAAACTAGGCACATTTTGTCACGTGGGAAAGTGCTCTAGGATTATTGCAGCTACTGCAAATTCAGGCCTCAGACAGAGGAAGGTTCAGCTGTTGCAGAACTAGGCCGTAAGCAGAAGAATATTCGAGTGAGATTTTCAGCATTTGCAGAACTAGGTCTCAGGCAGTTGGGCCTACAGAAAAGAAGAGCTCCTGCAGATCTAGACCTCAAGTCTAGGGGCCTCTGGAAGAAACTAGCACTAGGCTTCAAAAGATGCAATACCTCCCAGTTAAGGGACTTTCTGCTCCAACTTATCTCTAAAAGAAGGTAAATACCAATTCAAACAGTAAGGCAGGAGGAGTGCTGCTTCGCTAATCTCTCCTTGAGGAGGAAAATTAAGGGAGAGAAGCAAGAAGGCTATAAGCTCCTTTGGTACTGATAGCTGGAGAAATGGAAATTCCTCTTAAAGCCACCTGCAAGCAGAGCTCAAAAAAAAACATTTAAAAAAAGGATAATAGACTTTTATACTGAATCGGAGGATATTCCTTCTGGAGATCCATCAGCTTTCAGGGCAATCACTGTTGGAACAAGGGAGATTTTACAGTAAGGATGCAAGAATGGAACTAGTACTGTCAGAAATATATAAAAATATCTCCCATTTTACAGAGCAAATGACCAAAGTTCAAAACAGTATTTCCCATCTGACAATTCAATCTACCATGGATCTGAAGAATATTAAAGATGGCTTGGAACACTTTCAGACTAAGATGAAGAATATGGAGACCAAAATCTCTGTAATGGAGAAGAACAGGCATTTTTAATAACAAATTAGCCCATACTGAAATAAGCTTCCAAAGAATGCAAGAGAAAATTGCTCATGATGAAGATAGATCAAGGAGCTCCAGTTTGAGACTGGTGAGGGTGAAACAAGGGAGAGGAGTAGAGAGAGACAAAGTGTTGCCTCAAGGAATTCATCAAAGATAAGAGTTGCTTTCTAACCTACTTCCATCTGCTAACCTCAGTCCTGTGTGAGCCAAAAGCTTGCTTACTGTCACCAACAGCAGTTGGTTAAATAAAAGATATCATTTGAACCACTTTGTCTCCCTGTCTGTCACTTGGGACCAACATGGCAACCATACACACACACACCCTCCACATTATGGAAGAAGCACATCGATTCTTGGTCCCCTGACCAGCAAAAGATAAACCTCCAAAAGCAATCATTATTCAATTCCTCAGATTCCAGGACAGAAAAAATCCTAGATGCATGGAAAAACCCTCTTCCTCCATATAAAGGAAAATTATGATATTCCGTTGTTTCTGCATTCACACTTAAAAAAAAAAAATGGAGTTCCAGCAAGTCAAAAGGCATCTAGAGAAGGCTAAAAATTCCATACCCTGCTAAGTCACAGATTAACTACAAGAAGCCTCCCTGCATCCTGCTGCAGAATATTTTGATCAGAGACTCAGAGGGCAGAAACCTTAGAAATCCAGCCGAGTGAGAGTCCCCCATCCCCAGTCTAGCAACAACAAAAGGGCAAAAGCTACTCCGTTAACTTCTCTGAGACTTGTGCTCTCACTTGGAAAAATGGGCACAAGTGGAGTTAGGAAACAGTCCCGACAATGTTAATACTTATTTCCACCCTCTTTTTGATTCCTTCCTACTTTGTGTCTTGAGTATGCCAGGTCAAACTAGAACTTTAAAAAAAAAAAATTTGGGGGGCTGGGATTCATCATAGTATATCGTCAGGGAAAGGAGGGGTTTTGCACTGTTATCTAAAAAATAGAAGCAGAGTTGGAAGGTACCTCAGAGGTCATCTAGTTCAAACCCCTGCTCAGTGCAGGAAACCTGCATCTACAGCATCCCCAACCAATGGCTGTCTAGCCTCCATTTGAAAACCCCCAGTGAGGGAGAGCCCACCACCTCCCTAAATAATGGGTTACATTGCCTAACAGCTGTTACCATTTGGAAGTTCATACTAATGTTTAATTAAATCTACTTTCTTGTACTTTGAACCCATTATTTCTAGTCTTACCTTCAGCAGAACAGATCTTTGCCATCTTCTCATGTCTCCCTAGTCTTCTCTTCTCTAGTCTAAACAAACTCAGCTCTTTGAACCTTTGAACCTTGGCTTCCAGACCCGAAACCATCTGTCGCTCTCCTCTGAACCCATTCCAATTTGTTCATGTCCTTAAAGTGTGGCGCCCGGAACTGGACTCAGTACTCGAGGTGAGGCCTGACCAGCACAGAATCGAGGTGAACCTCTTGTAATAGCTGGAAACGATGCTTCTGCTAATGCAGTCTTCTGTTTCTGTTAATGCCGCCTAAAATTGCTTTTGCCTTTTTTGCAGCTGCATCACACTGCTGACTCTCATGCTCAGTTTGTGATCAAGTACAAACCCCAGATTCTTTTCACATGTATTGCTGCCAAGCCAGATATCCCTCATCTTGTATTTGTATATTTGATTTTTCTTAACTAAATGCAGAACTTTCCATTTGTCTCCGTTGAATTTCATATTTTTTTTCCGTTTCAGCCCAGTTTTCCAACTAATATCATTATTAATTTTATTTTTGTCTTCTAAGGTGTTAACTATTCCTCCAATTTTGTGTCATCTGAAAATTTGAAAAGTATTCCCTCCACTCCTTCATCCAAGTCATTAATAAAGATGTCGAACAGTACTGGGCTCAGGACAGAGCCTTGCAGCACCCCACTCCATACATCTCCAGTTTGATGGGGAGACATCGGGTGTTTTCAAAATGAGTAAGGTGATGGGAGTATATTGGTGCTGCTGCAGAGTGCCCACGCAGGTGGAGCGCATGGGGAGCAATTCAAATGGGCAGCTCACAGCGTGGTTACCGTAGCCATGCAGGCAGCCACCACGCACTCCCCCCACCACGGACCGGCTCCGGAAACGCATCACATGGGCAGCAATTCCACCTCCCCCAACCCCACCCCCTGCCATGACACAGCTGTGGAAACCATGGAAGCAAGAAACCATAGCAGCCATTAACTCCATCCTGTCCATGAACCCAGGAATCAGTGCAGCTTCCTGCCAGTCCTGGCCAACCACAGAGTCACATACCAGGCAGGGGAGACCATATTCCACTGCAGGACATGTCCCTTTTAGAGAAATTAGTGTATTTGCATTTGGAAATAAATCAGGCGCATCAAGTTTATTACAATCCATACACACCTTGACTAGGTTGTAAACACAAGTGCTATAGATTCTGGTTGCCTCTTAGAAGTGCATATGTGGGAGTGAGAGAGAAGATCATATGAAATGTTCTCTCTGCTTCTGGCGTGCACCCTCCCCCACCCCCCAAAAACATTGGTTCTCATCCTCCTTGAGCAAAAGGGTGAAGGAGCTGGGTAGGTTAGTATTACTACTGGCACCCTACGTGAGCCAAACAGGAACACTACTGCATACTTCTAAGAACCCTCCTCTTCCCAGCATCCTTGGCAACTGTTCCTTGTATAATATCAATCCACATGATTATTCCACAACTTTTTTTGCTTTATTAATTGATTGTTCATGACCTTTCTTTCTAAAAACCTTTTCCTCTAGCAGCCCCTTCCCAAATGATTGCTATCGTATTTTAGCAGTTTTCTACCCTCTCTAACAGTACTAGAACAAGGGGACACTCCATGAAATTAACTGGTAGCAGATTCAAAACAAGTAAGAGAAAGGGTTTTTTTTCCACTCAGCGCATAATTAACTTGTGGAACTTACTGCCAGAGAAGGTGGTCACGGCCGGTAGTGTAGTTTTAAAAAGGGACTGGATATATTCTTAGAGGATAGATCCTTTAATGACTATTAGCCAAGTAGGTTTTGGGAACGCAACCTCTTACTGTTGGGGGCTGGAACAACAGGGAATGGATTGCCCATTGTGACCTATTGGGTACTTCTCCCAAGAGAAAGAGATTGGCCACTGTCGGAGACAGGACACTGGGCTTAATGGATCATTGGTCTAACCCAGTATGGCACTACTTGTGTTCTTATCTATAACCTAACATATTATTAAGTCTGTACCTCTGTCATTTTGCAATATGCTAGCCCTTATCACCAACATATCTACCCACTCGGCAAGGGAACGGACAGAGATGAGGCTCAGCAGTGGTGATCTGGCTCCTGGTAGGTGCTAGACTACCCATACCATGTACGGGTGAGGGGGGAATCCTCTCCAGGCTACATTTTTCCAGCACATCTGCTCATATTCAACAAGAAAAGGGAAAAGATAGCCCCACAGAAGGCACTTCCGTTTTCCTTTGTTTAAAAGGAGAAATTAGTGATTCAATGACTGGGACCCCAGCAACAACTCAGTCATGTTCATGATTTCAAACTCTTAGTTGTCATGCCTCCAAATACGGACACTTCAGGACACTATAAGCTACAGTTATTATTGAAAGTTACTTTAATAAATTAATCCAATATATTCTGTCAGACACTACTATTTTCCCAACAAAAAATGAAAATAAAAGATTTTTTTAAAAAGCAAGTGAAATACAGAGGTGTAAAGAAGCTTTTCAAAGCTGTGTAAGGTGCCTTAGCTAAAGGGCATATCTGTTAACGTTGAATATCTTTAGACAGTGATCCGCTCCGCAGCTTGCAAGCTGTAACCATTCGCTGCCATCGAGGGTATCCTCCCCAGCTTTGCCCACGTGGCCTCTCCAGCACAACTTCTTGACAGCAAGAGTGTGACTTTGGCTGCAATGAAAAGAACAAGTTGGAGGAAAGCATGTCTGCTGCTGCTGCAAAATGTCAAACTCAGCTGGACGTGGGAATTCAAACCTTGTTATTTATCTAATTAGCACACTCCTTTTCAATGCTGCCAACTGGGAAAAACAGCTTCTCACAACCTGTTTTGTTAAACATGCCAAAATTACTCAAATTATTAACACTGCTAGTGACATTTTTCCATCTCACTCATTAATTAATACTTCAAACTGCAATCTATTTCCAATAAGACCACTTTACTTTCAGGTCAAATAACTCTATTCAGAAAGTCTGCAACTTTTTATACTGAGTGAAAAGTCTGCAAGTTTTCAAAAGCTGCAGACTTTTCACACCTATGAAAAGCTGCAGACTTTTCACAGAGTCAAATGTCTGCACCTTTTCAAAAGTCTGCAACTTTTGACTCTGTACTTTTGACTCTGTATGAAAAGTCTGCAACTTTTGAAAAGGTGCAGACTTTTCATATGGAGCCAAAAGTAGGGAGTGTGTGGGGGGGGGGGGGAATTGACATGAAACGGACTACAGCGTAAAGTCTTTGGGTAATTTCAGCCGTGACGGGCCATTTGGCCTGCCATGCTGAATCATGGTAATTTCGGGATCCATTTCGGATCCCAGTCAGGAATCAGTCTGGCCGTCCTTTAGATGTGTCAGCCTGATTCTGTCTGGGGACTGGGGAGGGGGAGGGGCTGCGTGGTGTGATGTGTGGCCGCACAGCCCTGCCCCCCCAGCGCTACCCCGCCCTCCGGGAGACGGGCGGGCAGTGGCTGGATAGGCAAGGGAACGGACAGACTGGGACCGCTGCGCCTGATCCTGGATAGGCAAGGAAACAGACAGACCGGTGCCACTGTGCCCGATCCTGGACCGTGGTTGGGACCATGGTCTGGGATGGGCCAAACATAACAGACGTTCCATCCCGGAACGTGGCCAATCTAACCATGCTTTCGGACCACCGAGCAGCCGGCGGTCTGAAAGCATGGTCAATGTGGTTCCTGCCAGAGATTCACTGAAGTAAACATCTGGTGGAACTCACATCAGACGTTACAGTATAAACGGCCATCACAGGGGATTCATTGTGGGTGACTGTGGTATCGTAACATCTGAAATTACCTTTTGTGACAGCTGGCTCCTGATAAAGTGAGGTGATTTTAAAAAGCAGAGTCTCATAATTTTTCTTATGCTGTTACGCCAGGACTCCCCTTTTCCCCGGATCCCCTGGCAGGCTTGCCAGCTTATAGAGGGCGGGGGATGGTGGAAGAGGAACTATGCCGCTCCCCTGACCCTCTCCCCCCTCACTGGCGTGGTGATTTATTATCATTATTTGACAACGAACAATTTTTTTCAGAGTGCATTAACTCTGTTTCTACAGAAATGCATTCTGTACAATGAATTCTATAACATTCTCTACACTGACATTGTTAACAGTTTATTGTATAATGTGTATACAATTTGTATACATGTAAAGGACAGAGTTAATGCACTCTGAAAAAAATTCCTCGTCGAATTATGATAATAAACTAAAGTTTAATAATGAAAAATGTGAAAGTCTAGTTATTGATAAAAATGAATAAGAGTAAGTATGTATGGAAAGGAATTAAGTACACATATTGCATTTATGTTGATGAGGATAAAATATGAAATATTCCTCAAATTCCAAAATAATTTCCATGTTTTTGGCGTTTATATCTTGTTGCAATGTATGGACATTAATGTTTTTTTAATTGTAATTGTAATGAATTTGTATGTTTTTTGGAGTTTAAGATGGAGTCAAAATGATTTTGTGATGTTTTTGAAGAAGAAAGGTTTTAGTTTTAAAACTGTTGTGCATTTAATTTTTTTTTTAAACTAACATTTTTTGTTTTGGTAACTCTAATCTATATTTTGTATCAGATATTCTTTTTCTTTGTCTTCTGTTTTAATAAATTGCTTCTCTACTTCCTTTAAATATCTTTGCCTACACGGTCAATTCCTTTATGGGTGGAGTGAGAGCATTTATTAGTCAAACCTAGACTGGGAATTTTGCCAACGAAATTCCTTACTATTACAAAGGGCTCAGGTTCTTAGTGCGGCTTCAAATTAGACACTCTATATCTCGAGGGGGCTGTGTACTCCACTTGGCAAGGGAGTTTATCCATTGGTTCCAGCGCTTTTCCTAGTTAGGAACTCTTGGAGTCTCCTTTTCATCTCCTTGATCGCTCTGGAGGAGAGCGCTTCACAAGCCGCACACCCTCTTTTTACATATCCCTCGCCAAGGCACAACAGACATTGCTTATGCTGGTCTGATACCGGGACAATTGCAGCACACAAGGTGCAGCGTTTAGAGCCAGGGCGCTTCCCAGAAGGTGTAGCCATAATGGTGGTCTCACCACAACAGAAGAAAATACAGAGCTAACTAACTACTAAACAACTAGCTATATACTAATAATAACTAGAAGAGAACTGCTCAATTTTTATTTTATTTTTCTTTAAACCAGTTGAGAGCAAGCTGTTCCCGAGTTACCAGTGGCGGTCTGAAGGAACTGCTGAATTCGGCTCTGCCCCCTCCTCTATACCTCAGCCTATTGTGAGACTACAGCAGAGGTGAGAGGGAGGGGGCAAGAGCACGAAGCTTCCAGAACTAGAACTCTGCCTTGAAGCAAACTTAGGACTGCTCTTAAAGAGACAAGCTATCCGGAATGCCAAAGGCATTCACGAGATCACATGAACCTATAAGCAAGAATCATGGAACCACTTGAAAAAAAAAGAATTTTATTTCTAGAGCACTCCCCTGCCGAATGGCACTCGGAATGCTTTGTAACTTAAAATAAATTTAAAACAGAAACTAAAAGCCATTTAAAAGGGAAAGGTTAAAAGGGAGAGAAAACACATCCAGGGGAACCAGCAATGGATCCTAAAAGCACCTGGAGAACAAATAATTCTTCAGGTGGGTTTTAAAAGTGAGGAGGGTGGAACTGAGATGATCTGAACTGTGCATGCTAGGTGCACACACCAGGAAGACAGACATCTGCTGCAGAGTAACTTGCCCTGGCTGCAGAGCCACACGGTGTGCAATCTGCTCCACAGCAGATTGCTACATGCTCCTCTTAACTGGAGCAACTTGCCTCACAGCTACAAAACTCTCCAACATGCCTTTTTTCCTATCCACCCTCACACCTTCCCATACCATGGTCAGGGAAGAGGAACTCTGAGGATTCCCAGAACTAAGGAACCAACGTGGTGGAAGAGGGCAAGGAGTGGCCACAGCCTGAGGGAAGAGACATGCCTATAGCGATGCAACACGCACCTTGAAATAAAGTTTTTTTGGTTCTGAATAAGTTTGCTTCCTTGACTCTTTTTAATAAAGTTCAGGAATGTCAACGCAGGTCTTCCCTGCTGTAGAACTTCTTGGTGTTTCAAAAAATGTATCCGGGCTCTAGCTGGAACCAAAACCTTCCATGCCTTTAATGGAGTCCCTCAAAACAAATTCATAATTTAAATACTGCAGAAGCCCTGAAGCATTTCCTTGGTTATGGTTCTTGGACAGGGCAGTCATGGAGTACGATACCTGGTGTCAGTCTCAATACACTTTTTCCAATCAAGCGACTCTGGCTTCTCTCTCGGCTTCCATGTGTACAAGGTAACCTTTCCACTCTCTGACCCGACTGCAACAACGTAGCTGTTTTTGAAGAACAAGGATATTAGCTGTAACAATAACTTCCAACCACGACCCACTACTGCCCAACCACAAGCTTTATGGTTTTGGAACTTGCCCTTCAAACCATTCTCAGTTTTAGCATAAAAAAAAAAGAGCGCATGCAATTTAAAAAACAACAACAAAAAACTCCACCACCTTTTATTGTAATAAAAGAGCAAACAGCCCCAGAAAGTGTGTTTGTCATGAGAGGGAGATTGCTCTGTTGGTCCCAAATGTAAGAGATTGAGAGGAAGCAGTTCAAATGATATCTTTTATTGGACCAGCTTCTGTTAGTTGTTGGTTCAATAAGAGATATCATTTGAAGTACTTTCTCTCCATTTCTTTGCCCTCAGAAGTATACATACCAGGTATACATACCACACAGGGAAGTCCAGTGCTTATCTTTATGGAAAGGAAATTCAAACATCATAGGAAAGTTTTAAAGGCTCACATTTTAGCAGCATAGAGCACTGTTTAAAGTGGAAAGCAAGTTAGCCACTTTTACTTAAAAAAACAAAGCAAGTACCTTCCATCAGGAGCAAGCCCAGGACTAATGCTGACTGCAGTGACAGAATCCCCCACATTCAGTACTGAGGAGCAAGGCACGATGGCATCTGGACCATTCTCTTCCAGAGCAATATCTGAGCAACATTCACCCCAGATAACGACCTAATGGAAACAAGACAATCCATCACAGAAACATTCACTTCAGCTATTGTGCGGCAATAATATACGCTAGAGAAGATGGCTTTAATAAAATATTTGTCAAAAGTGTGCAGAATGAAAAGTAAAATAAAATCCTTTAGGTGAGATGTGGGCGCTACTTAGAACATAACCATTATCCCAGAAGGTACAAAAATAGAACTTGGAAGGTAAGAAGTAAAGCTGCATGATTAAACAGCAAGGCTCAAGACAGTATTAAAGCCAAAGAGAGATCTTGCAAAATTTGGAAATTTAA
The DNA here is from genome assembly GCA_003113815.1 of Sphenodon punctatus. Taxonomy (NCBI): domain Eukaryota; kingdom Metazoa; phylum Chordata; class Lepidosauria; order Sphenodontia; family Sphenodontidae; genus Sphenodon; species Sphenodon punctatus. Next base: position 998,796 of record QEPC01006951.1, on the reverse strand, counting down.
CCTGAGCAAAGCCAGTAGAACAGGAACATAAAAAACAAACTAGCCAGTAAAAGAAAAACAAGAAAGCTGAAGATGGATTTAAAAGAGCAAACACAATTGAGATATGAGAAAAGTAATGCTGAAACAAATGGATAAATATCAAAAAAGTAATCAGGTCCAGGTGGTACATAAGAACCCTAATGAATTTGAGTGAGGTAGCTCTAGCAAAAGATATGAAATGTTGTACTAAGAACAGTTTCCAAGAGGAGGAATGCTATAAAAGGAGAGGGGAGGGGTGGGGTTCCAAGGTACTAACCACCCTGTTCCTTCAAACCTCTAACTCAAAAGACCTTTATGCTTCTTTTTCTTCTTGAAAAGGACACATTCTTGCAAGAAGGGCCCATGAAGAGGGATGGGAGGCAGAGAGAGTTCAGTAGAGTAACTGGCCTGTACTACTTCCAAATCACACTGGTCCATGGCAATTTTTCTCCAAAAAGAGGGCAGCAGCAGTCACCTCATGAACTGGTTCCGAACCCTGTCAAAACTTGTTCCAAGGCAAAAGAGAAACTACAGCTAAGGAAGAGGATTTAAACGGTTAACTACTCTTGCAGGATTTCTTCTTCTGCTTCTGCTGAGGATGGTATGACTTCCTCAAAGCCAAAGGAGAGCAGGAGTTGGAGTGTGTCTGGAGAGGAAAGATTTATTTTGTACTGACAGTGAAATCCAATGCATGTGCTGAGGATCTCGTCTCCTACATTCAGTTCAGTGCTCCAACAGTTTGGTTACAAAAATGGGCCTTCACTTTCAAGTCTGATTATGGCTTTTGTATCATAGTGTACACAATATTCAAGGTGTGGTTGCACCACTGATTTATATAGCAGCATAGTGATATTTTCTGTTTTATTCACTATCCCTTTCCAAATAATCCCTAACCCTTTTTGACCATTGCTGCACACTGAGCTAAGTTTTCAATGAATTTCCACAATAACTCCAAGATCCTTTTCCACAGTGGTAATCCCTAATTTAGGGTGCTAACAAATGAGTTGTTAGCCCACACTAGCTAACGTTAGCCCACATTGTTTATTAGGTGGTCGCCCCCACCAGACATGGGGCTGCCACTCACTGTACCTGCAGCCCACACTCACGTAGTCTCAGAGAACGTGAAGCCTGCCACGTGGGCAAATGCTGATTGATGGGACGTTGGTAATGTGGGCACACATTAATTAGCTTGCGGGCAGCGCACAGTTCCACCAACAGCATAGAGTCATGGGCGGAAATGCTAGAGTGCTGGAAGAGCAATCACTTCCTGTGGTCCTCTTTGCTTTCGCTTTCACTGGTGCTACCTGTGGGGGTCTAGCAGCAAGCGCATGAAAGACATTCTGGGAGCTGCCTGTTTATTAAGCTGGACACCAACATGAGAGAGCGGAGGCTGCACGGACCGAACCCAGACTGCAGCAGACGAACATCTTGTTTGCTTTTACCCTTAGAGCCCAGCATTGTGTAGGTATAGTTTGGATTATTTTTCCCTATGTGCATCACTTTGTACTTGTCAACATTAAATTTCACCTGCCACTTAGTTGCCCAGTCTTTCATGATCCTCCTGCGATTCCTCATAGTCCACCCAGGTCTTAACTACTTTGAATAATTTTGCATCCTCAGCAAGTTTGATCACATCACTCTTTAGAGCTGAAACGAGAATGCAAAGCATTCTCATCTTGATAGTAAGCTCCCTCCCTGGTATCTTCATCACTCCACCTCCAAGGGAAAGCAGCGCAGCCCTCTCCAGATAATGTCAATGCCAGGGCTATGCATGCTTATCCCCACCAGCCCATCATTCCTGCAAACATGTCACCACAAAAGGATCCTCAACATGAGGATTGACAAAATTTTGCCCCCCCTCTGTCACTTCCTAAGCGATTGTGCGCTGCCATTGTCCCCCAAAGGAGCAAGCAGAAGTAGATTCCTTTCTTTTTACATTTTGCACTCCAATTCTGCCAATAAAGTTATTCTGCTTTTGCTAAATACTCTGATTTTTGTTCTTCTGAGGCAGAGAAGGAATTGGACGTTGGGATTTGGGGTTGGGATTTAGGCATCAGGTGGAGTGTGTGTGTAAAGGGTTTCTGAAAAATGAAGCATGATGGGTTGAGAGAATGGGACTCCTGGAAGGGAATGCCTCTGACCCAGCACTCCATGTTCTCAGAGACCAAAACTCTGGCGGGGATCCTCCCTCTGCTGGCCCAGCAGGTACGGAGTTTGGGGGTCCTGTTGGACTGGCCTCCGCCAGGTTTGTCAGGTGGAGGCAGTGGCAAAGGGAGTCTTTTGCCGATTACATCTTGTGCGTAGGGTACAGCCATATGTCTCAAACTCCGACCTGGCCACCCTCATCCATGCATTCATCACCTCTAGGTTAGATTACTGCAACATGTTCTATGTGGGGCTGCCCTTAGTAACGGTTCAGAAGCTGCAGCTGGTGCAGAATGCTGCGGCCCACCTCCTGATGGGGACGGGCCATAGGGAGCACATTGCACCAGTGCTCCGGGCTCTGCACTGGCTGTCTATAGTGTTCTGGGCCCGATCCAAGGTGCTGGTGTTGACCTTTAAAGCCCTACATGGCCTGGGCCCCTCCTACCCGAGAGACCGCCTCACTCCCTGGGCTCTGGAATGATCTCTGTGATCTACCGGGGGCGCCTTCTTGAAGGACCCCCAGGTAAACTGGGGGGCCACGATGGAGAGGGCGTTCTCAGTGGTCACACCGCGGCTGTGGAACTCCCTCCCAGAGGAGGCTCGCCTAGCTCCCAGCTTGTTGGCCTTCCGCTGGGCCTGTAAGACCTGGCTGTTCGTCCAGGTCTTTGGCGGAGGGGGGGATAAAGGGATAGGGGGTGGGATTTTTAGCCAGCGGGTCTTATCTCTTTTTATTGTATTTATTGTCTTTGTAACGTCCCCCTCCTGTTTTTTGTATATTTTTATTTGGTTTAAACTATGTAACCTGCCTCAAGATGCTGTGAGGCTGGATGGGGCGGGGTAGAAATTACTAAATAAATAAATAAACTGTGAGTGTGAGCTGCATGTACGGTGGGTGGCAGCCCCATATCCAGTCAGGACAAACATCTAATAAACAGCATGGGCTAACATTAGCTAATGTGGGCTAATATCCCATTTGTTAACACCCTAAATTAGGGATTACCACTGAGGAAAAGGATCTTGGAGAAACCTTAGCTCAATGTGCAGCAATGGGAAGGGGAAGAGTCCAGAGGGGAAGGGTGGTGAAGGAATCACAATCACACCAAATATATGGTTATCATTGTTTTATTAAACGGGGATCAAAGAGTGACTGCTGGTAGAGGTTGATCATGTGGCACTGAAATGGTGATTAAAATAGCATTGCTCTGGTGTGCAGACCACTCTGTAGGCCTTTATAAGCCATGGTTTTATTTAATTAATTTATTTATTTATTTATATACTGCCCCTCTCCTGCCCAATGGCAGCTCAGGGCGGTTTACAATCCTATAAAATATCAAATATAAAAATATAATATACTAAAATACAATAATAAATATTTTAAAACACAGGCTAGACAAAAAACCCAATCCCCCCAAAAGAAAGAACCACCCGTCCCCCTCACCGAACACCTGGCAAAAGAGCCAGGTCTTCCTGTCTATGGAAGGAGGGGAGATTCGGGGAGAGGCGAATCTCCGCTGGGAAGGAGTTCAACAACCGTGGCACGGCCACTAAGAATACTCGCTCAAACGTGGCCACCCAGGAAACCTGGGGGACCTCCAAGTGGGCGTCCCCGGCCAATGACAAGGGCCGATACAGGACACAACGGGTGAGGCAGTCCCACAGGTAAGTGGGACCCAGGTCGTACAGGGCTTTAAAAGTAATAACCAACACTTTGAATCGGTCCGGAAGACTATAGGCAGCCAGTGCAGAGACAGGAGCACTTGAGTTATGTGCTCCCAGCAGCCCGCCCCCACAAGAAGACAAGCTGTCTCATTCTGCGCCAGCTGCAGTCTCCGGGTCATCACCAAAAGTAGCCCCACAGAGTGCATTGCAGTAGTCTAATCTTGAAGTGATGAATGCCTGGATGACGGTGGCAAGATTGGAGCCTGAGATATACGGCTAAAGATGTTGAACCAGATGTAATTTACTAAATTCACTCCTCGCCACAGCCACCAGACTCCAAATCTGAGGGACTAAGGAGGGATGCACCCAATCAATGATGGTAGCCTCCACTCCCTCACTCTTACTCATTAGCATCACTTCCGTCTTGTCGTGATTCAGCTTCAGACGGCTTGTCCTCATCCAATCCCTCACTGCAGCCAGACACTGGGAAAATACAGAGACTGCCGGGCCTGGGTCAGATGAAAATGAGAGGTACAGTTGGGTGTCATCAGCATACTGATGGCACCGAACTTCAAACCCTCTTACAATCTCGCCCAAAGGCTGCATGTACATGTTGAACAGAGGAGGAACTGAATAGATCCCTGCAGGATTCCACATACAGTCAGTTTTAGTGGGTATGCAGGGTCCCCGAGAACGAGGTGCATGACCATTCCCCTCAAATGGACGGCCCAAAATCTCTAGTTTACATACGCCTGAAAAAAAGGGCAACTGATGGAAGAGGAGGCATCATGGTCTTCCCAGAGCACACAGAGAGCATATCCATAGAATGGGCACAGTAGTCCATGACTGCCTGTAGAAGCATGGAGAAGAACCCCTTGCAGATTAAGAAATAAAAGTTAATTCGTTCTTTAAGATGGCGCTGTACATTTTTACCTATGGGATCATGACACCACATGATTGGCATCAGATCGCTTTCTCACTAACAATCTTCCAAGCTAGAGTGTTCTGGAAGATTCCGGTTCCTACCCCTCCCCTCAACACCCAACTAAACAGCTCTTTAGTTCAATAAAGATAGAAAGAAAGAGCCCTCCAAACAACAAGGATATGCAGAGCTGCTTCTAGAGAAGAAAAAGATGAGGAAAAAGAACAGGTAGGGAGATTACCTGGTTGATGTGAAAAGCAGAAGTAATTTTCAGACAGAAGGCTGGGTCCATTCTAAGCTGTGCCTTATCCTTGAAGAGGAGAAGCTCTGAGTGCTGCTAGTTTGGAGACTCATCTGGAGGACATTATTGCCACCAGGAACAGAAATTTGTATGTGACGTGTTGCAAGGACAGGGACAGAATATAAGTCAGATCCCAAATCGGGGTTGGAGTAACAATTGGAGGGTAAAGGTTGGTCATGCCTTTTAGGAATTGTTTCATAGTGGATTCTGCAAATAAAGTTAAACTGTAGGGATTGCGCAGGTGAGCTGAAATAGCAGCAAGATATACCTTTATGGTGGAGTTTGAAAGTCCTGATTCCTTTAAGTGAAAAAGAAAATCTAAAATGGTTTTCAGCGAGAAGGTCTGTGCATCAAGATTGTGGTCCTTACACCAAGAAGTGAATCTGTTCCCCTTTATAGAGTAGATTCTTCTAGTAGATGGTTTTTGGAAGTTCAGTATAATTTTTTCCAAATGGTTGGAAAGAGTCTGGTCTGGTTGCTTCACCCTATAAACCAAGCTGTGAGGTGTAGGGAACAAAGGTCCGGATGCAGGAGAGTGCCTTGGTTCTGTGTGAAGAGATCGATGTAGAGAGGAAGGAGTCACCTCTGACTGGCCACTGCGCGGAGAATTGAGTACCAGGCCTGTCTGGGCCACTCGGGTGCTAGGAGGATGAGCTTGGACTCATCCCTCTGTGCCTTACACAGAGTTTTTTATATTAGAGGGAACAGGGGGAAAGCATATGCATATATCCCTGTCCATGAGATCGCAAAGGCGTCTGACCTCGAGCCCGGCACCATACCTCCTCTGTTACAAAATACAGGAAGTTTGTTGTTGTTTGTGGCAAATAAGTCTAGTTGGGGAATTCCCCAGGCACGGAAGAGTTGGTCCACCACTCTGGTTGCGAGGGACCATTCATGTCTGTGATAATGAGCTCTACTCAGGTGGTCAGCCAGGACATTCTGGTCGCCAGGAAGATGAATCACCGATGGAATGACTTGAGTGGTTATGCACCAATGTCATGTTGAGAGTGCCTTGTTGGTCAGTGGTTTTGATCTTGCTCTGCCCTGTCTGTTGAGGTAATAGACTGCGGTTAAATTATCCAAGATGATCTGGACACATTTCCCTTATATGACGTTCTTGAAGGTTTACAGGGCTAGGCGGATAGCCCTCGGCTCCAGGAAATCAATATGTAAGGTGCGTTCCACTGGTGACCACAGTTCCTGAGTTGTGAGGTCATTGCAGTGAGCACCCCAAACCTTCCAGAGACGCATTGGTGATGATGGATATGATGAGGTCTGGATGATAAACAGGACACCTGGAAATGGCCACCAAGATAGAGCATGGGCTTATAAGTCAGTGGTTAATGTTGTATACCCCTGGTAAGTAATGATTTCTCATCCAGTACTATAGGGGGTGTAGTCAGTTTTGCACAGGGTGTTACTGTTGTCGTTGACGCTAGAAGTCCCAGTAGTTGGAGAAAGAAGCATATTGGCTTTTTTGGTTCTCGGGCTAACTGGTAAATCATGCGTGTGATGTTTCAGAAACACTCCCTTGGTAGAAAGGCTCTCGCCTGGGTAGTATTTATTACCTACCCTACAAAGGCAATGAGCTGTACAGGCTGTAGTTTTGACTTCTTGTAATTTATGAGAAGGCCTAATTCTTTGATTAGCATGTCCGCATGATTGCGAAGAACATCTGCCGAAGAGACTGATTGAGACAGTTGTCCAAATATGGATAGACTGTTACTCCTTCTTTTTGAAGGTGTGCCGCTACCAGGACCATATATTTGGTAAACACCCTGAGTATATTGGTAGCAGCGGCTTCCTGTAAGGAGGTATTTTCTGTGAGATGTTCTTATGCTAATGTGGAAATAAGCATCCTTGAGGTCAAGTACAACGAGCCAACCGTGTTGTTTTAGGGTAGGGAGTATAGTCACTAGTGAGGTCATATGAAACTTAAATCTCGGCACATACTGTTGGGTGAGTGGATAGGCCGGGTCCCCCAAGATGCAGGGGGGCATCAGCACCCCCTCGATCCGGGTCATCCCCATGTCCGCAAAGTCCCCGCGGTACATCCGGGCATAGAAGGGAGAGATGGTTATGATCCAGGCATCGTGGCTGCGCCTAGAGTGTCCCATGTAAATGTCTATGAACTGTCCCCGGTGGTCCACGACTGCCTGCAGCTGCAGGGAGTGGTACCCGTGCTGGTTGACATGTTCTGCAGCCTCCCCATCGGATCGGTGGAGGATCTCGATGTGGGTGCTGTCCACGGTGCCCATGCAGTTGGGGAATCCTCCAGCCATAAAGCCGGCCATCACGGTCTCCTGGTCCACCAGCTGGATCGCTCGGTCCAAGAGCATGCCCTCCACTGCCTCGCAGATGTCTCACAGGATCCCGGCGATGGTGCTCACCCCGACGCCGAAGTGCTGCGAGATGGACCGGCAGGAGTTGGGCGTTGCTAGGGCCCAGACCCCGATGGCCACTGGACCATGGGAATGGGGGCCCGCATGGGGGTGTGCTGCCGCTCCAGCCAGGGTGTTAACAGCTCCGCGAGTCACAGGAGGATGCGCCTGTCCATCCGAAAGTGCGCTCTCCAGGTGGCCTCATCCCACTGAGCCAGCGCCCTGGCCCACTACCCTTGTGCCCGCTCTGTGACCCATATCCGCCAGACAATGGGCATATTGAGCAGGGCTGCACGCCCCATGGTCTCCCTCCGCCACTGGAGGCGGCCGGCCACCTCGCGGAGCACAGCAGCCCGCTCCTGGGCGCAGATGACGGCCTGTCGGGCTGTCCTGAACACCCACTGGGCCCTGAGCCGAGCCAGGGAGTGTATGCGCCCATGGTGGGCTCCCCAGGCTCTAGCAGCGCTCCTGGCCATGCACACGCACAGGCAGGTGGCCAGGTGCACCTCTGCAGTCTGGATGCGCAAGAGGTCCGTGTGCAAGCGGTACCACTCCACGCAGATGGCTAGGTGCATCCCGCAGGCGCCCAACCATCCCAGCTCCATGGTGAATGGTGCCCCGGGTAGGTTGGAGCCACATCCATTATAGGCTGGGGCATGTGTCGCCCCGCCCCCAGGTCACGACCTGCCAACCAGGCGGGGGGCCCCAGGTCACCTCTGTCGGCCTCTCCGGTCGGCTGGCCCGGCTCCTGCAGGGCGACCGGGGAGGCAGCGGGCGCCCCATTGCGCACACCTGCAGTGCCTGCACGGGGCCTGGCGCATGGTCTGGCCTGCGCCCGGGCGTGCGGGCAGCAGCTGCATTCCTGCTGTCATCACCTCCCACCTCTCTGTGTTGGCTGCCTGTTGTCCTCGCCGCCCTGATTAGTGTGTAGGCTGTCCTGTACGTGTGTTTGCTTCCAGCAGCTGGGCTGGGTCCACACCGCACGCCTTGCTCGTTTGCCGTGCCTTGTTGTGGCCTGTGGCCTTATCACTTGGCCTTGGAGCTCCCCTGCTTCCCATGCCGTCCCTCCAGGGATTGTGGGGCCCCTCTTTCCTTGCAGTTAGTATCCGCTGCTTGCTGGACCATGGCTGGCAGCACTTCCCCAGGGCTCGTGGGCCCCCCCCATAGCTGTCCAGAGAAAGCGAGATCATGGCCCTGTGTGACCTGTGGCACAAGCGACCTTCCACAAGATCATGGCCCTGTGTGACCTGTGGCATTCCCCGGCTGTCAATTGCTCCTGAGCTCCCCGGACAGCCTCATAGGTGCCTATGCGAGTCTGAGCTCCTGCACTACTTTGGCTATGAAGCAAGCGCCCGCGATTGTCGGCTGCATGCGAAGATGCTGGGCCTTTCCTGATGGGCGCATCCCAGAGATGAGGTGCTCGCATGTGGGGTGGTCTGCGGCGGAGACCGTGTCTGCTCTCTCTGCGTGCAGCCTGGCCGTCTACATGGCCTGTCTGGCGGAGGGGGCCCCTGCCCTGGCCTTGTCCTCCTTTGGCTGTGTTCACGGGGCCCGTGGGTACCAGCGGTCGCGTGAGGTGGTGTATCACCACCTGTTGGAGCTCGGTCACCTTCCGTGGCCCCCAGCTGATGACAAGCCGTCAGAGTCCACTGGGGCGGAGCTGGCTGGTGTGTGGTCCTGATCCAGTGACTAGGTGGGGCTCACCATGTAGGATCCCTTCGAGGCGTACTACCTCATCGCCCACCACATGTCTGCGCTGGGATACCATCGGGGCATGCTTCAGTGGCCACACTTCATGCACGTGGCAGGCCACCTGACCCTGGGCCCCTTCGTGGCCCCCTGCAGCTGGCTGTGAGGCCCCCTGTGCCTTCCGGGCCCTGGATGCTGGCCCTGCTGTGAGCTCCCGCCTCCGCTCTGACGCCGTGGGTCGCTGCCCGCTCCCTCCATGATGTCCCGGGCTCACTGCTGTGCTGACTGGTTCCTGGGGTTCTGCTGCCCCTGCCTGTGCCTCTGGGCCCCCTCCACGGGGCCCCCCTGTCCATCTCTGCAACCGGTGTTCCCCTCCGTGGCTGCCTTCTTCCGTGGCTGTGTCCTGATCTCCGAGCTGGCACCCCATGTGCTGCTGTCCTTCATCGTCCGTCCGCAATCCCTCCTGTGCCCGTGGCCCCACCCCTCTTGGGTGACTCTGTGACCATGGGGTTCTGGGATCCCCAGACTGCACCTCCCGGCGGGGGTGTATGTATGTGTTTGGACCGGCTGTTCTGCTCCTCGGCTCCGGCTCACCTCCATCCCATCCCATCCATCACACCCTCGCCGGCGTATGGGGTCCCTGTCCGCCTCCTGGACCGTTCCCAGGCTGCTCCCTGCCTGTGTGGCCTCCCCCGTGCCTGTGTGCTGCCCCTGAGGGATTCCCTCCGTGCCAGGGCTGCCTGTGTAGCTGTGGGGTTGCCCGTCCTGTTGTCGGGGTTCTGGCTGCCGTTCCCCGTGTCCTTCCCTGCCCCCAGGCCGGTCCCCCCCCGCTTCCCTGGCCCCGGGTCCCCCCTGCCCCCCTTTGTGCCGTGTGTGTTGGCCGTCCCGCTGTGTTTCCCCTTCCTTTCCTTTCCCGTGCGGGTGCGTATGCGCCCAGGCGTGTGTTTGTGCTGTGTGTTCCGCTGTGATCTCGCTTTCTCTGTGCCTGTTGTGTGTGCTGCCTCAGCTGCTCTTCTCCCTCCTCCCCCTCCCTTCCCGTTTCCCTTGTGTGTGTGTTTCCTTTTGGCCCTTCTGGCTTTGTTTGCTCTCAGTCGGCCATGTCTGCCTCCCGCCCCTCCCCGGTGCCCTCTGGGTGTTTTGACCACAGCCCGGAATCGGAATCACGTCTGTTGCGCTGCCCCGGGCTGTGGTCTGGCGGGCCGATTCCCTGCCGTGGTCCCACTCCCATCACGTCTGTTTGGGGCCTTCCTGGACCACGGGGAGGTGGTTGGTCGGCTTGCCACCACTGGTGATCCACTGTGGTGAATCGGGGGCCCGTAACGTCTGAAATCACCCTTAAGCTTTCCTACGCGGATCCCTGACCCCATGGTGAAGCTAATTCCTAGGAGAATCTCAGGGCAACAAGGGGGCAGAATATCTAAGTTCTTATTTATGTTGGACCCAGAGGAGGGCTCTTACTTTAGCACAGTTCAACCTTCTCCTCTCTGAGGGCAGGGTTAAAGGGATACCTTACAATTTAAGGATCTGTAAGGTCTGTAATTTTTTTTAATTTTATTTATTTATTTTGCAAATTTCTACCCCGCCCCTCCTGCAATGCAGCTCGGGGCGGCTTCCAACATTAAAAACCATAAAATACAATAAAATCAATACAAAACAATCAAACAAATGCTTAAAATATTAAATATGGGGTGGGAAGGCACGGGCCCCTAGGGGTCCACGGTGCCTGAGGAAGGTGGAGGTCTTCACCCCCCCACTAAGGGGGAGGGAGGTGCCGGGTCCAGGGTCCGCACGTGGGGGGCTGGTGCTGATGAATGCGAGGTCCGTTGTTAACAAGGCCCCAGTTATCCATGATTTAATCTTGGATGGGGCCGTGGACCTCGCATGCATCACGGAGACCTGGCTGGATGATCTGGCCGGTCCAACTTTGGCGGATCT
>QEPC01006951.1:943065-981170 GCA_003113815.1 Sphenodon punctatus | reverse complement strand
GCGGCGGCAGCGGCGGAGCACCTGGACCCCCCGACCAGCAGCAGGGCAGCACGGACCCCCCGCAGCAACGGCAGGGTAGGTGGATAGAGGCACCGTCCTGCAGGCTCCCTCTCCAGTCAGATGAAACTTCTGTCTTGTATGCTTTCTGGCCAAAATTGGGATATTACTGTCCACAAAGCTTTTGGCAGCTGCAATAAAAGGCCAGACTTGCTATTGTGAATAGCTGTTACCCCTAAACTGTATGCTCTGCTCTGGGGTCCTTTTGGGTTTATTTTATAAGAGTATTTTTATAATGTTTTATTTGTATTGTATTGTGACAGCCATTGGCTTTGCAATTAAAGCAGAATTATATTATAAACAAGGCTCACTTTAAAATCATAGGATAGATGACAAATATATTAAATAACTATTAGAGTTAAGAGTCACTAAAGTTACTGAGTGTTACTAAAGTCACCGAGTACCAGATTAACATACAGAAATGTATTTATTTTATTTTTTTAAAGGATACATTATACACTATTACCACCAGGAGCCTGAGGCTTTGAATTGTTAACTGGAAGGTCTCCAGATGAACAGTCCATTCCAAGGGAAGTACTATAACTCTCTTTACATCATTATACTGAAAAAGGAAAGCCAGTCACAATCCACCACGTGTACACAGAGTTTTACCTTCAGTGTGACTGCTCGTGTGCAAGTAACTTTATGTGCGAGTTTGTCTATTTGAGAGAGTGGAATATCTGCTCAATTCCAGTACCTTTATTTCAAACTGGAACTTACCTTATGCTATGTTTTCTGCCATGTTTTATTAGTAGTACTTATTCTATTTATTATAGTGGTATTTGGGAGCCTCAGGATTTAAACAGGGTCACATTGTGCTACGCAATGTACAGACACAGAGCAGAGACAGTGACTTCACCAGAGCTAACAAGAGGAAACGGGAAGCAGAAACAAACAATGAGACAGGACTGGCCTGCATAACAAGCAGTGAACCTTTTGTGATGGTTACCTTTTTGTCCCGACTTCCTGTAATGAAATATTTGCTGTCCGGGGTCCAATCACAACACCAAATGATGCGACTATGCACAGCTGTATTTTGGTCTGTGTGCACGAAGAGACTGTATTCTGGTTCTGTAATGAAAAGCATGAAAACAGAAAATGTCTTGTGGAGGTGGAGGGATGACTATTTTACCTTGAAAGCAATAGACTAAAGGGGTAAAAACCATGACAACAACAACAGGGCACAAGTCTATCTACAGCTCCAACTGACTGTACAGAAGCGGAGGACACTTAGCACTTTGCATGATGAGATTACATCTGTTTTGCATTTGTTTTCATACATAGTCTGTGGCCAATCAAATAACTAGTCCGTCTCTAGCAGAAGATTACTGTTAGCTTTAACACCAGACAGGAGGTTGGAGCTGCTGTTGGAACTGATGACTCAACCTCTTTTAGTCTTTAATTACATTTCACACGGATAGGAGACTACTCTGCATTTAAGTCTTGCCAAGTTCCACTTCCCAACCTTCACTTTCCTCTGAACATCTCCTATTACAAGCAGAGCCCCGATCCCTCACTTAACATACATAAATAGGTCTCTTTGAAGCTGGTGCATACTGGCAACATATTAAAAGAGCAACATTATCAGCAGAGACAACACATTTGCTGTTGAGCTCTTAGTGATGTCACTTGCAGGGAGCAATGCACACAGCATTGCTATGGCTGTTAACGACTATGCAGCTTGCTCTGTAGCAGTAAAGCTACAATGACACCTTCTACAGCAGTGCAGCATAGGACAATAGTCTGTTCTGGGAAGCTTTCCAAGCAATGAGATACGTTTCTGGACATGCTACGGACAATAAAGTTGTTGAAGACAAACCATTCACAGCCAAGGTTTTGTTTTGTTTCAAGGAAAACTGATACACAAGGGAATATTTAATCCCATTTTACAAATCTAAAGCAAGCATGCTGAAAACATGCAAAATGTACAGTGCATAAACAATACAGTGTTTAATCACGTCTTTTTTCAAATATCGATAAAAGGCTACAGAATTAAGGTTCATGTTGCTGATGTCTGTAGTTTGGCACTCAGATTTTGTAGTGAACAATACCCCATGTGCGGCTGTACGTCAAAAGCAGGACAATATCACCGTGAGTCTTAACTATATGGTTCCTGTCGTAATATAATCCAATGGGTGCTTTTGGGGGGCACCCACCATATGTTTAACATCCACACTAACAGTTGGCAAGCTGTAAGTTTCTAATGTGGTCGATCCCAATCCCCAGGGATCCTGTGTGCGCACATGCATATGCACAGTTTCAATGGGACACAATGTACCCGCAATAGAGATCCCCACGGTTTGACTGTGACTCTATGCGGCTTAGGATCGGCCCCATTGTAGTTAGCGCAACACATGTCCATGCTTGCTGCTAGCCCCACAGAGAATCACTGTCTTAGTTTTATACAGTACCTACCTGCAGACTGTCAGACAAATGGTCCTTCTAGCCCAGTGTCCTGCCTCAGACAGAGTCAGAATGAAATGCGTCAGAGACGTGTATGAAGAATCCAAAGGACCATGATGGAGTGACCCATCCCATTTTCACTCCCAGCTCTTGACTCAGAAATTTAGAGACATGCCAAGCATGAAATTGCATCAGACACAGTGGGGCTGATTACTGTTTATTTATAATGCATTGTACTTTTTGCTTGCTTTCAGCATGCTTGCCTTACATCTATAAACACAAATGTAAACATGCTAAGCTTGCTTTACCCAGAGTTTAGAAATGAAAAAATAACTTCAGTCCATCAGCCTAAGTGCAGCATATTCATTAGTACAGCACAACCTCCCATCTCCAGACCCCTCGGGGAACAAGTATTTTGTCCTAGTATGGATGTGTTGAGATAGGAGAGGGTCATAAAGCACGTCCAGAATAAAGAGATAACTTTATGTGGGAGGTGATAAGTGTACTGTTTTAAAACAAGATAGGACAATGTACCATGTTCTGCTATAGACATCAAGGTTTATTAGCTAACATGGTCAGAAGATGCAGCTTCATGCTTAGGAAGGATCTCTCTAAACCTCTCACTGCTAGAAGCTGGAATGAATGCCAGAGGATGGAGACTCCATGATTAGTTTGTTTCTTGTACACTTCCTCTAGCACCACTGTTCTGCTCTCAGCATGAACGGGATACTCGGATATAGAGACTATTGTTCTGACCCAGAATGACAGTTCTTTTGTTGCATCTGACTTCAGGCCAGTTGCAGCATTAACCCAACCAGCAAGGTCTTAGACAACATAAATTATCTCTACCTCTTGAGCAGGTCTCCCTAAGTGCTTAGCAGATTAGAGTCAGAGTCCATGCAAACTGTGGTACTGACATCCCTAAACACAAAGTCGTTGGTATCGAAGCACTTGACAAAGACATAATAGCTTCCAATGTAACTTGGCGCTGTATATAAGCAAAAGAGACTTTCATGCAATTTAAGCTGCAATGCCAGAGATTTCAATGGGGTTCCACTGGCATGAGTGCATCTAAGAGCACAGCATTAAGCTTTGGGGATTTTTGCAGCACTGAAGGTTCTAATCAAGTCAGTTTCTGCTACCTAATTGCACCAAGAAACCATGCTACGTTCGTTATTCACCAAGTAGAGAACGCATATCCAGAAGGCTGAAGTCGTCTTACACTCAAAGCAAACAAAGTTTTGAGCATGTGTAAGTCCAGTAGTAATTCTGTCTTGATTAGCAATTCAGAGATAGTGTGGGGTCTCCGTTTTGGTCCCAAATGACAGAGACACGAAGTAGTTCAAATGATGAGGGGGAGGGGGTCCGCACATATTGTATTTTAAATTGTTTTGTTTTTTTAAAAAATTGTTTTTATTGAATGTTGTTCGCCGCCCCGGGGTGCCCTGAGGGCAGGAGGGGCGGGATATAAATTTTAAATAAATAAATAAATAAATAATCTTTTACTGGACAAACTGTTGGTGGAAATAAGCAAGCTTTCGGGCCACAGAGGGCCCTCCTTTCCTGTGTGGCCTGAAATCTTGCTTAAATATTTCCACCAACAGCTGGTCCAATAAAAGATATAATTCAAACCACTCTGTCGCTCTTGAATAGCAATAGCAGAAAACACCAGCCAGAAATTTTTCCCAAATTCCTCTAATTTATAAACCCAAATTACTCCAAAAAAAACAAAGACCGAATATTCAGCATACCTGTGGTTACCTTTTTATGTTTGGGTTTCTACATTTCAATCCTCATTATACTAATTCAAGACTGTCTGCTGCAAACTACTATAAATTAGACTTAAGTAAACATTGGAACTCCCTTTATTTCATGAAAAGCACAGCTAAGAGTCCTATGCCATCACAAAATAACAAAACACTTTAAAAAAAACAAAGCTCTTTACTATTTTACACTAGTTTTCGAACAGCTACACCAATTTCCATTTTCTTACCTAACGGGGTAGGGTTGGTATATTTGTTTTTCCAAAGTGACCATTTCCTGTCTCTGGAAACTGATAATAAGAATTTATCATCCGGAGAAAATGCCATCTGTGTAACAGTCAGGCTGTGGAAAGGCAAACTCTGCAGCTGTCTCCAGGTAGTGGTACTCCACAAAATAATTATGGCATGTTCTTTTTTGGAAGCCTGTAAAATGGAAAAAACACTTGGAATAAAAGGAAGTATACAGAACACCCACAAGAAATACTGGAGAGAGACTTTGGAATGGTTGGTAACTGAACCAGGGATCTGCGTTCACTGTGTTTTCTCCATCGGCAACAATGGGGAAAATGCAGTGAACACAGGTCACTGGCCAGAGACCACTTCTAGGTGAGGCCATAGGAAGTGGCACACCACCTATTGCTACAGCAGACATCTCTCCCTGCAGGTGTCACAGCCATCTCCAGGGGAAGAGGGTCTGGGCCAGCAAATGAATGTTATGAAAATCTTCCCACCAACCAAAGCTGTCTGCTTTGAGTGACCACACCAGCCCACAGTGAGCATGTGTGCCAAGCTGCAGCTGTCTCTGGTGGAGACCGAGTAGCCTACAAGAAACTGGGGGCTGACAGGAGTCCATTATTCCAAAAAACTTGGGAATTGATAGGCTAGACAGGTTCAAGTCTGATTTGTATTCACACCTATTTCTGATGATCTTTCCCTTTAAACTTCTTGCTAAATCCTGGATGGAGCCAACAGAACTCTGCATCTGAAGCTTGACAGTGGCCCCAAAGGCTTGAGGACTTGCCCAAAGCATCACAGTGAGTTAGGATTCTCAGTTTCAAAGATCTCTGCTCTAATTTGTGAAGCAATTGGATTGTACTTTTTCACCACATGCAATTTTTCATCTCTGTTTTTTTTTTTTTACCTTACATGCTGAAGCAATCACAGTTTTTGAATTGTTGCACGTGAGACAAAAAATTTCATAGCCATGGCCATATCTGAAAATGAAAATAAATCCATTATACACAATGCAGTATCTTGCATTTCAGGAGAGGCATAATATTTTTTTCCATCTCAAGGGTATTAGTATGCAATGTGGAAAAAAGTATCATCATGCAGCCAACAAATTTTATCTGCATTTTCCTTTACACTTCCAGAGGGATTAGAACAGGAGAGAAAGTAGTTCATTAATGCCCTTTACTGGACTGACTTCTGTTGATGAATGTGTGCAAGCTTTCAAGCCACACAGAGTAAGTCTAAGAGAAAGAACTGAAACGGAATTGAATGCAGGACAGGTCTGATTAGCATACGATGGCAGTTACTTAAACAGGATGCCCTTCTAAAAGCCATACAACACCCTTATAAGATGGGCCTGGGAACTAAAGTTCATAACTCTAATCAATACCAAATGCAACAAACTAACTAAAGATTTAAGAGTCTGTAACAGACAGTCTGCTTTCCCCCCTTCATCGTATTTAAATTGTTTAAGTAAAACTTTTCCCTCCAGCTACTTTCTGGATCTTCCGACCACTAACACACTGTTCTTTTCAAGTGACTGCTATTGCATACTAATCCAATCCAGCCTGCATTTAGCTCAGTTTTAACTCTGACTTTCTATTAGTCTTGCCTGAAGAGCAGCTCTGTAGTGTGAAAGCTTGTGCGCACACACTCACCAACAGAAACTGGTCCAATACTTTGTCTCCTGTTAAATGTGTGTATTACAATAGTCCCATTTGTATTATGAGGAGTCAATCAGCACCCGACTGGGCTAGGTCCTGCCCAACACACACACAAGGGCATTGGCCCTGCCTAGAAATCCATTCCATTCATAGACACCCTCAATTCCTGTAGGAAATTGGTTTTTGGCCTGGCACAGACCTTACAACACTAACCCAATACCCTTTTTTCTAGTCTTTTCTCTCTCTCTCTCTCTCACACACACACACACACACACACACCTCATAGTTCTTTTGTCTGGTTCCCTTCTAAAATCAATTCAAGTACAGGCATCCAACCTTGAAAACTCTACTGCCCCTCTGCCTAGTGTCCTATATCCTGCAAAACTTCTCCGCTCTTGCAGCTACTACTCTGCTTTTGCTTCCACACCTTCTGAAGAGCACATGGCTTCACCCCTCTGCACCGACACAGCTGTCTGTCTTCCTAAAGGATTAGCAGCTTCGCTTTCAGCTTCCCTTCCCCCCCTCATATTAATGGGAGAGGAGAGCTAGAATAAAAACTCTAGCTCCTTCAAACTTCCTTGTTCAGGGGCATAGCTACCATTGGACAAACAGGGACATTCGTCCCAGGACCCATACTGGCTGGGGGCTCAATATCCAAGGTAGCTAAACCACCCTTCCACCCCCACCCCTTTTTTCCCCCTCTTTTTTTACATTACCACCTGAACTGGCTGGGGGTCCTTCTGGTTGCTACGTGGGCCCCCTCTCTGCCCGCGGTTGTAACATTGTGTCTGACATAATGTTGCAACTGTGGGCAGGGAGGGGAATGCAGCAGTCTGCATCAGGCCAGGTCACACTCGCAAGCCTCACAGCTCAGCTCACCCACCTGGTGCTGCATTGCGGAGGAGAAGTCCTCCCTACCAGTCCAAACCTGGTCTGGGCATGGCTGGCTCGAGGAAGACCCAGCCTGAGCAGAAAGGTGCCCGGTGGCAGCTTCACTGAGTGGAACTGCAGCCGGACACCTTCACACTGCAGCGGTCCCTGCATCAAGTCGGCCCAGCCTGCTCAGCCCCCGACCTCCAGGGCTGGTCGGGTGGGCCAGGGCAGCAATGGCACTGCTGCTGGCCACACTAAGCCCCAGCGTGCGGGCAGCGAGACATGAGAGATAGAGTGCCCTGTGGGACCAGCTCACCGTCAGCTCAGAAGTCAGATGGGTCCAGCAGCAGGCCACCAGCAGCACGCTGCAGACTATGCAGAGAGTAAGTCAGTCCCGAGCACCAGCAACCCAGCACTCCTAGGCTGGTCAAGCTAGGAGGAACCTCTAGGCTGACTGGCGGCTTCACCACCATTAGGAAAAAAGGGGGGGCCCACAGACCTTTCTTGTCCCAGGGCCCATCCTAAGCTAGCTATGCCCCTATCTTTGTTAATATCTCTGCATAACGCTGCAAAAATTTGGCCTTTCCTTAGTGCTCTCACTGCCATAACCCTTCTAGTCATCTCTAGGGTGGCCATTCATTCAGTATTGTCCCGGACAGTCCTCTATTTTAGGCAATCTGGGCTGTCTGGATTGGGACTCTGATTGGACACCCTGTTGTCCAGAATTAGCCCTTCCCGCCTCACCGTGTGCTTTCCCGCACAAGCCCCCTCTGCAAGCAGCCTGGACGGGGGGAGGGAGGAGGGAGAAAATACCACTGCCACCCCACTCACCTGCACCCGATGCCTGTTGTTGCCCCCGTCTTAACTACTGCTGATGCCAGTCTTAACTACTGCCATAGCATTTTCTCTATGCTTCCTAGTCTGGCATGCTGGGAAATGTAGTCCCAGCATGCCAGACTAGGAAACTGTAGCCCAACAGCAAAGTGCCTCCCTCCTGTCTAGAGTTGGGGAGGGAAAGCGCTTTCAGAAGTGGCTGCCACAGATCTCATCTGCACTGCTGTCTCCCACAGTAAGCAAGCCCACTACACTTCCTCCCAGTGCTCACCAGGCATCAGAGGAGGCAGACAGGCAGCTAGCAACTTTTGCATGCCCCAGACTAGTCTTAACAAGCCCCCAATTCTTCTGGGTTGATGAAGGAAACTCTTCCCCCTGGAGGCAGCAGGAATCTGACACAAATACACAAAGGGTCCCCTTTGTCTTCCTCTAACTTTTTCTCGGAGATTGGCTCCTGCACTTCCACATAGACACTGGCAATATAATTAGTGACCCAGCCCAGAAGATGATGTTAGTCATTCGACTCAAGCTCAGGCAAGTGGACAGTAAACTTTTGGTTTTCCTGGTGCAAACCATCCTGAGATGCCTCCATATAGCTCCAAAAATCCTGTGATTCAGATTATTATTTTTTTTAAAAAATGGGAAGTGTGATGGGGAAAAAAAAAAAGTGGGGGGGATGGGGACCTCCCAAAAAATCCTTCCCCCTCCCCCCAAGTTAGTAAATTTCCATGCAAAAAGCTAGTTTGGTTCACAGTTTTAAAAAATAGCATTAATATACTCTGACATGGTCAGTCTTCCCCACTATGATGAGTTGTACAGTCATTTCTATTTTAGTTATAGTAAGTCTGCATAACGGAATGTAAATTAGCATATGTAAATTTTATGCAAATTATTGTCCTCTATTCTGGCAGTGTCAGTGTCCACCCTAGTCATCTCTTGTCTTTACTACTGCAACATCCCCCTTACTGGCCTTCTCTGCTCTCTTTATGACCCTCCCATTTCTGTTCAACAGTCCACTGCCAAGGTTACCCACCTCAACAGTTGTTTTGATCACATTCCTTCTTGCCTCCCTCCACTGCCTTCCTCTCTCTCTTTGCATCTAGCACAGCCTCGTCTTTGCCATCAAGGCTCTTCCTGGCCTTCCTCCTCCTGTCTTTCTGCCCTCATTCCCCAATAGATTCCTAACTAAGAATTTTGCTCCTTCTTTGACACCACCCTCACCTGTCCCAGAGTCTCCTGCTCCCTAAACCATCTTTACCCCTTCTTTCCATGCTATCCCCCCTATTTTTGGAACTCCCTCCCTTAACACATTTACTCTGCTTGCTCCTCCCAACCTTCAAATCCCTCCTAAAATCTTCTCTCTTCCATCAGGTTTTCACTAGTTCCTCACCCCCACAGACTTCTCACTGATGCTCCCTCTACTGTCCTGTCATTCAGAGTCCTCTCTTCCCTGTAGATAAACTAAGCATGAGCACCCACAACTTTTCAACTTCATGGATGTATCCCTTCTCTTCGTATGTTCCCCTCTCATCTCCATTCCCTTGTCCATCCTAGATTTTAAGCCCCTTGGGGCAGGGGTTGGTCTCTAATTAAAGATTATATAGTTCCAGCAATGTACCTGGCACTGAATAAATAATAAAAAAACATCCCAGGCTACAGGTTGGTCAGCCCTGGAGTAGGTGATCATAAAACTTCTTTGTAGCCTCCGTAAGCCTAAAGGGCAGCCAGCTAGCCAAGAATAATTATTCTGTTAAAATACTAGATAATGGTTGATCTTCTCTGCTTTTGCAATGGTTTCTTAAAGTTTGGCTGGGATCAGAAACCTCTAGCACTACCACAAACGTGCTAATGACTATTTATTTAACATTTATCTACAGCCTTTTTAGTGTTGCCACCTTCCAAGCAAAGGCAGATCAATGGCTTTCTAGCACCTTCTGTGAGAACTACAAAGGGGAATTTTGTGGTTCCATTAAGTAACTAATTTGCTCCTCTGACAGTCAGATGACTTTAGGTGTTTATCTGGCTCATCTCACCCTCATGGAAGTAGTAGAGATGATCCTGTCCCTGCTTTGGTGGAACGTAAGGGCCAGGTGAACTCCAACTCTGTAAATGAATCCCCTTTGGACAGTCCTTTTGGACATGATTTGTATACATCATCTGCGCCTTATAAGGGAAAAGGCCATATGGATCCTGGTGATCTTGCTTCAGCCACTCTTTTGGCTGAACAGTAAAAATTTTTGTTTAATCAGCTGAACGTGTTAAATTTGAAAATAGATAATTTGCTTTCAACTGTTGCTTCTGGTTGTGGTCAACAAGGCCCCTCGAGGTCATCTTTTTCCAAATATGATAACAATTAGCATATCAGCAACGATGTTAAGCTTCCTGAGTGTGATAATGAAAGATTACAGGAAGAATATTTTCTTTCTGATCCTTGTGATTGGTTGATGACTTATTCCCTTTTAGAATAATGAGTGACTATGTAGCTTTTACAGTTATGCCACTGCCTAATGGGAGGTTACCATTCTGGTCTACCACTCAAGAGACGGCTAAACATTTGCGACTTCTTTTTAAGTTCCCAATCACAAGTCACACCATCAAGATAATCGATCATATAGTTCATGCGAAAGGAAGGTGGTGTTTTGTGGTACAGTTTGTTTTCTCTCAAATTGTGTCTATGATTATGAACCATACCGAGTTGCTGAATAGTAGGGCAATTTTTCCTCAAAGGGTATTCTCTAGAGGGCCGAATCAGGATGTACCATCCTCCCAGGTTAACCAGGGAAAGATCAAAGCAGAATGTGCTGCCACTCAGAGGTCTGGCCCAATTTCTTGTTTTTCATCATGTCTACAGGCCCCCAAGCCCTCTAACTTAGAGAAAGAAAATCATGAGACAATTGATCTGACCTCCCTTGAAGAAATACTCAGGTTGAAGAGAGGGGTAGAATAAATTTGCTGCCAGAGGAATTGGGCACTCTGTGGGCATATGAGAATCTCTCTCTAGATGGACAACATAAGATACTTAATAGGTTGATGTCTAATCTCTATGAACAGTTGGTAACAATCAAAGAAATTAAGGAAGGTGGTAAGAATGAAAATCAGGAAATCCTTCCTGACTTACAGACAGTTTTGAGGAGTCAGAGAGTCACAACAGGATGTATCAACTCCAGTCTTCTCCAAATTTCAGGGAACCTTGTCACATGAAGGAATGGATACAGTGGGGACCAGACAGCTATTATCCCCTCTTAAGGACCTTCAATCCCTAGGAAATCCTTTAATGACTCAGGGTTCTAATTTTCTAGCAGTTGACTCTTATTTAACAGTCCCTCCTCTGATTCCAGAAACATTTTTCTTACCCCAGGAAAGTACGGAGGGGGTTATGAATTTGGATCCTTGTCATTCTGGGATAGAGGGTCGGAATATAGCCTTAGTGAAGAATGATTCAAGTATTATGACCCACATTACTACCCATATGGACCAAGAGGGTGGTTCTCTATCCTTGGAACAGAATGAAACAGTGTTGTGCTCACTGACAAGAACCTAGACAACCTGGGGCTGTTTTCACTGCCTGATTCTGTTAAGGACGAGATTTCCACTGAAAATCTGGAATTATCATCTACCAGGGGACAAAATGCTTTGGCCATACCTATGCTGGATGAGGTGGTAAAAACGGGGAATTTTGCTGACCCTTTGGTGGATAAAAGGAGCTCATCCTCTGGCCAGGTTTCAGATTGAAGGTGGACATCCCAGGAGATTGTTTGGCCCTCTGCTCATGGAATATAGCGGGGGGGGGGGGGGGGGGGGAAGGAGACTGACCATATTTTTTGGGATTTTCTGAGCCAATCTGATGTTGTTTTTCTTCAGGAGACTTGGGCCAACAGTTCCACTGAACTGAATGGGTATGCCTCCTTCCATATGCCTGCAACATCTTTAAATGCCAAAGGCAGCTTGAGGAGGAGGTTGGCATGTTTTGTTTCTAATTCTTTAGACTTTGAAATAACTCCTTTGCAGGGATGCCTGCAGCCCCATTTGAGGTTTATATTAATTACTGTTTATTTTCCACCTGCCTCTTCGAGGGGCTACAATATTGATAATTGGCAACAACTGGAGGAATACATTGTGGATCTTTTGTTCCAGTACCTTGAGGTGCATGTGATCTTGACGGGTGATTTCAATGCCAGAATTGGTAAGGATATTGAGGCCCTGTATAAAGCATGTAGATGCAGGACTGGCCAGACAACCAATTGGTTGGCTGTTAGATGCTCTAAAGATATAGGTATAAATTCGGCTGGCCTGATTTTTTATAAAAATGCTTAGCCATCTGAACTTCCAAATCTTAAATGGGATTGCTCAGGGAGACAGGTATGGGAAATTGACTTATTTATCCGACAAAGCGGGGAGTGTGGTTGATTACTGCATCCTCTCTCCGGGTCTTATGCCCCAAGTGGAGGAATTTGCTGTAGGCCTGCATCAACTGAGTGACCATCAACCTCTGCTTTTGCAGTTACAAGTGTGTTCTAAGGTGAGAACGTCTGCCAGATATGCCCCATTATTGGATCAGTGCAAGTCCTCAGATAGATATGCTCGTCCGAAATGGAATTTAGCTATGAACAACCAATTTATACACATTTTTGGATTCCCTGATATTTTTGCCTTATGGGACTCATGTGTCACGGATACCAATGATGGAGATCAGACTAGGGTTTTTGACGATATTATGCTCAGACTTAAGCAGATCCTTGAAGTAAATACGGCTACTAAGGTGAATAGGAGTAGGCACAATCCCAGCTGGTTTGGATAATGAATGCCTTAGCATGAAAACTAAAATAGCCAAGATTTATTCAGCATATAGATGCTCCAGCCTCATGAGAGTTCCAAGAGAATTCTATGAGTTAAAGAGAGTCTATAGGAAACATCTATAAGAAGAAGGTTTTCTATGCTAAGGCCTTCCAGAAAAATCATACCACTAAACCGGAGGAAAAAGACAGTGCTGGTTTTTGGTGGATGGTTAATGGTCTAATGGGGAGATGTAAGAACTCAACACATAATATTCCCAATTATCTTGTGGCTAGATCTAACCTCCCCTATTCCATTCTTGTCCTCCTTGACCTCTCTGCTGCCTTCGATACTGCTGACCACTCACTCTTACTGGATTCACTTCACTCCCTTGGCTTCCATGGCTCCGTCCTCAACTGGTTCTCCTCCTACCTCTCTGACCACTCCTTTAATGTGTCTCTTGCCAACTCCAACTCCTCTCCCCTCCCGGTTGGTGTTCCCCAAGGATCTGTCCTTGGCCGTCTCCTCTATCTATACCCTGTTCCTAGGCAAACTCATTGCCTCCCATGGCTTCCAATATCACCTCTACGCTGATGACACTCAACTCTCTCTCTCTCCTGACCATCTCTCCTCCTTCAAGCTCGCCTCACCTGCTGTGTCTCTGACATCTCTACCTGGATGTCTCAACGTCAACTCAAACTCAACATGGCTAAAACTGAACTTCTTATCTTCCCCCCTCATTCTTCCTCTCCCTCTTCCCTGTCGATCCTCATCGATGGGGTCACCATCCTTCCCGTCCCCAAGCCCATAGCTTTGGCTTTATCTTTGACTCACCCCTTTCTTTTAAACCCTACATCGACTCTGTTGCCAAATCCTGTCGCTTCTCCCTCCATAACATTGCTAAGGTTCGCCCTTTTCTCTCTGCCTCCTCTGCCAAAACCCTTATTCATGCCCATGTCATCTCTCGCCTCAATTACTATAACCTCCTTCTCACTGGACTCCCCTGCTCTCCCCTTATCTCCATCCAAAACTCTGCTGCCAGGGTAATCCACCTCGCCCGTCGCTTCGACCACATGCAGCCCCTCCTCTCCTCTCTTCACTGGCTCCCCCTTCCTGAACGAATCCTGCACAAGCTCCTAGTCTTCACCTATAAAGCTTCTCACAACCTTACTCCCCCCTACCTCTCTGCCCTAATTTCCCTCCGTACTCCAGTTCGTGAACTCAGCTCCTTCTCTGTCCCCTCTCGCCCTCCCATGCCTCCCCTGCTCCCCTAACCACCTTCGTCCCTTCTCCCTAGCTGCCCCTCACACTTGGAACTCCCTCCCGGCCCACATCCCCTTGCCCCCTCCCTTCGTACCTTCAAATCCCTCCTCAAGACCCACCTCTTTCGCTCTGCCCTCCCCGACTCCTCGCTCCCCTCACTCCTGCTGATACCCTCCATCCAGTAAAATCTTTTACCTAAGGTCTGCGTACTCATTCTCACCACATGGACCAACCAGCCATCATTCTTGATGTAACCAAGCCAACCGCGTGCACCTGGGACCTCGCATCCTCGTGAATGTTACACTCCTTGTCTCTCCCTCTGTTCGCCTTTCTTCGTCTCCCCCCGTCTCTCAGATTGTAAGCCCTAGGGCAGGGACCATGTGTATTCAATTACTTTGTAAAGTGCCAGGTACATTGCTGGTGCTATATAAATGTTTGCTAATAATAATAATAATAATAAAAACAACATGGGAGTTATATTTTGACTCCATCTATAATCAGGTGACAACTGATATAGGTGGACCTATTTCCCTGGTAGATCTCCCAGTATGGCCCCGAACATCACAAGACGAAGTGAGGGAACTCATTGAGCACCTTAAACCTGGTAAGGCTCCTGGTGAAGATCTGATTCCATCAGAGCTCCTGCAGGAGCATATATCATGGTGGATCCCTCTTTTGGCTTCCTTGTTTTCTTATATCAATAGGACAGGGAACATCCCTCAGGGCTGGAAAATATCCATAGTAGTACCTATCTACAAAAAAGGTGATAGGGCACAACCAGGCAACTATAGACCTATTAGCCTCTTGAATATTATAGGAAAATTGTATGCCAAGCACCTCCTGGTCAAACTAGAACGAGGAGCACATACTCTTTGATGAACAAGCGGGATTCAGGAAGGAATGGTCTACCTTGGACCACTGCTTTAGTCTCTCACACTTTTGATAGATATGTTCAATCTAGCAGTAAACTGTATGTCATGTTCCTAGATCTAAAAATCGGCATTCGAACTTCCCAGGTCCAAATTATGGATTAAATTGGGAAAAACTAATATTGATAAACGGCTCCTGTTTCTTATGAGATCATTATATAATGATACTACTCTTCGAGTTAAGCTAAATCAACAGGGTTACCTGACTGATCCGATTAGATCATGCTCTGGAGTAAGACAGGGCTGTATTTTGGCCCCAGCGTTGTTTAATTTCTATATAAATGACCTGATTCCTGCAGTATCTGAAATGGCGAGCCACCCTCCTAAGTTGGCAACAGACATCTGTCATGCTTATTATATGCTGACGATGCTGCATTGATGTCAAGGACCCTAGTTGGAATGAGACGCACAATAGAATTGTGCTTTGCTTATTGTCAGTCTGAAGTTAACTATGAGAAAACTAAGGTGGTGATTTTCTCTAAACAGCAGCAAAATCATGTTTGGGCAACTGATGGGAAAAAGACTGAACAGGTTTCCTCATTCCACTACCTAGGTATAGTTTTTCAAGCAAGAGGAACATGGATGATGCAAGCAAACTGAGCAATTGAACAGGCTTGCAAGAGTGCCCTTGCAATTAGTCATTGTTTTCATACACAAAATTGTCAACTGATTATTCAAGCAATTACAGTTTTTTCTGCTAAAATAGGGGGTCAGTTGCTATATGAGCCTCATCTCTGGGGCCTTGACAAAATCTCAGATATTGAAAGGGTACAGTCAAAATTCTTGAAAAGATCATTGAGGCGCTCAACTGGTATTTCTAACGTGGTGCTAAGAAGAGAGATAGGTAGAACCTCCCTAGCATACCTAATCTGGCAGGGAGCATTGAATTACTGGCTTACATTGTCCTATTTGAATCCCGAAGGTCTCTTGCCATTGATTTTTTTTTTTTTTTTTTACAACTCTGCATGCGATTGGGTTGTCAAAATTAAGTACAAAATTAACCAAATGGGTTTTTCTGTACCCTACTTAATATCGCAGGGATATGCAAGGGCCAGAGTGGAACTTTCCCAGAGACTTGCAGATATTGAATATCAAAACGAAATGTCTAGGATAAGAGGCAAGATCCCTTTCCGCTTATCTATCTGTAATGCCTTCTGGAAATTCTAGTGCCACGTACTTGGTCAATCTCCTTTCTCCCACACAGAGAGCTATGTTCCTTAGGGCAAGGCTAAACATCTTCTCTTCAGCCCTATTGGAGGGTCGTTACAAGGGTATTCCATTTCATCTAAGTTTGCCCTTGTGGGTCAGGTGAGGTGGAAACAGTTGTTCACTCCTTACTGTACGGCTGTACGAAGATACTAGAGAGAGACTACTTTGCCCCTTAATAAGACATTTACCTGAGCGATCACAAGAGACCTATGTGTCCTTTCTACTTGCTGACAGTACTCCGGCAACAACACACTTTGTTGCCAGAATTTTGGCATTTGCATGTAGGATAAGAGCTCAATATCTTGAAGACTGGGGATGGAAATAGTTAATCTTATTTATTTATTTTCCACAGGAGGAATGCTTATTTTTCTATTTTATCTTGTATGTATTTGTTTCTCTGGTTTTTTTGTGTATATGCCAAGACCTATGGTCAAGCATTTTGAATAAATATTGATTGATTGAACCCTGATCATTTTTGTTGCCCTTCTCCATGCCTTTATCAGTTCTATTATTTTTATATATATATAATATTTTTCCATTTTATGGAAACATGCCCAATATCCCTTTTGAAATAATTCCTGACATTCTATTTGCCTTTTTAACCACTACTGCACACTGGGCTAAGATTTTAAATTAATTGTCCACGACATCAAGATTCTTTTCCTGAGTGATACCCCCTAATTTAGAACCCAGCATTCTGTTAGAGTTATTTTTAATACGCCTCCTCAGAGCAGCTCAATACTTTCAGTGGCTCTATATACTCTTCCTAGCTCCTGTGATTCCTTTCCCCCAATGTGCATCTGTGGCAGACTGCTGCCACAAACTGCCTTTAAAGAACATGGCTAAGGCAGTTATAAGGGAAAAGGGACGCTGGCTCTTTAAATCAGCCAAGGAGATAGTGCCCATGCCCAGGCCTATATAAAGAAGGCCTACAGCACACCCAGTTGTAGTTGGGTGGAGACAGCAGAGAAGACAGCCCTCCCAGATCCAGGCTGCCAAGGGCAAGGAGGGCCTCACCAGACTACTTAAATCCCAGGCTGCTCAAGGAGCAAGTAGGCCACATCGCCAGGAAGGAGACAGAACCTCTGCACAAAGGTGTGCTTATTCTTTACTGGACTTTTTGTTATAGTTATATTTTATGTTTAAGAGGGACCCACCCTTGATGGGAGAAGCCCTCACTTGGTGGGTCTAGGCCTGGCTGAAGGAAAAGTGTGAGAAGGCCAGGTTCAAATTCAGGCCACTAGACCCCAGGTGGGTCGGTGTTGGAACACGCCTTAATCCTGTGCAGGGCCACGCTAATTCCCCAGTACAGAGATAGAGGGGCCCTGCCAGCATCATTTTGCACTTGTCAACACTGAATTTCATCTGCCATTTGGTTGCCCAGTCTTGCAAGATCCTCACAGACCGCTCTACCCTTAAGTATCTTGAATAACTTTCTCATCTGCAGCTCCCCTCCCTCTTCACTCCATTTTCCAGATCGTTAATGAATATATTAAACACTGGTCCCACTATAGATCACTGGTGCACCCCATTACTTCTCTCCTTTGTGAAAACTGACCATTTAATTCTCATTATGGCTCTTCCTCACTAGGTCATGGTTTGTTAACATGCCCAATAATTCTATTCTTTACTATCATCTACACCAATTTGCCCAGCACTGACATCAGGTTTACCCAGACTGTAGTTTGCAGGGCATCTCTGGAGACTTAAAAAAAAAACCTGATAGTCAGGTTACATGTGTTTTATCATTGGAAAATCCTGCAGATTTGAGGTAATGTGAATGTTTAAATTTATAATGACCCAGGGAACACAAAATATATTGTGTTTTATGTTATATTTGCTACCCTCCAATCCTTGAGTACAGAGGCAGATTTCACCAATAAGTTACAAATTTCCAATAGTAGTTCTGTGATTTCCTGTTTGAGTTCCTTAAGAACCCTTGGGTGAATACCATCTGGTCCTGGTGACTTGTTGCTGTTTAATTTGTCTATCTGTGTCAGGGCCTCACTAATTCTGTAGCTCCCTCCCTGCACACCAGCTGAGTTGCATTACCAATGGTGAGTCTCAGACTATCTGCCCCCTCAGTGGTCACTTGCACGCCCACTTGACTATAATAGCCTAACAGTCTCCGGCTCCTCAGACCAGCTCAATACTTCTCAGTGGCGCTATACACTCTTCCTAGCTCCTGTGCTTCCTCCCTGCCCTCCCCCCCTTTTAACCAGTCTGCCTCCAGCCAGTCTCACAACCTAGTACTTACACATTCCTTGATTCCTTTCTCCTCAGAATGGACCTCCTGGCTAGACCCCTGCATCAGTTTCAGATTTTGGCTGGCTTACTCCTAGGATGCTTGCTTCTTGGACGGACCTCCTGGCTTGGCCCCTGCATTGGCTTCAGACTAGGGCTGTACTTTCAGGTACTCAGGTCGAATTCCAATGTTCCGAGTAATCGGCCCGAGTACTCGGCAGCCATTCCACACAGTTTCCAAAGTTTCGGAATCTGAATTCCAGACCTCGGAAAACTTCTGAACTATTCAGCGCCAGGTTGGCGCCTCAGCAGGTGTTGCCATTTGCAGCAGCTTCAGCCATTTAATTGCCTAGCCAATCAGGGTGCACAACACCGCATGCAGAAAGTGGAGCCAGGCAGAAAGATCCCAGTCTGGTCTCATGGTGCCAAGCAACTGGCAGAACAGTAGAAGTTACACTTTACAATTAGGCTCTGCTGTGCCATGCAGAAGCCACAGCCTTGGTAAAAAAAAGAGACAAGACACACAACCCCACAAAACAGTGTGCAACTGCATGGAGAAATAAAAATCCCACCAAAAGCCAGCCAGCCCACCCAGCAGACAAAATGAGAACAACCTCCGCAAGGAAGAAACCACACACACACACACACCCTGGGGCACTCTCTAGTCTTAGCATAGCATTAGCCCTGTGGCACTGGTAACTTGACCAGACAAGGGGAAGTGGAGCCAGGCAGAGAGATCCCTCTGGCCTCATGGTGCCAAGTGCCAGCTAAGCAGCAGGCAGAACTAGATTAAATGTGGCACCCTATTATTTTTTTAAAAAATCATGGCATGGTAAAGGTAAACATAACCCCCAGCATTGGTCCTATGGATAGGAGAGGCCAAGCCATATCATGCCAGGACAGGCATCCCTCCACACACCCCTGCCGATTACTTATAGATCTAGCACTGTAGCACAGTCATTCACCAAAGAGAATGGAAAATGGCTGCAGCCACTTTTATTTTGCCCAGCCAACCAATCAAAAGCTTACCATCACTCAACTGTCCCCTTCCATACCCCCTCCTACAAAATATGGCACTAAGTTTCATTTCCCCAAGAAGCTCAACTGTCCACCAGCCCCCTAGGCGCACAGTGGTTTCTGAAGTTTTCTGTAAGTAGCCCTAATGGTTGGAGCAGGTATTTATTTGGAACCAAATACCTTCATCTTCGGCAAATTCTGAAGTTTATTGAAGACAGAGTTTCAGCCCTACTTCAGACCTAAGCCCTACATCAGACCTAGGCCCCAGGCACGGCACCTGTTCCCAGAACTGACCTTCCGGCCATTGACCCCCACAATGGCTCCAGCCCACAGCTTGCCAGACTCCTTGGGCCCTGATCCTGCAAGGACTCAACCATTAAGACCCTGATTCTACAAGCCACCCACACCTCAGCTGCCTAACAATCTGCTCTAAAACCTCTTCTAGAGTCATGTTGGTTTGTGGCCGTTCTTCAGATTCATTACCTATTTGTAACAAGCTGAGCTGGCCCTGCAAGGGTTAATGGTCTCAGCTCTCCCACTCCTAGCTCGTTCAACCTCCCAGGTGAAATGTATGAAGGCTTACAATGGGCTGGGAGAAGTCAGCTGATCGGCCAAGAGTGTAAACCCCAAAGCTCATGGAGTAAAGGCTGGAAGAAGCTGTCTCCAGGTTGGGGGGAGTGTTTCCCACTGGTCATTGCAGCCTGGAGAATGCTGTCTGGGAGGTAAATCCTTGGGAGAAATGGAAGGGATATTAAGCATATATATGCTGGAGACTGTTGTTGTTGTGTGTTTTCATTTTGTATACTAAAACCCATGGCCAGGTGAGAGTTCCGTGTGGAATCTTGCACTAAGCAGGGAAGTAGAAACTGTAAAATACAGCCAATAACTCAAAACAACAGAGTGTTTAGTGCTTGATTTTAGGGAAACTGAGGCACTAACTTCTTTGGAGAAACCACGGAGATGGCACTGTAAGTAGCCCTAATGGTTGGAGCAGGCATTTATCCTCTGCAATCACTTAAAAAAAGAAAGAATGGACTGGAAACGTTATGTATTGATTAGGTAGTTTGGCCATGATCAGAGACACAAGCAGGATGAAGCCTGGACAACTTATAGCTCACCTAATTTGAAGCATGTAAGCCTCGGGCTGACTCAAACAAAACAGGCCCATAGGAATAAAACTGTAAATTTACACTAGAGCAGATCTCCAAGGACACAAGATAGTATTCTCTCTAATGAAGAAGGAAAGGAAGGGGGTAGCAGCCCAGACCAGCAATTAAGCAGGAGAGAAGGAAAAACTCCCCCTAAAGCAAAAGTAACTTTAATGACCATGCTCCAAGTGAGAAAGAGGTGAGGACAGTTATTTCTGCACCTCGCATGATCAAAGAGGGAACCCTGCAACATGTATTCATAATATATAAAGCTATAAACAGAAACGCCCAGACCCCTATCTCTTGTCACTGGTGCTTGTGGCTACTAGCACTGCAGTAAGCCTGCGTGGGCCTCTGACCCTAACCGTCACTCTCAAGATCCAGAGACTCCTGCCCAGCTCCCTGCTGGGCTCCCTTCCTCCTCTCTCCTCTGAACCAGCTTGCGTCTCGGACCGTGGCCTCTGACACGCAAGATATCCTAGGTTGGGTTACTGGGGTTCACAACTAGTAACACACACTGCCATGTCCAGATGTTAAGTGTCTATCCAATAAAAGCTGTTTGCAGGAGGGGCGGGATATTTAAATAAATAAATAAAATTGAGTTGTACCCACATACTTTGGCTTGTTTACTAGCAACCTTTGATCCCGTTTGGGGTAAACTGAGGCAGCAACCTTGTTTATTTCCAAACAAAGTCAGCTTTAAACATCAATGATGTCCACTAATAGAGAAGACCTGATGCACTTCTGGACCGAACACATAGATTTTCTCCTTGGGAGCTATACAGGAAATTCCTCTGAGGCCTCAAGATTCTCTGCTGGAGAACTTTCTCCAGGTTGCCAGACTTCAATGAGCAGGGGGAGCAGAAGCATATATGGAATTAAAAAGGCTTCTGAATTATGTATTTCTTCTTCCTTTTCTTAGAAAAGACCGAAGGCAGCAGTGAGGATGAGGTGGACAGTACTGAACATACTGGCAACACCAAAGCTAAAGGTTTACCCAAGTTAACGCAGAGTTTTACTTTCAGTGCCAGCAGTGAGGAAGAGGCTGGTGCCAATGGTGCGCAGCCACACTCGGATGCCTTAAATGTATTCATAATAGAGCACAGAATTAAGCCTGATCCCCTCAGAGCCATAATATACGTAGAAACAGATTGGGATCTAAGCTCTCACAACATGGTGGGGAAGGCAGGGGCCTTCCGCTTCATCATCTTAGCAGTCATGAGTTTCTCCAGCCTTCTGACACATCCACTGGACATGTGTCCTATACACCACACTTGTGACAAAACACCAAGAGGAGCCCCAAGCCATTTTATGATTTTTTTTTCTAAAATAATACCAGAGTAACTTACAGCTTTTGAACCTCAGGCCACAATGTGTTCTGCAAAAGATGATCTTCTGTGGGTGGCTCTGCAAGAAATGTACGTTTCCATTCAGTGCAATATTTTTCTCCCTACTACCCAAGGCTATATCCAATAAGCCTCATTTCAGTCTTGAAACAAAAACCAAATTCACACATAATGCCCTTGCTCATTCAACCTACCTGTAAGGCTGCAGGGCTGAAAGTAAGCCTCCTGATACTGATTGGAAATACCAGTGAACGTTTCTTCATCATCGGCCGACAGAGCTGCCATATCACCTATTGTAAATATAGAGAGATAAATATAAGGGTGCATGTCGACGGTCAGGGAGGGGGACTAATAGTGTGGTCATGCGAAATCCCTGGTCATGTGCATGGGGGTTTTAGTGTTATTTTTCTGTTCTCCCATTAAATTCAATAATGTGAAAGAGGGCTAGATCTTCACCTCCTTCTTGCATTATTGAATTGAACAGGGAATGGAAAAACAACACAACACCCACCCCCCCCATGCACGCGATCGGGGGGGTTTTATGTGACCACGCTAATGTGAGTTAAACTCACAGTAGTCCCCACCCCTTACTGAATGTGGACAAGCAGCCTACATCAGTAAAGAAGTAATGTGCTCAACATAGAAACTTGATGGAAAATTAAGTAGAGAAACTTTTTAAAAAACAGAAATTGTCTGAACAAAATCTTATCCATTTTTATATATCAATAGGGAAATTAACTATATATTTGATTGATGGATTGTTATAACATGGAATTTTGAAACCTGGTGATTTTCTTTGTAAGGGCTTGTCCGCACAAGACTGTGGTGCTGGAGTCAGTCATGACTAGAGACAAGCAGAGAATACAACCCCTTACCACTAGCTGACAGAGGGAGATCAGTGACTTCAGAGATAAGCCTTCATAGACCCTGTACTAGAAGAAAACTCTGTTCCAGGTGAATCATCAGTGACCCGAATGCATTCATCGCTAAATGCAAAAAAAAACCCAAACCAAAGCCACTCTCTCTTTGCATACCTTTGTCCCTGAAGGCAATCATTTGTAACCAAGTTTAAGTGCATAAGATAGTCGCAGAACAGTGATGTGCATCAATAAAAGATGAGACATCTTGGTGCCTAAAATGGTTTCTGGGCAATCTTAGTTTTAGGCGGTTTTTACATGGATGCCCTCCCCCCCCCTCCAACTCGGTGTGCGGGGGGTGGGTGTGTATCCCTGTATATGGCCGGCGGTGGGTGAGGGGATGGGTAAGCACTGAGCGGGATGGGTGGGGATGCATGCACGCTCCCACGCAACACCCACCTCCACCCACAGAGCCCTCTGGAAAACCAGGAGGCGGCTCAGCGGGTGGAGATGGGTGTGTGTCCATTTAAACAGACACACACACACCTCCACTCACCACAGCTAAACACCATTCCCCCCCCCCCACCTCCGTCCATGTAAAAAGGGCCTTAGTCAGTTGTACAGTACACAAACTTAGTTCAGTAACTGTCCTTCAAATGTAACTCCTTGTCACTTGACTAAGTTTACAGATACAGTGGCATCACCTTAAGGCAAACTTCACCAGCCATGTAAAAAAATTCTACTTAAGCAGACTTTATGGACTTGGACCTCTTATCTCACCCCCTACAGTGGAGCATTCTGTGTCAGGATTTCACAGGCACAAAGCTCTGTCACTCAACTATGAACTTGGACAAGTGGTGTAGAGAAAGTAAGGTTGCTGTGTTGGTCTCAAATATAGGCAACCGAGAAAGTAGTACAGCGATATATTTTATTGGACCAACTAGTTGGTGGGGGTATGCAAACTTTCAGACCTCACAACTTCATCAGGAAAGTCAGGCATAAGAACTGGAGACTGAGCAAAGCAGAGTGTGTTTGGAAACAATGGCGAGGGGAGGGGAGGAGATGGTGAGAACTTCCCACCTTGTTGTATTTCTCCCTTTTGAATTGCAGACCTCCAACCTGAGACTTGTTCTCACCTTCTCCTCCCTTTGCCATTGTTTCCAAAACACTGTGTGTGTGTGTGTTGGTCCGATATCACTGTAATACTGTGTCTTGGACAAGTGGGACAGAGAACAAGGTTTTTCTTCATGCCTCATACTGAGAAGTCTAAAGTCCTAGCCAAGAGCACAACAGAGAGCTCTGTGTCTTTACAAGATAAGAACTGATATCACTGTTAAAAAATAAAATAAAATAAAATAAAAACACAAAAATTCAGATAGGCAGCTACTATAGTAAATTTTCCTCCTCTCAGCCCCATCTCTGTTGGGAGTGGGAAGAGAGATTTTCCTTTTTACTCTTAGTCCCAAGCTACTTTTTAAAAGCCTCTACCCTGTCATCTGGGGAGAGGAGGATTTGTCAGATAGTGGCAGCTTTGCACTAGACTCCCACTCTGTCTCACGCACCCAAGAACATCAATTTTAGTGGAGGGGGTAGAAGTGTAGGCTTCCGACTCTGGTTGCTGCTTTCACTAGCCCTAAAGTCTGCACTGCAGACTGCTTCTCCTGAATAAAAGGGAGAGTGATCACAGGACTGGAAACTGGGATTCGGTGCCATGGCAACTTCTTGTAACAAGTGTCTCCCCCCTCCCTGTGGAGAGGCTGTGATCTCTTTGCTCTGCAAACCTGCAAATTTTCCAGCAATCTTTCTCCCCTCACCCCATCATCTGCTTCTGAACTCTCATGCTTGTTGGAAGTACCCTAATAGCATGGAGCCAATAGCTTACTCTGAAGGGCAGAAACACTGAACCGGACACAAGGGATATGCCAAGAAACAAACAAGATTATTAGCAGAGTAAAACGAACAGTCACAGTACGGACACTAAGGGTATTTTTAGATGGACAGGAAGTGGTCCGGAGCCAGCACGTGAGTGATCCAAACCAGAGGTGCACGCACCCAAGAGTTCGTAGTCTTCTGGCCACGTTCACAGAGAGAACTGGGCATGGGAACTAAGCACACAGGCAGCAAACATGCCTCCCCCCTGCCCCGGGAAAGCCCTGGCTTGGGAACACACAGGTGGGCCAGCCCCCTGGCCTAGCCTGCTCCGCTCCCAACCCCACACACCATTCAGTCCCAGGAACAATGGCAACGGGACACGGAAGAAGCCATTAACCTGTTACAGCCCACATCCCCAGGAGCAGGCTAAGCCCCAGCCCAACTGCAAACCCCGAGGGTGGCAAAGCGGGGCGAATAAACACCAGCACACAGTCAGCGCCAGGGATCCCATGACAACCACACAATGCCCATGACTGGGAACAAAAGGCAGACTATTAAGCAGCCAGAACAAACAGAGAAGCAGGAAGGAAGGAGAAAAAGGCCAAGATTTGCCACTGTTGGAGACAGGTACTGGGCTCAATGGATCATTGGTCCAACCCAGTATGGCACTAATGTTATGTTCTCAAAAAGGCACAGCTAAAAGGCCCACAGAGCAGGCAGTTCACATCCACGCAGGAAGCCGACCCCAAGCTGCACGGGCATCAGGTAGCAGACAGACTATGCAGAGCCCTGCCCAATGTATGCCAGGGAAAAACCCCACCCTCCACACGGCCCCGGGACCCGATTGCTCCTGCTCTCCGCCAGTCCCAGAGTGAACGGGGGCATGGGGGTGGAGAAATCAAACACATATCCACCCACCAGGGGGCCTGCAACCTCCAGATCCACTCTACCTCTCAATCAAGGCCACCAACCATGGCACCACCCCCATGTGGCCTCAAGGCACGGTGGCCCCCCGAGAGATCCAGCGATCCATCTGCACACAGCTGCATGTTGTTTACCAGGTGGGGGTACCACCAGTCCCGTCCTAGGACAAGGCACAGACCCAGGCATGTGCACAGACCTTCCCAACCAATACTCTGGAGTCCCATCAGTCACTTGATGCCCTATGGCAAACTAGCAACCAGGGGGCGCTCATGGGCCTTGCGCTGCCAATCTGAGCCTGAACCTCCATGCAGGGGTTATAAAAGAGTAGTGCATAGTTGTCACCACATGGAACAGAAGGTGAACAGGAAGCCATAGACCCTGAATACATGGCGCTGCTGCTGGAGGCTCTCCTAAACAACACTGAGGCCAGCCACCGAGCCATCCTGCAGTAGTGGTCTGGTGCAGGGGGCTTCCACTGGCAACAGGAAGTCTTCATACAGCAGTGTGCCTTGTCAGCCCCGCGCTGAGGCAGACAGCGAGGTCCCTTTCCGGGACACCACCACAATGGCCCACATCTGATGACTAGGTGGGTGAGCACAGCAGGGACTGGTGGGAGACTATAAATAGGCACCTGGCAGAATGAGGACTGGAAGGAGTACTTCCAGATACCCCAACAGAAGCTCCTCACATTGCAGAGTTTCTGCAACCCCAGCTGCTGAGGGAGGCCACAGCAATGCGAGCCCCCATTGCCGTAGAAAGGATGATCTTCATGTGAAAGCTCGCCATCCCAGACACCAACCACTTGGTGGAACAGCAATTTGAGGCTGGCACCTCCACTGTATTTACCATCTTGGTGGAGGTGTGCACTACCCTGGAGGTGGTGTTGCTGGAGCAGTACATAAAAACATTTAAAACCAATACAAAACCAGCCCTAAAACCCACCCAATACTACCTCTTCACCCAAGCCCCTCTCACATTCCTTCCCAGAAACCACCCACCACCTCTCCCTATCTTCACCTGCCAAATGCCTTTTCAGTTAAAAAGGTCTTACACCACCTCCGACTTGGGTTTAAATGAACCTCCAGGGGAAGGGAGTTCCAAAGCCTGGGACAGTAACCGAGAATGCCCCGACTGTGAGCCCTTTGCACCCCCCTTACCATCTGCGGGGCTGCCAAGCCACTGGACAGCAGCACTGGGACCCCGTGCCCCCCTGGACTTTTACATCTCCCCCCACACCTGTTGTGGGCAGGGTTGGGGGAACCCCCTCAGAGACTTCCAGGTCTGAGAGGGGCCTTAAGCGGCACACTGCTCAGCCGCTGCAGGACACTGCCAGGAGGGGAAGCTGCAGGGAGGGGCTGGGAGCCAGAGAGGTTCGCCCTTTGCACACACACCCTTACCAACTGCTGGTGCTGCCAAGCTGCCAGGGCGCTGAGACCCCATGTCCCCCTGGACTGTCACATTTCCCCCTCCCCACTGTGGAGGGGGCGGGTCCAGGGGAATCCCACCAGACACTTCCTGGTCTCAGAGGGGCCTTAAACAGCATGGTACTTGGCAGTGCTGCAGGCTGTGCACCAAAGAACCACAACAAGGGGCCCTTCAGAGGGGTCTGGGAGGGCAGGGGACCCTACTGTGTTTCCGTTGCCATTGATCAGACAGGCTAATTGTGGTGGAATGGGGATGGGGGGAGTGCTGGATGTTTTAGATATATATGATGGGTTTTAGTAATCTGTTTTTGTTAAGGGTTAAAATCACTGGGAGTGGTTTTTGTTTATTGGAAGGGTGCATATTTTTCTATTTATTTAGGCCTTTTGTTTTTGCTTCATTGGTTTTTGGGTGGGCTTTTCTGTTGACAAGAGTAGGGTTTTATTGGTTGGGGTTGTTTTTAGGATGGAGGAATGGGGTTGGGAAGGGAGGACTCTTCCCCTTGGGGAGAGCAGGGGGGGAGGGGGAGTTGGGCTCTCCAGCTGGTGAGAGCAGCAGGTTACCCTCTCAGGGTGTTTGTCCCCCTGTGAAAGTGAGGGAGGATGGGGATAGCTGGTGTCCCCTGGTGGGGGTGGGGGGGTAGGTTAGGAGAGGGAATAGGGAGAGAGATGGTTCGGGGGAGGGGTTCCTTTCCCACCACCCTGACGGAGAGCCAGTCAGGGGGCAGGAGCTGGGCTGGTGGTGGCCCGCCAGAGGGGGCAGCGACAGCAATTAAGGTTGTCACGGGGGGGGGAATCTATGGTCCAAGAGGGAGCGAATTTCACTGAGAACTAAGGGACTGGTTGTTGGTGCCGGTCCCCCTTTCTCCTGAGCTCAGGTAACCAAAATGGATGAGGTCTCAGGTGACCCTGGCCTGTCACTGGTGTTGTTTAATACAAGATTGGTCATCAATAAAACTTCAACTATCCACAATTCCTTCTTGGATTGGACTGCCGATCTTGTGTGTGATGGAGACCTCGCTGGATGATTTATTGGGACCAATTCTGGCTGACCTCGCTCCGGCCAGGTATTCCATCCAGCACCAGCCAAGGCCGGAGGCATAACTATTATTTTTAAGGATGGTTTGGTTGCTCAAAGGTTTTTAGTACAGACCGAGTCTGGCCAAATCAAACGTAAGATGGAAACCCTCTATCCCAGAAACGGACTGGGTGTCTGGCCAGGGACAGGATTGGGAATCTGCTGGTGTACCAAGCATCCCCAACTGCTCTGCCCACTTTCGTCTTAGATCTAGTCTTGAGATCTCCTAAGCTTGTTTTCTTGGGGACTTCAATATCATGCTAAGACTAGACAGCTTAGGGCAGAGCAAGAATTTATGGCCTCTATGAGGCTGTCCCAGGTGGTAGTGGGCCTGACACATGAGGGGGGAAACATACTCTTGATTTTCTGCAATGACCTTGACGTGGGGGGTCCGATGATTGGGGGAGTGGGGAGTTCTCCCTTGCCGTGGTCGGATCACTACCTCCTGTGAGCTTCCATCCTGGCATGCCTGCCTAACTGTAGGGGTGTAGGACCAGTTAAGATGGTTCATCCCCAGGCACTTATGTAACCAGAAGCGTTCCGGAACGCTCGGGGGTGAGAAACCAGATGACCTCAATGGTCGCTCCATCAATGACCTCGTAGCCTTCTGGAACATCTGGCTGAGGCCATTGATCTGGTGGCTCCCAGGGAGCCACTTCTGGTGTTTTGTCACCACAGGTCCCCATGGTTCATGGAAGACCTGGGGTAGCTGAAACATGAAGGGAGGTGGTTGCAGCAATGGTGGCGCCGCACTTGCTCCCAAGATGACCAATTGCAGCATAGAGCAGTTTTGAGGGCCTATGCTGTGGCTGTGCAGGAACCAAAGAAACTGTTCTTTGCTTCCCTCGTAGTCTCTGTTCAGTCCCATCCAGCGGAGCTGTTCTGGACGGTGAGGGGGTTGGTTGGTCCACCCTGTCTCTGCCTGGAACCGGAATCATCCAAGGGCCGCTGTGACAGGTTTTAAAACATACTTTGTGGATAAAATCACTCACACTGAACATAACTTCGACTTAGACTCTTTATGCAAAGATGCAGTGGCAGAGCCAGAGGTTATGAATGCCCTGTCTGATCAGGTTTTGTGGGATGAATTTCAAATCAGTGACAACTGCCAAGGCAGTCAACGTCCTAGGGTTTGGTTCAGGCCACATCTTGTGAATTAGACCCATGCCCATCCTGGTTGGTTAAGGTCTCCAGGGAGACGTTAGGGTCAGTGCTGGCCAGGGTAAACACCACCTCCCTTCGGGAGGAGAGGGTGCCAGACTGACTCAAGAAGGTAGTGGTCCGGCCCCTCCTCAAGAAGCCATCTCTCAATGTGGATGCTCCAGCGAGTTGCTGGCCTGTCTCTAGCCTTCCCTTCTTAGGGAAGGTTATTGAACAGGTGGTGGCCCAGCAGCTGCAGGCACATTTGGATCTCACTGGTTTTCTTGATCCCATGCAGTTGGGCTTTTGTCCGGGGTGCAGCAAGGAGACTGTGGTGGTGGCCTTGGTGGATTATCTCTTAGTAGAGCCGGATAGGGTTCGTATGACCCTACCAGTTCTACTGGATCTGTCAGCAGCTTTTGACACCGTAAACCACGAGATGTTGGTGACTCACCTGCAGGAGGTGGCTGGGGT
The DNA here is from genome assembly GCA_003113815.1 of Sphenodon punctatus. Taxonomy (NCBI): domain Eukaryota; kingdom Metazoa; phylum Chordata; class Lepidosauria; order Sphenodontia; family Sphenodontidae; genus Sphenodon; species Sphenodon punctatus. Next base: position 951,650 of record QEPC01006951.1, on the reverse strand, counting down.
GGACGAAACTGTTTTACGATGGTTCCGCTCTTACCTCGCTGAGAGGTCACAACACATGGTCCTAGGGGACTAGGGCTGTAGTGGCATACCGCTGCGGCAGCTGTTATCGACGGAAACCCCTATTCCGCACATCGTAGCACGCTTCAGCAGCGACAGCTTTCCGACAGCTGCGGTTTGTCGTGAATGGTGCCGCGGCATTGCGACTGGTCAACGGAACTGGAACTTTTGCGGATTTCAATAAGAAGCGGCACCAACTCCCCTTTCCATCGATCGCAGAATCTTTGTAGTTGTCTGATCACTGTATCATGTTTACGCAGCCCGGAATACAAGGTATCGCGAGACCCGACAGTATGATCAACTCTCGGACCTTGTTGACAACAGCCGCATGCCCAATTTCATTGGCTAGGGCTTTCCCAGGGAGACATGTCCCACCTTCACCACTAAGTATAAATAGGTGTGTTTGTAGCTTTCTTCTCCCTCTTCGCAGTGAGAGTGACTGACTGTTGGAGCCGCACCGGCAGTGTCTGTGTTTGTGTTTGTTAACAAACACTGATCTTCCGTGCTCTGCAACAAGAAACCTCTTCGCGACTCGAGGAGAGAGAGTCCGATCCCTTCCTAATTCATAGCATACCATTGATTTTGGATATGTGCAGACTACACACAACATAAAGAAGGTTTTGTGTAAGTGCCTGAACTTTTCTGCTAATTCTGCTACACTGTACTTTATTTAACTGCTAATTTAGTGCTAAAGCAGCTAAAGTAATTCTGCTACAACTACACTTTACATTTTCCATTATCCTTTTTTAAAAATAAATGTACACATATGTTGCTTGTTGTTGGCCTTGTAGTATTTACGTATATGTTTATCGCCTCAGTTTGTGCTTATGTTCATTTTGTTCATGATAATGGCTGTTGGTTGGATGGATGTGGGATCATTGGATTATTACTTGTGAAAACTGTGCTGTTGGGTTGATAACTCTGGCTGTCCCGATTCTTTTGTTGTGTTGCGAACGGTGGGCAAACGGCGACCGCAGCAATCGCCTCCCCCCCGACTGACTCCCCTAGCAGCCCCCCCCGCCTATTCCGGAGTCCCTGCTCCAGGCTCGCCGGCAGCTTTCACGACTTCCCTAGCTACCGGCTACGGCCCCCCCTCCTCCTGGCTCTCTACGGAGTGACTCTCCCAGCAGCCCGCCCCCCCACCTATTTCTCCATGTGCTCCCCCGAGTCCCTGCTCCAGGCTTGCCGGCGGCTTTTGCGGATTCTGCAGCTACCGGTTACAGCCCCCTTCCTCCTGGCTCTCTATTGAGCGACTCTCCCGGCGCACACACACACACGTCTATTTCCCCATGTGCTCCCGAGTCCCTGCTCCAGGCTCGGCGGTGGCTTCCGCAGCTACCGGCTATGCCCCCCCCTCCTGGCTCTCTATTGAGTGACTCTCCCCAAGCTCCCCTTGGTTATGCGGTGCAGGAGGGGATCAGGGGGGCTGGTGGCCCTTCCCTGGCACGTCCCGCAACCCACCTCAGTGTATGGAAACAGCAAAATCAGGCAGTGTATTTTAAAAAAAGAGAAAAAAATCCCCACCGGAGAGGTGTGCCTTGAGGTCGCGGCCTTGTATACAATGGTTCTGCGACCTGGCTCCAAACATTCTCACAAAAGGGACACGCTCGGGTGCCATTATACACACAGTCATATCAAGCACAGCTTACGATGACATGAACAATGACAGTCTCCTCGAGCCCACACGCAGTAAACAAAGCACCTTCCCGCTCATTCCAAACAGCACTTTCCAAAGGGTTGGCATTTGTGACAATGTTGAGAGCCATCACGAAGAACATTGTTTACGAGGCAGCAACCTTATGTTGTTCTTCAACTGTGTCTTCCAATTCCCACAAACGTGGTAGTCCCTGGAAGCTGGAAACACTTTGGTTCTTTTTATTTCAGTTTCATGATTTTTAGCTCCCAGCTCATGATGTGTGAACATTCATGTTTTGGCAACTTAGTCAATGCAGGCACTGCATGTAGTTTTCTTAAGCATACTTTACATATTTGCGTAGGTCACTCACAAGCCTAGTTACAATCATTTTCAATGTGATTCTGAGACTATCATTTGACAAACAGGAGTATACCCACTCAGGCCTCTCTGTAGTGAGTGGCTCCCTCTGGCATGAACCCCCATCCAGACTCAAGAGTCCCACACCGCATATGCTGTTGATGTGTGATGATGTGTGTATGTGCTTTGTGTGTTACTTATTTACTTGCTTAGTTTGTGATAATAAAGATGAAATCAACATTCTCCATCAAACATTATGCTTGCTGCTAACCTAAATTCTCATCCACTCTTCAGATCAACTCCCTGATACATTTGGCAGACAAGCACTTCAGCAGCGTTCTCTCCGTTACAGAAGTGTAATAAGGACATTTATTTAATTTAAAAAAAACACAAAAAAACACAGCCTACTAATCACTTTCCTTATTCCATTAGGTAATGATGAAGAACATTTGGTTCATTGGGGATTCCTACATCACCAGACTAGAGCAATTCTGCCGCACAGAACACCCTGAGGTCAATTTGAATTTGGAAAATGTTACAATGCGATAGATCAGAAGGGGAGGGATGTGATGGTCTAATGTATTGCCTGCTTTAAAGAACGAAAGGCAATTCATTGTCTCCATTCCTTCCCTTCCTTCATGCATTGTAATCCACAGGTGGTAATGATATTAGAATGCTCAAAGGCGCTGAGCTACTAGAGTGCATGAGAAACGATTTAATGGCAATCTGTCGGCTTTTTCCTGGTTGCAAGATTGTTTTCTCTGATCTTATTATTCGCAAGTGCAACAGATATAGCACAAACATGAAGGCTATTAATAAATGTGTTCGAAATATTAACAAGCCTGTTGGTGCTTTCATTAAAGATATTGACATGGTTTCGATCTGGCATAGGAACATTGTAGCCGCTGATAGTAATATGTTTTTGGATGATGGTGTACATCTTTCACAATCTGGCATGTCTATGTTCTATAGAAACATTAGGTCTGCAATATTACAAAATGTATTGTGATGTGTGTTTTTAAGAATGCATATTGATGTAAGACCATGTTTTAATTTACATTTATTTCTCAATATTTTGTACATTTAAAAGCCCTGGAAACTTTTTAAAATACACTCATTTTTTCTCAATTTCTTTCTGTAGATTATGAAAAGAAGAAATGGCACACGATTCTGTAAAGCGAAAACGTGATGATTCCTCTTCTAAGCTGCGCAATAGAAGTCACTGTCCGAGCCCTACATTGTCGTTTCGCAATGGGAAAAAAAGGGTACAGGAGACAGAGAACCATCAGAAGAAGCAGCACTCCGAGTCTTGCCCAACACAATTACCACAATCTTTTCCGGATGCTCCAGCTGTTGCTTCATGTGCCACACACTCACAGCCTCCTCTTGTGTTGCGACCAGAGTCCCCACAGCAGTCTGATGTTGCAGAATTGTCTCAGCTGCTGCTATCAATGCATATTTCGCCAGCAAAAATATCATTGCCCCAGTCTGGCAGTTCTAACCGCAGTCATTACTTTCGTTCTTTGCATGAGGCACTGGTGGAATACCTTGCAAAATGCACACTGTCCAATGTAGAACAATCATCATTAGAATCAGACAACACTATAGAAAGCCAATTGTTGTCACAGCAAGATGATGATGAAATGCTTCGCTTGAAATCGAATGCACAACCGACAAATCTCAAAAATGCATGCAGGAGGCAGTAACACACCAACATGACAACAACCAGTGCCTATTGTCTACTTCGCGAGAGATGCGGAAGAAATAGAAAACGCTCTGGAAAGTGAGACGGTACTACTGGATGTGTCTGACAACGCCACTGTGAGTGCTGCGCATCGTGATGTCGACTCAGTGATGTCACTGCTGATGATGTTGACATTATCGAGGACGCCGACGGCTATGACTATGAAGATCCAACATACACCCCAAGTTACACACCATCGAAATTGGCAAGCCAACCGTGCAAAAGAGCCAGGATTGATGACAACCCGAGAAATGTGGAACAGCGAGGCCAAGGAAATAATTTCACCTTGCAATATAGAATAAGGAAAAATATAGTGCCGATATTCAACAGATGTTTGTCTAAAAGTCAATCAACCAGCTCCAACCGCACCACCACGACAACTGCAACCAACGCCAGCAGTCCATCACCAGTGGCTTGTAGCACAACCATTACTAGAAATTCTACGCCTGCATGTTCACCAGCTCCCTCAACATCAACAAATAACGACAGTGTTTCATTGTTGTCACAGCAAGGAACAATCACCCAAATCACCGACAGCCATGCAGATGCAAGAAAAGCACAAAGGTCAGACGTCTGGAAACATTTCACTGCCTGTGACAAAAATAAATTTGTAGTCCAGTACAAATACTGCTGCAGGAAAATAACACGAGTGAAAGAAGGCGGTAAGAGTCGCCCTGGTACTAGTGGCATGCATAGTCACATGAAGCGCCATCGCAAGTCTGTTCTCAATGCCTCTGGCAGAACACACTGAAGAATGACAAGCACCTCTGATCCATCTAGAAGCACTGCTAGTGCTACGACTGTGCAGACAACGTTGCCAGAATCTGTGCAAAATAAAACGAAATGGCCAGCATCTCACCATACTGCACAGTACTACCTCACACTGGTGTCCAAGATGCTTGCAGCCGACATGCTTCCCTTCTCATTTGTTGAGAATGAGGGATTCCGCGAATTAATGGAGGGAATGGCACCACGATGGAAGGTACCGTCACTATTTTATTTTGCTACAAACACTATTCCCAAACTCTACGAGGCATCATGCAAAGCAGTATCAGATGCTATGCGTGACTGCGAGGGCAATGTTGTGCACCTTACAACAGACACATGGACCAGTGCGCAGCACATGGAGTACCTGTCCATTACTGGCCACTGGATTCATCGTGACCCCAAGAAGAGACTGGTGAGGCAGCAAGCCGTACTTGCTTTGAAGCACTTTCCTGAGAGACACACTGCCGAAAACATCCAGGAAAAATTGTTACAACTGACAGAGCAGTGGTTGCAGTCCCTTGGTCTCTCCGTTGGGTGTGTTGTTTCAGACAACGGGGCAAATATAGTGAAAGGCATTTCAGATGCCAGTTTCCAAAATGTATCCTACATGGCGCATTCGCTGCATCTTGTGGCAAAGAAATTTCTCGAAGCGGATCCATTGATTAAGGACACAGTAGAGCATGCAAAGAAATTGGTGGCACACTTTCATAGATCGACAACATTGTGCCGCAAGCTACGGAGGATACAGCAGTAGACAAACCTTCCACCTCATTTCTTCCTTATCGATGTCTGCACGCGGTGGAACTCCACATATATGCTGAAGAGACTGCATTCCCAAAGACTTGCAGTCGAGACTTTCTTTGCTGTGGCTGCAAAGTCTGTAAAAGAAGCCTCAGATATGCAGATAAATCTCAGACAGTGGATTGTAATAGAAAATCTCATTATTCTGCTGGAGCCCTTTCAGGCCATGACTGAATTTGTGAGCAAAGCCGATGCAACAGTCAGCCAGAGCTTGGCCTCGCTTGCATTATTAAGGAGCCAAGTCAAAGACATCGCTGCCTCCTTCGATCGTCAGTAGGTGAATGGTAAACGTCTTACCATTACCGTGGGTAAAATTATACACCAGAGCACCCAGATTGAGAAGATTGGTGAAGATTCATTGTACCGGATGGCAATAGCTCTGGACCCACGTTTCAAGAAGGTTAAAAAGGTCTTGGGGGGAGAATCCGCTACCGCTGCACGCGAAGAAATCGCTGCACAGATGGTAGGAGAGCATGGCAACAACACGCATGATTAATCTGAAGAGGATAAAGCAGAGAGCGTTTCCAAAGATAACACTCAACAGCCTCAGGCTTCTTCGATGTGGTCAAATTTTGAAAAGTATGGCCTCCTTGCACAGAATTGCACTCGACGGCCAAGAAGAGTTGATCCGCTTCACCGTCGCCACCGTCCAATAACACTCGCTGCAGCCAAGGATATGTACGATCAATACCTTTCGTCGGATGGTGTGGTTGGCATGAACGACGATCCACTCATTTACTGGACAGAAAAAAGAGACACTTGGCCAGCACTCTATAGTTTGGCAATCACACTCCGTGGTTGTCCTGCCAGCAGTGTCCCATCAGACCATTTATTCACGTGTGCGGGCGCAATTGTAGGTAATGAACTAGTCTTTCCAGTTTAAATCTCGAGCGCCTAGCATTAGTTAAAATGAACAGGTCATTCCTACCTAAAATTACTAAGGATTTCCTGCAAGCCACAGATAACTAAATAATGAGGTGCACCTCAGAGGCGATTGATCACCAGAAAAAAAGTTATGACCACCCAGACGAAATCTCGGAAGGTATACAAGAGCACTGAGTGAGGAGGTAAGCTTGGCCAGTGTCTGCTTGTGAGCAGCAAAGGTTGTGTTGCTGTAATTAAGTGTCAGTGATTCTGCTGTCTTTGATTGTGTAGTCAACGTTTAATTTGTGCTGTCTTTTTCTGTTTCACACACACAGTTTGCAGAACTCGCGGGAACAGATTGCAGAGGCAGAACTCTGCAGCATGGATCTATTTTTCAGTATAGCGGCACCCACCAATGATTCCAAAAGCCATGGATGCTGTGCGGTCATGGCCTCAACGGAATGACATAGGCAAACTGGACTTGAGAATTGTATGGTTTGGTCCATTTAGAAATAGCATAGGAATGCATTGGCATAGTGATTGTGTAGTCAGTGATTAATTTGTGCTGTCTTTTTCTGTTTCACACACAGATTGCAGGACTCGCAGGAACAGATTGCAGAGGCAGAACTCTGCAGCATGGATCTATTTTTAAGTATAGCGGCACCCACCAATGATTCCAAAAGCCATGGATGCTGTGCGGTCATGGCCTCAACGGAATGACACATAGGCAAATTGGACTTGGGAATCGAATGGTTTGGTCCATTTAGAAATAGCATACGAATGCATGCATTCAGTGTGTTGTGTGCATCAGGGAAATAGTGTGTTTTTAAAAATAAATTAATGTATTTAATCTTCATCTTGGCTATTTAGGGAAAGTGATGGTCCGTACGACTGAAAGAAAAGCAGGCAAGAGAAGTGATCTATCCAAAGTTGAAGCTAAGTATAATTATTATTTTTTAAACTGATACATATGGCCTATGTACACGTACAAGTATGTGTACATGTACAATGTGTACATGTACTTGTACATGTATAGTACAAATACAGATCCATGTACAAGTACCGATCTGTGTACAGATCCATACTGTACACATACTTCTACAGTATGCTACTTATCTTTGATACATATGTATATATAATACATTTATATAATATGTGATAGCTAGGATTTTTATAAAGTGTTCCTTCACATTCTCTATTAAAAATCAAAAATGCAAACTGAATAATGATCAGCGTGACTAATAAGTGTGCTTTTAAACAAAAAAAATCAGGAAAATTGATCAAATCATGACAGGAACACGCAACAGCTACACATAGTCAATTTGTAGCCAGCCACTACTAGTATTCTTCAGGGATCGAGTACTGATCCGATTGCCATTTTCATATGGCGTCATGAAGGAATTTTCCAACCATAATCAATTTTTTCCCACAAGCCAGTAGTGGGTGTTTTTTTTTATAAGATGTGAACAGTTGGTTTTGCCTTCATCTAGAGAATAAAACAAATTGGATTTGCGACCAAATTGATTGCCCCAGCTACCAACCTGTAGTACATATCAATACCTACATCGAATAAAAATAATTTGGTATTCATTCCTTATGTGCTTTATCGTCTTTCACTCTCTGATCATAGACTGGACACATGGTATATATATTCTAGTTAATAAAAGAAATCAGAACATAGATGGGGGTCACTCATAATGAGGCATGGCAAAGGCCTATGGCAAAGGTATACAATCATACTGCAGCTGCGATAACAGTGCATTCTGTAGCTCCTAGTTTTTAGCTTTAAAAAGTAGCCCATTTTGTTAGTGTTGCCTGCTGGGAGGGATTTGAAAATAAAGCATATAAGTTAACTACTAAAAATCAATGCCACTGTGCTATTTTTGCATTGCAATACATTGTAAATTAAAACTAGCACAACAGCCCATTGTGCAGCGTGAAAATAAAGCCTGTATAGCCAGTTGGTGGGAAATGGAATTGGGAACTTGATAACAAAAAAAAATTAAAAAATAAGAAGATGACTGCTAAGTTCACAGATATTCCCTAGCTACCTGATAACATAAGAAAGAGGTAACTATGCTGGGTGTGTGTGTTTTGGTGCATGAGTCGTTTTCTCAGCTGACCTATGATGTGAGTGTCTCCACATTTGAAGAGACACTCAATTGGTTTGGACTCATTACATATGAGAAGAGAGTGAGGCACACATCTGAGAGGGGAGGGGGATATGATAGAAGTTTATACAATCATTAGTGTTGTGGACCAAAAACTCAAAAACGTCTCTTGAGGGTAAATGTCATGGTAGGGGACACCGAATTAAACTAAATTTACACGGGGTAGTACTTTTTTTTTTTTTTTTTT
>QEPC01006951.1:895669-942175 GCA_003113815.1 Sphenodon punctatus | reverse complement strand
TGGACTTAGGAATCGCATGGTTTGGTCCATTTAGAAATAGCATACGAATGCATGCATTCAGTGTGTTGTGTGCATCAGGGAAATAGTGTGTTTTTAAAAATAAATTAATGTATTTAATCTTCATCTTGGCTATTTAGGGAAAGTGATGGTCCGTACGACTGAAAGAAAAGCAGGCAAGAGAAGTGATCTATCCAAAGTTGAAGCTAAGTATAATTATTATTTTTTAAACTGATACATATGGCCTATGTACACGTACAAGTATGTGTACATGTACAATGTGTACATGTACTTGTACATGTATAGTACAAATACAGATCCATGTACAAGTACCGATCTGTGTACAGATCCATACTGTACACATACTTCTACAGTATGCTACTTATCTTTGATACATATGTATATATAATACATTTATATAATATGTGATAGCTAGGATTTTTATAAAGTGTTCCTTCACATTCTCTATTAAAAATCAAAAATGCAAACTGAATAATGATCAGCGTGACTAATAAGTGTGCTTTTAAACAAAAAAAATCAGGAAAATTGATCAAATCATGACAGGAACACGCAACAGCTACACATAGTCAATTTGTAGCCAGCCACTACTAGTATTCTTCAGGGATCGAGTACTGATCCGATTGCCATTTTCATATGGCGTCATGAAGGAATTTTCCAACCATAATCAATTTTTTCCCACAAGCCAGTAGTGGGTGTTTTTTTTTATAAGATGTGAACAGTTGGTTTTGCCTTCATCTAGAGAATAAAACAAATTGGATTTGCGACCAAATTGATTGCCCCAGCTACCAACCTGTAGTACATATCAATACCTACATCGAATAAAAATAATTTGGTATTCATTCCTTATGTGCTTTATCGTCTTTCACTCTCTGATCATAGACTGGACACATGGTATATATATTCTAGTTAATAAAAGAAATCAGAACATAGATGGGGGTCACTCATAATGAGGCATGGCAAAGGCCTATGGCAAAGGTATACAATCATACTGCAGCTGCGATAACAGTGCATTCTGTAGCTCCTAGTTTTTAGCTTTAAAAAGTAGCCCATTTTGTTAGTGTTGCCTGCTGGGAGGGATTTGAAAATAAAGCATATAAGTTAACTACTAAAAATCAATGCCACTGTGCTATTTTTGCATTGCAATACATTGTAAATTAAAACTAGCACAACAGCCCATTGTGCAGCGTGAAAATAAAGCCTGTATAGCCAGTTGGTGGGAAATGGAATTGGGAACTTGATAACAAAAAAAAATTAAAAAATAAGAAGATGACTGCTAAGTTCACAGATATTCCCTAGCTACCTGATAACATAAGAAAGAGGTAACTATGCTGGGTGTGTGTGTTTTGGTGCATGAGTCGTTTTCTCAGCTGACCTATGATGTGAGTGTCTCCACATTTGAAGAGACACTCAATTGGTTTGGACTCATTACATATGAGAAGAGAGTGAGGCACACATCTGAGAGGGGAGGGGGATATGATAGAAGTTTATACAATCATTAGTGTTGTGGACCAAAAACTCAAAAACGTCTCTTGAGGGTAAATGTCATGGTAGGGGACACCGAATTAAACTAAATTTACACGGGGTAGTACTTTTTTTTTTTTTTTTTTTAAAGGGGAGTCCCATCGCACAATTAAGTGGTGGTACAATTGGCTGACAGAAAGTGCCAGATGATGTGGTCAGGGAAGTCCAGTTGTATAGCTGTGTTTAGGATAGGAAAGGGTTGGGAAATATTCTGGAAGATGGGTTCACGTATGTTTGGGGAATGTAACTTCTTACTGTTCAGGGGCTGGTAGTGGCAGGCAGCACCATAAGGGAATGAATCACCCCAATGCTGTATGGATGGAATGATTGCAAAATGGCCCTGAGGTGCCTGGAGAATTATTTATGATCGGTTGGTAAACATTCTATCCGCTCTCATTCCCTGGTGAACATACTAGACTTTCATAGCAAGGGATCAGCTGCTGCAGATAGGGTTGTGTCACTTGTGTGTTTGGTCACTTCACTGGTGTGTGTTATGAGCGACAGGGCAGGAGCAAAAATAATGAGCAAAAATGCACATAAGTGAAAAACGAACTATTTAATAGAAAAAATATTTTAAAACAAACTATTTTTAAAAATATATTTTTTTGAACATTAACATTATTTAACTTAAAACTTTGGTTTAAAACACATATAACAACTTTGTATAAATCACCTGTTAGCTCTGACTCTGAGAAGTCATAACGCGCACCTCTTGCAGTACTTGATCAAGCGACACACGCAGGGCTTCATTATCCTCCCTCAGATGTTGCACCAATTCAAGCTGTGCCTCCAGTTGTTGTTCTGTAAAAATGGAACACAGTTAGTGTATGCATTCTTGAACAGTAGATTTTTTGATTTTTTTTAGTGGAACACTATTCACAAGGGTACTAGTAACCAACTATGGATTTTAGAGAAATCCTTACCAATTTTCTCCTGTCTGGTGATTATGTTGTGGACTGCATCTGCAGTGTCCCAAACCGTGGCCCAAATTGCAGCAGTAACGTCCACCAGTATTTCCCCTGTAATGGGATTGAAAAATAAAACATATCAATGCACTATTGACAAAAGCCCTACTAATATAAAGTATGGAATACAGTGAGAGATCACATTAAAAAAAATTGATTTAACTTACCAATTCGAGTAAGTCCATCAAGCAATGACGCAAACCCTGCCAAAGCCATTCTGTCAGTTTTGAATTGAAATTGATTTGACATGAAAACACGCACATGGCCAACGTGAAATAAAGCCCGCCTCCGTGTTAAATGCCTGTGGCGGTCATGGAAGGGCTGTTCTTATTGGTGTGTGTCCGTTGCTAATTAAATGACCTGTGTGGCCAAGGTGGGGCAGGTCCGTCCGGCTAATAGTGACAGCTTTAAGCCGTCTCTGTCTATCTGGTGGGAGTGGGAGCATGGGAAGGTCTCGGGCGGTGCAGCGTGCCTCAGTAAAAGCACTAGAGACACAGAGGATGACTATATTCAATAAATAAATTTCAATACATTTCTTAAAACAATTAACAGGTGGGTTGTGTGGATGGGTCAGTCAGTGAGTGAAAAAAGTGTCCCCCGACCCCCCAGCCAGGAGGAGCAGACAGCCACTGCCAGTGGTAGTCTGGCAGATAATCACTTCAGCAGCATTTTCTTTGAGGGGGTGTGAGTTCACGTTCACTGTGTCCCAACCCTAGTTACTGCAGTTAGCAGTTTAGTGTTAACTGTTAACGTAACAAAGAGGTAGGCGTGGCAGCGGGTCTGTGATGCAATCAATGCATTGTGAATATGGTAGTGACGGGTCAGTCAGGTCATGTACAGAGCCGGGCAGGACGGGGGGGGGGCAAGGCAGTGAGCGTGGGGGCAGGTAAGGTGGAGTTAACTCGGTCTGGGGTCAGGGAAGGTGGGTACGTAAGGACAGGTGGGGGCAGGGCAGTCAGTGATGGCATCGGTGACAGCGAGTGAGCGCAACGCCAGTGGCGCTACGGGTGCATAATAGGACTCAAGCTGCCTGGCCACGGCTACTCGGGTTAATGTAATAACTAAGCATATTTTTTGTGAGCAACACAACACAGCAATAATTGTATGATTAACATACAATAACAGTAATTTAAAAGTTAAAAAAAATAAATTAAAATGACACAGAACAGTGGGGAATGGGGATTCGAACCCGCGGAATGACAGCTTCAAATTGTACAGCAAGCAGGAACCTTAACAAATATGCCACCATGCTGTATTGATTTTGCAGGAGTGGAGGGGCCTGAAGGGGTGCAGACTGCAAAGGGATCCAAGTAGATGTGTGGCCTGGAGATAGGTGGGGACAAAACATGTAGCGTTGCTGCCAGGCAATAAGCAACACCACAGGCCAGGGAGGAAGATTTAAAGGGCACACGCTGCCAGCAGCAGCAGCAGGGGAACGTGGCGGGATGGAGTGAAGTGGAAGGGAGAGGAGACTGAGCTGAGAGCGGTCCTCCGGGCGGTCATGCTGGGCAGCCAGGGGCCTGTCCCCTGGACTGGGCTGCTCCCTGGCGTACAGGAAGCAGCTGCATGCCTGCTGTGATCTCACCTCCCGCCTATCCATGTTGGCTACTGCCGGTTGTCCTCACGTCCCTGCTAATTGTATCGGCTGTGCTGTGTGTGTGCGCTCTGTTCCGGCAGCTGGGCTGGGTCCGCACCCTACGCCTCGCTCGTCTACCATCCCATGTTGTGGCCTGTGCCCTTATCGCTTGTCCTTGGAGCTCCCCTGCTTCCCCTCCCGTCCCTCCAGGGATTGTGTGGTCCCTGATTCTTTGCCTTTAGTCTAATCCGCTTGCTGGACCATGGTGGGGCTCGCGCCCCCCCCCCCCCGCGACTCCCATAGATGGAACTACTGGGAGACCATGGCCCTGTATGGCCTGTGGCATTCCCAGGCCGTGCAATTGCTCCTGAGCTGCCCAGACAGCCTCACGGGTGCCTATGCAAGTATGAGCTCTGGCCTTCGATACTACGGCTATGAGGTGAGCACCCGCAATTGACAGCTTCATGCGGAGCCGCTGGGCCTGCGTCCTTTTCCTGACAGGCGCATTCCGGTGCGGAGGTGCACGCATGTGGCTTGGACGCCAGCAGAGACGGTGTCTGCTCTCTCTGTGTGTAGCCTGTCCACCTACATGGCCTGTCTGGCGGAGGGGGGCCCTGCCCTGGCTGTTTCCTACTTTGGCAGCGTGCATGGGGCCCGTGGCTACCAGCGTTCTTGTGGGGCGATCTACCACCACCTGTTGGAGATCGGCCACCTTCCGTGGGCCCCTACTGCTGACTATGGCTTGTCTGAGCCCACCAAGGCAGAGCTGGCGGCGCTGGCTGGTGTGTGGTCCCACTGAGATGTGCAGGTGGGGCTGGCTATGCAGGATCCCTTCGAGACGTACTACCTAGTTGCCCACCACATGTCTGCACTGGGGTACCATCGGGGCATGCTCCAGTGACCGCACTTCGTGCACCTGGTGGGCCACCCAGTCCCAGGCCCCTTCGGGGCCCCCTGCAGCTGGCTGTGATGCCACCTTTGCCTTCCGGGCCCTGGATGCTGTCCCTGCAGTGTGCTCCCGCCTCCGGTCTGACATCTTGGATCTCTGCCCACTTCCTCCCTGATGTCCCGGGCTCGCTGCTGTGCTGGCTGCTTCGGTTCCCACAGCCCCTGCCTGTGTCTCTGGGGTGGGCCCCCTCCGCGGGCTCCCCCGTCTGCCTTTGGACCTGGTGTTCCCCTCCGTGGCAGCTGTCCCCTCCCCAGTGGCTGTGTGTCTCCTGCTCGTCGGCCCAGTTCCCAGCACCCCAGGTGCCTCTGTCCTCCTTCGCCCGGCCGCCCACCGTCCTGTGCCCATATCCCCACCCCCTCCCAGCTTGACTGTGTGCCATTGTGGTTCTGGGGCCCCCAGACCACACCTCCATGCATCCCTGCTGTGGATCGCCAGCTTGACGCTCTGGCTCCGGCTCGCCTCCATCCTGTTCCTTGCACCCTCGCTGACGTGTGTGTGTGTGTACGTACTTACTTAATAAGGTTAGAGACTCTCTAGTTCCACTACAGAGATGCTAGGCTAGTACCTCTGTAGTTGAAAGTTGAACACTTTCGGCTGGGGGGGAGGGGATGGGGAGTGGGGGACTTATAGTTTCCCAACGCTTTGAGTGTGGGGGAGTTCACGTAACATTCACTCCCAACCCTACTTACTGCAGTTAGCTGTTTAGTGTTAACATAACAAAGAGGTAGACATGGCAGCGGGTGTGTGATGCAGATGAATGTCATTCACTCAGCTCATCCTGTGACTGACCCCGAGGGCTTGGGGGGGGGGCATGCTTTCACATGGCCAACGTGAAATAAAGCCCGCCTCCCTGTGTTAAATGCCTGTGACTGTCAGCTGTCAGCCACAGGGAAGGACTGTGCTTATTGGAGTGCGTCCGTTACTAATTAAATGACCCGTGTGGGCAAGGTGGGGCTGGTCCGTCCGGCTAGAGCTTTAAGCCATCTTTATCTATATGGTGGGAGCATGGGAGGAGACGGTCTCGGTCAGCGCAGCATGCTTCAGTAAAAGCAGTAGACAGGCAGAGTGATCATTCTTGTTTTAAGTTAACAACTAAACAAGAAATAGTAATTGTAGACTGACTCAACAACATACAAAGCACTGATGGACTTTATCATTCATGTCTTTATCATTCAGGTCTCTGAGTGCGACCACATACACAGGTTTAATGCTATAAAAAAACATTCATGGAACACTAAAGGCAGCAAACTTTCAGTGATGCAGATGAATGTTATTCACTCAGCTCATCTCTCAGCTGTGCTGTGACTCCGAGTACCTAGAGGGGGGAAGGAGGGGACACTGCTCGTTGTGTCCCAATAACACAACACAGCAATAATTTTATGATAAATATACAACAGTAATGTAAAAGTAAAAAAATTAATAAATTAAAAGTGACACGAAATAGTGGGTATTCAAACCCGCGAAAGGACAGCTTCAAAATTGTACAGCAAGTGGGAACCTTAACAACTATGCCACCATGCCGTATTGATTTTGCAGGAGTTGTGAACTACAGATTTCTGACTTCTTCTAGACTGAGGAAGTGCGCGGAATGAGGATTATAACAAACTCTTCTGCATGGGTTTCATTCCTTCAACTTTCTGTACCGGTCCGATGATGTAAAAAATGACTCAGTCAGCCAATACATAGGTCACCTTAAACTCCCACCAGGAGTTTTGCTCAAAAAACTTTAGTTTGAGGTCAATTTACATAAAAGATCAATGTACCATTAAATAAAAAGACCATTCCTTGAACTCCCACCCAGAACATGTGCATGTATGTATTTGAGAAGAACGGGCAAGGATTGAGGCACAGAGGGACAACACAACACCAGCAGTCAGCACAGCACACACATGCGCAGCCCTCCCTTCGCAGAACCACGATAAACGCTCATGACTGTCTCTCATATATTAAATTGGCAGAAGGCGGAAAAAGGCCGCCAATTGTACGCGACAATGTTGACGATCGGAAAAAGCAATAAAGCACATAAATGCCGCATCTGCAGATTCTTGTAGTGGCAAATGCAGAATTGCAGAGGTTTCGAGCGGAATTCCGCGGGGCGCAACGTCGGATGCCAAGTTTTAGGAATGGAATTGTGACACGGTAAAGGCTCCTGCCGCATCACCTCTATAGGGGACTACATATTGTCCCCTGGGGCTCTCTCATGTGGAGTCCTGCAGGGTGCCACTCTGTCCCCTCTCTTGTTCAACATGTATATGAAGCCGTTCAGGGAGGTCATGCACAGCTGGGGAGTGAGTTTTCACCAATACGCAGAGGACACCCAGCTGTATTTATCTTTTTCATCTGACCTAGACCCTGCAGTCTCCTTGCTGTCTGGCCACTGTGGGGGATTGGATGAGGTCAAGCCAACTGAAGCTCAATCCCAATAAGACAGAGGTGATGTTGGTGGGTGGGGTCGATGATCTGGGGCAGGGGAATACTCCTGCTATTGGGGGTGTTTGCCCTCCATTGGTTCAATCTGTGTGGAGCCTGAGGGATACGCCTGGATTCACAGCTGCACCTAGATATCCAGGTTTCAGCTGTGGTCAGGGGCACCTTTCGCCAACTACATCTGGCAAGAAAGCTCTGCCCATATGACTCTGACTTGGGTCTTGCCACCCTCATCCATGCATTCGTCACCTTGAGACTAGACTGTTGCAATGCGCTCCATGTGGGGCTGCTCCTGGTGACAGTTTGGAAGCTGCAGCTGCTGCTTACAGGGGCAGACTGCAGAGAGCACATTACACCGGTGCTCGGAGCATTGCACTGGCTACCTATGGTCTTCCAGGCCCGATTCAGGGTGCTGGTTTTAACCTTTAAGGCCCTAAATGGCCTGGGCCCTGCTTAACTGAAAGATCGTTTCACCCTCTGGGTCCCCGGGTGGCCCTTGCAGTCATCCAGGAGCACCCTCCTGGAGGTCCCGCCATGTTTCCAGCAGGTCCAAAGGAACAGACGGGCGTTCCTGGCAGCTGTACCATTGCTTTGAAATGCCCTCCCAGTGGAGAGCTGCCTCAGTCCAGATTTCCTTGCCTTATGTCAAAGCTGTAGGACCTGGCTCTTCTAAGAGGGGTGGGGGGGGGATTCTGTATTGCTAATTTTGATTTTATATCCTGATATGGTTTTATATTTTTTGTATTTATTGTTTTAATGATTGTGAGCCGCCTTGAGCGAGAGGGGTGGGGTAGAAGTACTTGAAATCAATCAATTAATTAATTAATTAAAATAAAGCAAGACTAACAGATGGTACCCACAGGAAGGCACTCCCAGCTGATCACAAGGACCACAGTGGAGCATGGAAGAACAGACGGTCTTTCAGATATGTGGGGCCCAGACCATTTAGGGCTTTAAAAGGTCAAAACCAGCACTTTGAATTGTGCCCGGAAAGCTATAGGAAGCCAGTGCAGACTTTGACGTAATGTGCTCCCAGCGAAAGGAAGCAAGCCGCCGCATTCTGCGCCAGTTACATCTTCCGAACAGTCATCAAGGGCAGCCACACGTAAAGCGCATTGCAGTAATCTAGCCTTGAGGTGATGAAAGTATGAATGACAGTGGCGAGATCTGAATCAGGAAGAAAGGGCCGCAGCCTCCTCCCCAGATGGAGTTGGTGAAAAGTGCTCTTGGCCACTGCTGCAACCTGACAATTCAGGTGCAACAAGGGGTCCAGAAGCACTCCAAGGCTGTGAACCAGATTGACCAAAGGGGGCTGGACTCCGCCAGTAACAGGAGTACCAATCCCCTCCAGGTCCCAAGACTGGCCAACCATCATCACTTAAGTCTTGACTGTATTCAGCCTCAAATCAGCTCATCCTCATCCAGTCCGTAACAGGAGCAAGGCATTGGATAAGCAGTGTCCGAGTCGAATGAAAAGGAGAGGTAGAGCCAAGTGTCATCAGCATACTGATGGCACTTCATTCCAAACTTCTGAATGACCTCACCTAGTAGCCTCATATACATGTTGAACAAGAGGGGAAATGGAATAGAACCCTGCAGGACCCCCCACAGGGGCGATCATGACAACGAGCAATCGCCCATCACCACTCTTTGGGATCTCCACAACAGGAAGGAGTGGAACCACTCAAGAGCAGTCCCATGCACCCCTGCCAGTTCCTGCAGTCGTGTCAGCACAAACTCTTGATCAACTATATCAAAGGTCTCTGAAAGCTCTAACAGGATCAACAGGGTAGAATTTCCCATGTCAATTGACCAAGGCCACAAGTACAGTCTCAAAACCATACCCAGGATGAAAGCCTGACTGGAACAGGTCCAGAAATCCAACAACATTGAGATGAGCCTAGAGCTGTTGGGCAACTACCCTTTCAATAGTCTTCCCTAGCATAGTCAGCATCCAAAGATAGCTTTAAGCAGGGGCTGGACAAAATGGCATCCAACACCCTACCCTCCTGAAGGGAGGTGTTAACAACCCCAACCAGCAATGGCCCCAATGTTTCCTGGCTGGCTTTCACCAGCCAGGACGAGCAAGGTTCTAATTCAAAACTGGTTGCCCTCATTGCACCAACCACTTCTCCTGCATTGGTGAGTGAAACAAATTGAAACTGATCCAAACAGGATAAAGTTGAGGTTCCATAACTTCAAACTATGATTCTGTAGAAAAAAAAGTGGCAGCCCCCAATTATGGTGAAGACAAGCAATTTTGTCTGCAAAGTAGTTAATAAAAGTCACAGCGGACATTCGATTACTCCATTCCCAAGCAGAGGCATCCATATTAATCAGGCCCCTCACCACTCTGAACAGCTCTGCCAGACAAGACTTTGCAGATGCTATAAGAGAAAGAAACCTCTCTTTGCTGCCATCACACCCGCAGCATAGTCCTTTAAAAAAGATCTATGCCGTAATTGGTCTGCTTCAGCACGAACTGAACGCCACCTGCACTTTAACCGCCCACCCTCCCACTTCAATCGTCTCAGGTCCTCTGTATACCAGGGGGACCTGTGATGCTGCAGCAGTGGGAGCAAACACCCGGGTGCAACAGTGTCAAAGGCCTTGGTCAAAATCATTCCATGAAGCGACCAGTGGATGGAGGGCTTACTGTGGGTTGGGCTCCTAAACTGCATCAGGGCCACTGATGGGATTCTCACCACCATCCTCTGCCCACCCTACACTATGGGAGACTACCAGAACTGCAAGGGGTACTACTCCATCATCCTCCAGGACGTAAAGGGCCTCTTCACGGATGTCCTCACCAGGTGGAAAGGCCAGAACCACGATGCCCACATCCTCCACCAGTCCCCACTCTAAGGCAGGCTGTACAATGAGAAATTTGGTCTGACCACAACCACCACAGAGGGCATCTGGATTTAGGTCAGTCATTGTGGGGGATTCAGCTTACCCCCTCACCTCATGGGTGATGAAGGCCCAACACCCCAGAGCAGGCAGCTTTCTACATGCGCTTGCCACCTGATGTGTTGTAGAGCAGTCATTCGGGGCCCTCAAACAGTGGTGGAGGATGTTGGGCAGGAGGGTCAACTTCCAGCTAGAGGCGATTGGCCTGTCGTGGCCTGCATCCTCCATAACATCGTGGAGATGGAGTGAGGTGCCCTGGACTCCCCATTCACCAGACAGGCCCCTGTAACTGCAGCAGAGGGACGAGCAGCACATGGCCAACAGAATCAGGGACATCCTGTGCCACTACATGGCGTGCAAAAAAGAGCAGGAAACAACCAGCCCAGATCCTCAGAACAGCGGGGCCAGGATCTTTATGTCTATATAACCCCATGTAAATAATGTGTACATAAACTGTTACCACTATGTGCATCTCCCTCCTTCTGTGCCATCACACCTCCCACCTCACTGGGACAGAAAACCCTCACACTTCAGAGATGATGGGAAACCCAGAACACAGTGGAAGTTCCAGGAATAGCACACACACGAGGTACACATGGGTATTGAAAAGGTGGCTTATACACAAACTCCACACCTTTACATCAGACTGCAAAACCCCCCGCCCCCACAACTCTCTAAGAAAAACAATTCTAAACAAAACAACAACATTATTTTTAATTGAACGAACATTATTAAACAATAGCATTAAAATACATAATAAAAATATACAATCAGAATAGTAAAGTGTAACCTAGTGCCTGCGACAGCTCGTGGAGCTGGTGCCATAGCTGCTTCACGTCCTCATAAACGTCGCTGAGGCGACGGACAACTGCGAGCACATTCTCCCACTGATGCTCCACTCCATGTCCTTTATTGGGGGGGTGGAATGGGGGCAATTAGCTAGGGCCTCACACAAGACATCTATAACCTAGCTGCCCCGAGATGCTTCTAGCAGGAGCGGGCAGCATATAAATTTTAATGAATGAATAAATAAATAAATACATAAACCTCTCCCAACCCTAGGGGTGGCATGGATGTTTTCAATAAAGAGGCTACATGCTGTCCATAAATCACTGCATAAGCCATTATCCTCACGACACCAACATAGGGGGTCCGGGTGGTTGGAATGGAAATGGATTGGAAAAATCCATTTGGGATCAGTGAGCCGAGGCAGTCAACATGTTGGGTGATAAGGGGTATGGATCTGTTTTTTCCCCTTGCTCCTTTGTCTCTATTAATATTACTTATGTGTGAAATGTAAATTGAAGGTACTTTGGTGTTCTCACAAATAGATGGCAGGCTTACCAATGGCCCTTACGTCCTGGCATATTGAGCCAACCAGGACCGCACTCCTTAATAACTCCGTCACCAATCGGACCATGTACTAACTTCCATATTGGCTCTTGGGAGGGGAAAGAGTCCCAACCCCTGGCATAGTGTGGCCAGTGCCTGGGGAGTGGAGAATGAAAGGCCCAATGCTGAAGTTGAACTAATTCCTTTAATGTGAGCCTTTGGCAATGAGATGTAATCCCATTACCTTTTAGTTGGGCTTCTACCTTTTAGCTGGGCAGAGTGATTGTTTGGTGGGAGGGTTGGGCTGTGGCTTATTTAGTGCTATGCTAAGAATAAATCACAATGTACTTGTTGGCCGCTCTGCACCGCTTGCCATCTCTCCTGAAGCAACAGGGTTGAAGAATTCTCATCCAGCTGTAATTGGGCATATTATTATTAACATTAACAAACATTTATATAGCGCCAGCAGTGTACCTGGCACTTTACAAAGTAATAAAATAGACACGGTCCCTGCCCCATGGGCTTACAATCTGAGAGACAGGAGCTGGGGGAGAGACTTAGGAAGGGGAACAGAGGAAGAGACAAGGGGTCTAACATTCATGAAGATGCGAGGTCTCAAGTGCACGTACTTGGCTTGGTTACGATGAGAATGACAGCAGGCAGGTCCATGTTGCAAGGATAAGGGTAAACCGATCGTAGGTATAGGAATAGTGGCTCAGCAGGATAAAGAGTCAGACAGAGCAGAGCGAAAGAGGTGAGTTTTAAGGAGAGATTTGAAGGTATGAAGGGAGGGGGCAAGGCGGATGTGGACAGGGAGGGAGTTCCAGGCATGGGGGGCAGCAAGTGAGAAGGGACGAAGGCGCTTAGGGGAGCAGGGAAGGCGTGGAAGGGTGAGAGAAGGGACAGAGGAGGAGCGAAGTGCACGGGCTGGAGTATGGAGGGCGATAAGTGCAGAGAGGTAGGGGGGAGCAAGGTTGTGAAGAGCTTTATAGGTGAAGACTAGGAGCTTGTGCAGGATTCGTTCAGGAAGGGGAAGCCAGTGAAGCGAAGAGAGGAGGGGCTGCACATGGTCGAAGCGACTGGCGAGGTAGATGACCCTGGCAGCAGAGTTTTGGACAGAGATGAGGGGAGAAAGGTGAGACCGGGGAAGGCCAGTGAGAAGGAGGTTACAGTAATCGAGGCGAGAGATGACCAGAGCATGAACAAGAGTTTTGGCAGACGAGACAGAGAGAAAAGGGCGAATCTTAGCAATGTTATGGAGGGAGAAGCGACAGGATTTAGCAACAGAGTCAATGTAGGGTTTAAAAGAAAGGGCTGAGTCAAAGATGAAGCCTAGGCTACGGGCTTGGGGGACAGGCAGGATGGTGACTCCATCAATAGTTATTGACAGTGAGGAAGGAGAGGAAGGATGAGGGGGGAAGATAAGGAGTTCAGTTTTAGCCATGTTGAGTTTGAGTTGACGTTGAGACATCCAGGTAGAGATGTCAGAGAGACAGTTGATGAGACGAGCTTGAACAGAGGGAGAGAGAGAGGGAGTAGAGAGATAGAGTTGAGTGTCATCAGCATAGAGGTGGTATTGGAAGCCATGGGAGGCAATGAGTTTGCCTAAGGATGAGGTATAGATCGAGAAGAGGAGAGGGCCAAGAACAGAGCCTTGAGGAACACCAACTGAGAGGGGGAAGGAGGAGGAGGTGGAGTTGGAGAGAGACACATTAAAGGAGCGGTCAGAGAGGTAGGAGGAGAACCAGTTATGGACAGAGCCACAAAAGCCAAGGGAGTGAAGGGAATCCAGCAAGAGTGAGTGGTCAACAGTATCGAAGGCAGCAGAGAGATCAAGGAGGACAAGAATGGAATAGAGACGTTTAGATTTAGCCACCAGAAGATCGTTGGTGATCTTAGCGAGAGCAGTTTCAGTAGAATGAAGGGGGCGGAAGCCAGATTGGAGGGGGTCAAGGGAGGAGTTGGAGGATAGGAAGTCAAGGCAGCGGGAGTAGACAACACGTTCAAGCAGCTTGGAAGCAAAAGGAAGGAGTGAGACAGGACGATAGCTAGAAGGGTCAGAGGGGTCAAGAGTGGACTTTTTGAGAATAGGAGAGACTGTGGCATGTTTGAAGGCAGAAGGGAAAGAGCCAGTAGAGAGGGAGAGGTTGATGATGTGCAGGAAGGAAGGGGCGACAGTGGGAGTAATGGAGGTGAGGAGGCGGGAAGGAATGGGATCAAGGGGGCAAGTGGAAGGGTTGGAGGAGGAGAGCAGAGAGGAGATTTCCTTAAGGGAGGCAGGGGAGAAGGAGGACATGAGAGAAGGAGGGGGAGGAGGGAGAGGGGTGGGAGTGGGAAGAGAGGAGTGGGAAGCGATGTCGAGGCGGATCTTGTCTATCTTGGAGGTGAAGAAGGAGGCAAGATCCTGAGCAGAAAGGGAAGAAGGAGGGGGAGGACAGGGAGGCTTGAGGAGGGAGTCAAAGGTAGAGAACAGGCGGCGAGGGTCCCGAGAACAGGACTCAATGCGGGAGGCATAGTAGTGTTGTCTAGCAAGGGAGATAGCAGAAGTAAGGGTGGAGAGACAGAATTTGAAGTGAAGGAAGTCAGCGTGAGAATGGGATTTGCGCCAGAGTCGTTCAGCAGCACGAGTGCAAGAACGGAGGTGGCGGATACTAGGGGTGAGCCAAGGACGGGGGTTGTGGGAGAAGGCAGGGCGGGAAGAGAGAGGGGCATGGGAGTCAAGTGTGGAGGAGAGAGAGGCGTTGAGAGCAGAGACAGCGGAGTCAGGGGAGGAGGAAGAGAAGACTGTAGGAAGAAGGGGAGAGAGAGAGGAGGCAAAGTCCAGGGGATCAATAGCTTGAAGGTCACGGAAGGGGCGTAGAGAAGGGGAAGAGGAGGGGGGACAGTGGGAAATGTTGAAAGAGGCAAGGAAGTGGTCTGATATAGGATGAGGATCGAAGGAGAGATCAGCGACAGAGCAGTTTCTAGAGAGGACAAGATCAAGAGAATGGCCATTAGTATGGGTGGGGGAGTTGGTCCAAAGGTGGAGGTTGAAGGAGGAGGCTAGGGAGAGGAAGCGAGAGACTGAGGGCTGAGATGGGTCATCAACATGAATGTTGAAGTCACCAAGGATGAGAGTGGGGATATCAACAGAGAGGAAGAAAGTGAGCCAGGACTCAAAGTCAGAAAGAAAGGAAGAGAGAGGACCAGGGGGACGGTAGATGACAGCAACACGTAGATGGAGGGGGGAGTAGAGGCGCACGGAGTGAGCCTCAAAGGTATGGAAGGAGAGAGAGGGGGGAGGAGAAATTGGTTGGAACTGACAGGATTTAGCAAGAAGGAGGCCCACCCCACCACCCCGTCCTTCAGGGCGGGGTTGGTGAGAGAAGGAGAGACCCCCACAGGAGAGGGTAGCAGGCGTGACAGAGTCCGAGGGAGTGATCCAAGTTTCAGTAAGGGCAAGGAGCTGGAGGGAGCGAGAGAGGAAAAGATCATGGATATAGGGAGCTTTACTGATAGATGAGCGACAGTTCCAGAGGGAGCAGAAAAATGGTAGTTGATGAGGGGGGAGGCAAGGAATAGGGATAAGATTGGGAGAAGGGGAGCGTCGTGGTAGGCTAGAGACAGGAGGAATAGGGATAAGATTGGGAGAAGGGGAGCATCGAGGAAGGCTAGAGACAGGAGTGGAAGGGGAGCAATGAGAGAAAGTAGCCAAGGGAGCAAAGGATGTATGGGGGAGGTTAGAGAGTGGTGATCGGTTGTGGGAAGGAAGAAGCTGGGAGGAGAAAAGTAGAGGGAGAAAAAGATGGACAGGAAGAGGAGAAGGGGAGCAGGGAAAGAAAAGGCGAGAAAATAGGGCAGACATGTTAGTGAGTAAGATAGGAGGGGGAAATACAGTAGAAAAGAAATGGAGAAAAGTAGCTGTAAGGGCGCGCGCCTTTCGGCCCGCTGGTTGGTGGAGCTTGGAGTGGCAGGAAGGCCAAGCCCCAGGAGAGTCGTGGTGTCCTCCTCAAGCGATGACAGCCGAGGAAGCTGGGAGCGTATGCAGACGAGCTGCAACCTCACCAGTTATTCTGAGCATAGCTCAGAGAATATGGGAACTGTTTATACACCTGCATATGGGTGCATGGCTCTGGGTTTCCTGGACTCCTTCCAGATGGCCATTGGAATACAACAGGGTATGCCCTTCAAAACTACCGTTCGAGTGAACACAGAGGTGTTCCAGTCCCCACATACCCACTTTGCACTAATAGGAAATTATCTCCCTCCCCCGCTCCCCCGACAGACTCGGCTATTTGGCAAGGGTGGAGCCATCCTTTGGATCTGGCCTTCATGGCAGAGGATTGGAAGCCATGCAAGGACTCACACAGCCTCCCCTCCTAGAAAAGCAGCTCAGCCCTGGCCAGCTTTCACCTGCAGCCCCAGAGGGTAATTTCAGACATGACGGGCCCGGAGGCCCACCACGCTGAACCCTGGACTGGAATCCGCCTCGGATCCCGGTCCTTGATCTGGCCGGCCGTCCTTTAGACGTGACAACCTGATCACTAACGGGGATCGGGGAGGGGGCGGGGCTGTGCACTGCAACATGCAGCCGCACAGCCCCTCCCCCCAAGCGCTCTCCCAACCAACTGCCCTCGGGGAGACGGGTGGGCACAGCGGCCAATCAGGCCGCTGCACCCGATCCTATATTGCGGTTGGGGCCACGATGCAGGATGGACCAAAGGTAACATGTTACTTTTGGCCCATACCAGATCATGGCCACTCTAACCACGGTTCTCAACTTCCAGCCAGCCGGAGATCGAGAACCGTGCTCAAGCTTGATCCCGGCCGGGGGTTCACCGTGGTGAACATCTGGCTGGGACCAAACAGACATTCATGGAATCGCCACCACCACAGGGAATCCACTGGGGTTCACTGTGGTGAAAGGCATTTTCGTAACATCTGAAATTACCCAGAGTCAAATCTACATACAGAGCACAGGATTCATCTTTGCATTCACCATCAGCTCCCGGGTCAGCTTGTGCTTCTACCTTAGATAACTGTCTACCCACCCCCACCCTGACACATGCTGTTACCTTTCAGCACAATCCATCTACCACTCTCTCCTGACAGCAAGCCACCTCCCTCCTTCCTCGTAAAGCAGGCAGATGTACCACTCGAGAACTGAGACTTAACACCACTGCCTCCTATGACCTCCCTGGGATGTTTCACCACATGCAGACCGGTATGCATGATTTAACACTATAAATATCCCCACTCACTCCACCCTTTTTGACTCTTTGCGAGGAGGGGAGCTACGAGTCCTCCTTCCTTATATCTAAAGGTGTTCAAACCCAAGGGAAACAATCAGGGGTTCATGTGTGTGGTGCCTCCAGCTGATGAAGCCTTAAGCCTAAAAAGGGGAGGAGGACTTCACCAACAATGTCAATAAAATTCCATGGTAAAACAATAAGGCCCCAAACTCTGACCCCGCCTCAAAATCCCAAGAAAAGGAGACAACCACGCAAATGGGGAAGGAGGACAAGGTTTAGTGTAGTATAAGAAGATTATAACCAGCAAGAAAGAAAAGGGAGCTGATGGAGTCAGGGAACAAGGGAAAACAAACAAGAGGAAGGGAAGGCTAGTGGTACTGGAGGGTGGGGTGGGTGGGTAACATTGTTTCAGAGCAGGAAATACATTTACCACAGCATAAAACATCAACTCCCAACCCCCCTTTGGTCTCTCCTTGAGGGACTGATGGTTTCTCCTCTTCAGAGGACTCTGTAAAGATCTTCCCAAACCAAATAACTAAGGGGGCAGGGGAATTACTCAAAACAGTGCTAGTGCATGAGGGGCAGGTGTCCTGGTGGCAGGAGGTCCCTCCTCTTCAGACAGCTGAACGGCCCTGCCTCAGGCACTTGTACTGTTGAGAGTAACCGGGACATTGGCCATTACTGGCTGCCCCCCAGGGCCTCCTATTCCCATCCCCTCCCAACTGTGGCTTTCTTGTGTGCTTTGTGGGGGTTCTTGCTGGGGGAGGAGGGGGGCTTTCCGCCTGTGGCTCTGGTGGCCAAGCCAGGGTGCTGGACCTACGGGAGAGCAGGCATGGGTACATAGATGTCATGGACCTGGGGAGGGGACACAGGGTGGGAAGGGCCCGACTGTTGCTGGGCAGTCAGGGTTAGTCAAGGGGGAAGCCTGGACAGAGCAGATGGTATCGAGTGGGGCGGCAGTACCTGACAGGGAGGACAGGCATACGGAGTCTGTGAGTGAGCAGGGCGGCACTCACCGCACTTACATGCTGGGTGAAGGTGTGCTGGAGCTCAAGACGCTCTAGCGGTATGTCCCTCGTCTCCACTCTTGCCTCACCCAGCTCAATGTGGGCAGCCTGCTGCGCTATCAAGAGGCAGTTCCATCGCCTATCCTCCCACTGGAAGTCCATGCAGGCCTCAGCAGCAAGGGCCCTGAGGGGTTGCTCATTCTGCTCCAGGGCCTCCTGATCTGCTGGGCCATATCCTTGACGGCATCCCTGATCTCATCCACCCGGCACGTGGTTTCTTCCATCAGCTCCCTGGCAAGATCCTTCTTGTGTCGCCTGTTCCATGCCTGCTACTGCTGGTTCCCTTGGGTGCTCCTGGCTGGCTGGGACTGTGGTGGACAGAGAGGTGGGATGTTAGATGATGCCACCCCACTCCAGGCTCTGCACCCCAGGATCCTGGTGCCCACTGGCACCCCCCACCCTCCATTCCTCACTGGTCTGGCTGTCAGCCCTCCCCTTCATGGTGTCCTCCCACTCAGTGAGCACACTCACCAATCCTACACGGAGATGGTGTGTCCTAGTGCCGTTCCAGAGGATCTCCATTGCTCTCCCAGGCACCTGTGCACATGGTATATGGCAACTGCTATGGAGTCTCATGGCGTTCCGTGGCTGCTTCATCCTTCTGGGGCAGCATCCCTTCCCATCAAAGGGACTACTCACTGCTCTCCTCCATGTCCTTGCTGTCCCCTGCACCCTCCACCAGCCTCCCCTCAGGCCCAGATTGGCGGGGTGGGGGCTGGGATTTGGACTATGGGATGGCAGGCGGAGGCTAGGAATTCTGCTCCTAACATAGTTATTGTCTTCCACCCCCTCCTCTCTGGCTGGCGGTTCGGTCAGCAATAGTAGGTCTTCTCAGGAGGGGCCAGAGGCAGATGGATCGGGATTGATTTGGGGAGGCAGGCAGGAGTGGAGGTTGCTTATCTACCTGCTCCCAGCCCCAGGTGACTGCACTCCCATGCAGCTCGAAAGTCACAGTCGCCCCATCCTTGTGGAGGAACCAGTCCAGCAGGACAAAATAGGAGTTTGCCTTCTGTGGCTGGACCTGTGGTTGCCGTCACAAACCTCTTTGTATCTTTCTCTCTTGTTCTAGTGCAAAGTCCTTTGTCCACTGCTGGCACTGGGTCATAAACCTGTTGTACCCCATCTGCGCTAGCCACTCCGATACCCTGGAATACCACCGCATTCCTATGGGTTTTCTAAACTGACCCTGGACCTTTTCATCCCCCCAAAGGTCTATGAACACCTTGGTCTCCTCCTCAGACCAGGACACGCCCTTTTGCCAACTATTGGGGGAACTGTCCTTCTGCGTGCAGATGAGGCCCACAGTACTTGGGGTGCTGTTGCTTGACTGTGAAGACAGTACAGGAGACATACCCATCAGTGGCTTCCCCTTGGCTGCCGCATGTGTCTCCCCCCACCCCCCGGGGCCGTGACCCTACCTGGTTGGACTGGCTTCTGGTCTCCATTGCCTGTGGGAAATGGGTGGGGGGTGGCCAACACACATTTGGATTTTGCACGTGTTCTGTTAACGGCTGGGGGCAGGTGCAGGGAGCCAAGATGGCCACAGGGAGTTGCTCTGGCCATTTGGTCCACCGGAATCTATGATCCAGGGGGCTGTGTTTGGCCAAGGCTCACGGGCCTGTTTAGATGGACAGATGTTCTGTGTTTGCCTGCTGCCCTGGGTTTGGCCTGCTCGCTCAGCGAGGTGTGCTCAGGGATGCTCTGGCGGCAGGGCTGCAACTGCTGGGGGGCCGCCAGGTCAAACTGGGGTGAAGCAGGCAGAAGCAGGGCTGCCATCCGTTTAAAAGCACTCCAAGTCTCTGGAGACCCCAAAATATCTCACAGGGAGAGAGAGTCTGAAGAGGAGCTTCTCAGACCTTTCATTTATAAGTGAGGTCCAGTGGAAAGGAGCCAAGTCTCTCTGAGCTAGACAGTACCAGAGAGATAACAGTCAAGTTACACACAGATTTTCTTATAAGAACAGCACATTCCAGATAATATACGTTGTTGATCAGTAAACATCAATTTATGCATCTCATGCTGATAGATATTACCTAATCACTCCCTGGTTGCAAGGGCTGTTTCCTTGCTATGCATTCCTATCAGAGCATCCTTGAGGGACCTCAGCTTTGCTTATTGGTTAGGGGCTGGACACAGCCCCTGGGGCATTCCTCGGAGGGTCCAGTTTGTGGTAATGCTTTATGGCCTTCTGTTCTTGTGCGACGGCCTTGGGTCTCAGATACAGTTGTGACTGTCTGATGTTTCTTCTGTTATAGTTATAGCTTGGTTTTATTAACTTTTCTTAGTTGTGCTGCTTCTGTGAGGAACGAGGACTGGCATTGCATGAGGTCTCAGGCTACAACACAGTCGCTGTGCCAGCACAACCAGAGACAGTGTGAGAGTGTAGAAGTGGGGGTGAGGGGGAAGGACTTCAAGCAGGGCAGCCCCCTCCATCACAACGATACTCCTGGGTTAGAGGGGCAGAATGGAAGTCTAATGCATAGCTGCCACCGAAGTTACCTCAGAAATTTCTCTCATCTCCCCAGACAGGGTAGAGTCTTAAAAATCAGCTTGGGGCTAAGGGAGGAAAAGAAAAGTCTCTCTTTCCACTCACAACAGTGGTCGAGAGGAAGGAAAGAGAGAACTAAGACCTAGCTCTCAGTTGTGCTCTCAGTTACAACTCACAGCTTGTTGTGGTGATGCAAGAAGAAAAAACTTGTGCACCAAGACCGATCACAAGATCCCCCCCCTCCAGTTTGTCCAAACATCCCAGAGTCTGTTTTGAGATTATCCAGAATTTTCAACATGGAAATTCTAGATATCCAAATTACAATGTGTTGCATTGTACAGAGCTCTGTCCCGGGAAGCAGGGGAACTAGAGATAACCAGAACTTTGCTTTAAGCAACTTCAGATTATCTGGATTCCACTGTAACTCTGAAGTGCTAGAGCATATTCACCACTATTTCCACAGGCACACAAGTCTTACCCTGAAAGACAGCTTTGTTGGACAAACCCAAAGCTGGAACAGCAGCACCTTCTGGGAGCTCATTCACTTGCTAAGAAGAAAAAATACTGTGCATCATTCATCATGCAGTAATTTCCAAATAAGATCTAGTCACTGCTCTAAGGAGTGAGGAGAGGCTGTCTAGGCTGCAGAAGCTTCACGCTTATCCAGAATTCCTCTGAAGAGTACATGGCAGAGCAAGTACTCTGTAAGGCCTAGAAATCCCCAGTGCCTTTCATTATGGCCTAGAGCCCAGCTCCTCCTGGTGTACATTACTTTTTCCTATCAGTCTGTAACAAGTCGTGCTTTCACGTGTCATTCTAGTTCAGGTATTCCAGTATAACTTCACTCACTCTACTGCTTTTACCAAGTGAATATTTAAACTGAACTCTACAATTTTGAGAAGCCAAACCCCGCAAATGAGGTGTTCTATGACAGAGAGCACAGAAGTAGAAGGGGGTGGTAGTGTATGTCTGGGATTCTCAAGGTTTCTAGGCACTAAAAGGTAGGCCAAGTCTGGGTACATGGCAAGAATGGAGTGAGGCAGACAGACTGAATGTATGCTGACAATTATTATTAATAATGTATATAGTGACAGCAATGTGTCTGGTGCTGAGCATTAACAAGAGCAGGTCCCTGTCCTGGGAGGCTTATAATCTAGGATGGACAAGAGAGGGGAGACAAAGATTGATTCATGAAGTTGCAGGTGCACCTGCTTAGGTTAGTTACATGGGAGATTGGGTCCCTAATGAAAGGACAGTAGGAAGAGAATTAGTGAGCAGCATGTTGGGGTGAGTAGCTAGGGAAAGCCTGACAAAAAAATACAGGTTTTTAGAAGGAATTTGGAGGGAGCAGAGCACGTGTGTTCATTGAAGAGCTCCCAGTTACAGGGGGCAACATGGGAGAAGGGGCAACTATGGGCACATGAGGGTGCCAGTTGAGGAGGAGTGAAGTTCCTGTGTTGTAATGTAATGGGAAATGAAGGAAGACAGATAGAGGGAGGAACAAGACTATGAAGAGCCTTGAAGGTAAATTCAAGAAATCTGTGCTGAAGAGAAGTGGGAGAGGAAGGCACTGGAGGGAGCAGAGGGGAGATCAAACATGATCAAATCGGCCAGCGAAGTGGATGACCTTAGCCGCAGAACGTTGAATAGAAGTAAGAGGGTCAAGATGAGAGCAGGGGAAGCCAGTAAGAAGGAAGTTACAGTAGCCCAGGAGAGAGATTACTAAAATCTAGTCGAAGGCTTTGTTAGAGGAAACAGTAAGGAAGGGCTGGATTTTGGCAATATTATGCAGAGAGAAGCAACAGGACTTCACAACAGACTGAATGGGAGGTGCAAAGGAAAGGGAGAAGTCAAAAGGTGAACCTCCGGGCACTTGCCTGAAGGACAGGCCAAAAGGCGACAGCATCAATCAAAATAGAGATGGAAGAGGAAGAGGAAAGTTTAGGTGGTGAGGGGAGGAGATGAGGAATTCCGTCTTGAATACATTAAGCCTGAGTTAGCAACTCTATAAATCTTCCAGCCAAACGTCAGGAAGGGGGCATCTGACTATAGCCCAAGTTGGTATGCAGCAGTAGGAAAAAATTTAGTGCATTCCATTTCAAAAATCAGGACAATTCTTAGTGCAAAAAAAACCTTCAGTTTAAAGGGGGAGTTAAGGCTCATGCTCCAAGAAGGTAAATTGTAAGTTACAGCTTTCACCTTAACTCATACATCATGTAAACAGGAAAAACGTACAGTCTCACATTGTGCTTGCTTACAACTTAGGCTCCATACACCCACACTTTGCCTTGGCCTTTCAACCCCAATTCTCTTCCTCTGCAGTGGGAGCAACATTGAAGATAGGGACCATACCTCTCAACTGTCCCGGATTGGGAAGGACAGCATGGGATGCAACTATTTTAAGCTGCTGTCCCATCTGCCCTGCCCAGCAGTGTCCCGATTCTGACTCCCCGTGCATGTGGCCCAAAACCAGCCTGTAAGAGCTCCCTCCCCTCTGACTCAAGAGTCATCTCCAGACTCAGAGTGCAGCTGACTCTAAGCCTGCTTCTCCACACTGCTGCCATAGGATGTCATCAGAGGTGACTTCTGGGCTGGAGGAGCTGCGCGCGGCACAGGCAGTCAGCAGTGGCGTGGTGCAGGTGTGCTGCAGTAGGTTGCGCTGTTGCTGGGGCGAGCCAGCTATGGACTTGGTGCTGCTGCTCAGGGCGGTGTGCACTCTTCATTGCTGCCATCTCACTGGGGGACGTGCCTAGGGCTGCGGCGTGCACCATCCACGAGGAGAAGAGACTGGGGCTCCTCCCAACCTCAAGCAAAAAGCTGCTAGTGCCTGCCCCGCCTGTCCAATCCATGTCAGCTTCTGCTCCTCAAGCTGGCTGCATACTCTCAAAACCAGAGGAGGAGACAAGCTGAGGAGGAGGAAGGGTGGCTCACTCCCATACATTTCCTGCATGGAGGGTCTGGGAGCTGCCTGTCCTGGTCCCCCTCCCCCACCAGCCTCTCCACAGAGCAAGTGACAGTCCCTTACTTGAAGGCAGCCGCTTTTCCTGCTGAGCCTGCTCACTGGCACGTACAAAAGTGCTGCTTCAGTTTTTAAAAAATAAACCGGCTTTTTTCTCCCTCTACTGAAGCGGGCACAGTCCTTTCCCCAAGCCTTCCCCCTTCAGTATAGAAATGAGAGGGAGGCTCTAGCTGTGATGCTAGCAAGAGAGCAGGGATTTCCACCCCACTCCAAATCTTCCTGCTCTCTTTAGTCATCTTTAGTACTGGGCCTGGGAGCTTTTTGTTCCCTGGGAAGATTGATGAAAGGGTCTGTGCCCCAGCTAGGAGTCATGTATTCACCCAAGGATTCATTTCAGACTAGCTAGCTGGTTGGCTCTCTTTAGTTTCTGCTTAAGATGAGACCTGATTTTTTTTTCCTTTTACTTTGTGCTGCCTGGGGACAGGAGCGAGGATGTGGGAAGCATATCTGTTTTGTTAAGTACAGGATAGTGATTTGTCCTTTTTAATTGCTGCGTTTCTGATCGCACTTAGGTCTGTTAATACCCATCCCACTCCCAAATAACCATCTCCCTTTAAGTGCAGCAGGAGGCAGCAGAGCCATTCTAGTAAGAAAAAAATGAATCCCTTGTCTCATGCTGAGCCTTGTCCGCATGTAGAATACCAGTTTTTGTTCGAGTGGGAGCTTGCTGTGCTGAACAGCCGTAAGTTTCTAGCTTTTGTGATGGCAAACAGAAGCCTAATACAGGGGACTATCAGTGCATCCTAAGGGCTTAAAACTCAGGAAAACCCAACTTCTAAATCCAGGTCTGATTTTTTTAAAAAAATTATTTGGGTGTGTGCTGTCTTCAGGTTTCTGAGCATCTGGGCTTCACTGTCAGATCAAGAGAAGCTGTGTGGAGGGTGTGTGTATGAAATGGTGGTATTGTGCAGTGCACCCCCTCCTAACATGAGACTGTCTGACAGTCATGCTTGCTAAAGTAAAAGTTATGTGATGTGCTTTTCTTTTATAGGGATTTTATCACTAACAATTTTAAGTCTGTCACAAAAATGAAATAAATAAATGGGAAAAATCAGAGTCAAATGCATATAGTACAAAGTGCAAATTTACATAAACTCATACAAATTAGCATATGCAAATGATGTCCCTCTTTCTGCGTGTTGCTGCCCCTCTGTGTCGAGTCCAGGGGTTGAGAGGTATGCTGGGGACAATAGGGGGCAGATTGCTGCCCTGTCATCCCTATATGGCATCATTAGGGCTGTGGACAACAGTAAAGATGAGGACAGCAGGGGGGCTGGGATAGCTTGCTGCTTTTGTATCAAAATGATAATGATTGGGCTCAGACTGGACAAAATATTAGGAATGTGGACAACACCGAGGTAGGGCCACCTTGCTATTTCTTGTCTCCGTGCTGTCCCAACGCTGTAAAACTGGGGCTGGGACAGTGGTTGGATAATAATGAAGCAGAATTCCTCCATAAACAAGTATCCCTATGTTACAGACCGCACCAATACCACTGTCTTTCAGAGAGTTGGAGCAAAAGGCCAGATGCAGGTGTCTTAAACCCCAAAGCATCCATACTCTAGTCCACTACAAGTCCAGTATGTCCTGGGAAAACTCACTGTTGGACAATAGAGGGGCAGGGGGCAACGTTTTGTCCCCAGCTTCAGTGTTGTCCTGAACATGCCATGGACATGAGGGGGCGGCTAAGAAATGTAACTAACTAACTAAACCATAGAGGAAGGGGACTGGAGCTGAAAGACCAAGGCAAAGTGTGTGTCTGTGTGTGTATATAAATCCTTTCAAAACTAAAGAAGTCACATGGGGGACAAAACAGGAGGGGGGGGGGGAATACATACAGGGGGTCAAATGGGGGACGAGAGAAGCACACGGGGGGCAAGCACAGCAGGAGAAGGGAAAAACAGAAAGGGAAAGACACATGCACGTAGTGGGGGCAAATAGATGACACGCACATGCGGGAGTTCACTCACCACCACGGCTGCCACTGGGAGAGATATGGCAGGGAGGGGAAGGAGAATATGCAGCCATTGCTTTGGGGAGATGGGGGAGGGGGAGAGAACCAGGCCATCCTGCCACTGCAGCCGCTCAGGGAAATTTAATTCCATTTATATGCCGCCCCCTATGCCTACAGCATCTCGGGGCAGCTTCCAACATAAAACAAACAATTTATCAAAAAATCTACACAAATATTTTAAACAATTTTAAAATACCCCCATACAAAAATTTAGCCCACCCTCCCCTCCCCGCCTCCGAAGGCCTGGGAGAACAGCCATGTCTTGCAGGCCCGACAGAAGGCCAGCAGACTTGGGGCCAGTCGTGCTTCCCCTGGGAGGAAGTTCCACAGCTGGGGCCCAGCCACCGAGAACGCCCTCTCCATTGTAGCCCCCCGCTTTACGCGGGGGACCTCCAAGAAGGCGCCCCCAGTGGACTGGAGAATCCGTCCTGAGTCATGGAGGGTGAGATGGTCCCTGAGGTATCCAGGTCCAAGACCATACAGGGCCTTATAGATCAATGTCAACACCCTGAACCTGGCTTGGCACATTATAGGCAGCCAGTGCAATGCACGGAGCACTGGTGTTATGTGCTCTCATCAGCCCGTCCCTGTTAGGAGACGGGCCCTGCATTCTGAACTAGCTGCAATCTCCGGGCCAGCGTCAAGGGAAGCCCCACAGAGTGTGTTACAGTAGTCCAGTCTCGAGGTGATGAAGGCATGGATCAAAGTGGCCAGGTCGGGTCTGGAGACATATGGGCGCAGCCTCCGTGCCAGATACAGCTGGCGGAAAGCCGCCTTTGCCACCACATCCACCTGCTGATCTAGACGGAGACCCGCGTCCAATAATACCCCCAGACTCTGAACCTGCTGAGCCACGGAGGGGCGCACCACCTCCACAAGAGGGGGCACCACCTCCTCCGCCCAGCCCACCACCATCACCTCTGTCTTATCGAGATTGAGCTTCAGTATGCTCTGCCATAGCCAACTCACCACAGCCTCCAAACACTGAGATAGCAGGGCCTGGGTCAGCTGAAAGAGAGAGGTAAAGCTGAGTATCATCAGCGTATTGGTGGCAACACACACCAAACCCTCTCACAATCTCCCCCAAGGCCTGCATATATACATTAAACAATAAAGGAGACAAGATTGAACCTTGTGGAACGCCACAGTCCAGGGCCCGGGAGCTAGATGTTTCTGCTCCCAAGACAACTCGCTGGGTCCTCTCCGAGAGGAATGACTGCAACCAACCAAGGGTGGTCCCATCCAGACCCCCCAGGTTACACAACCGTCTCAACAGCAGCCCATGGTCCACTCTATCAAACGCGGCCAAGAGATCTAGCAGGACCAGTAATGTCGAACATCCTGCGTCCATCTCCCAGCAGAGATCATCTACCAAGGCCACCAACGCCATCTCCGTACCATGGCCGGGCCGAAACCCTGATTGAAAGGGGGTCGAGAAAACCGATACTGTCCAGGTGAGCCTGGAGCTGCAGGGCCACTGCCCGTTCAATAACCTTCCCTAAAAAGGGATGGTTAGAGACGGGTCAGTAACTGGCAAGTGTGTCCACATCCAAAGATGGCTTCTTCAACAGGGGCGCACCACCGCCTCCTTGAGATCGGGGGGGCAAACTCCCCAGCCAAAGGGACGCGTTAATAATCCCCGCCAGCACCGACCCCAGTATCTCCCTGGAGACTTTCACCAACCAGGACGGGCAAGGATCTAATTCACAACTAGTGGCCCTCACTGACCCCAGGATCTCCACAGCATTGGCTGGCATCACTTCCTGAAACTCATCCCAGAAAGATGGACCAGACAGCACCTCCATCACCTCACGCTCTATTCCTACTGTCTCTAATCCAGTGTCGAAGTTGCTCTGGATCTGAGCGATCTTGTCTGCAAAGTAGATGGCAAACTCCTCACACGGGCCTGGGACAAGTTCCCGTCCAGGCAGAGGGAGGCCGGACTGACAGCTCCCGCACCACCCAGAACAGCTCCGCCGGACGCGACTTTGCAGACGCTATGAGGGTGGCAAAGAATTCTTTCTTTGCCACCTTCACAGCCTCAACGTAGGACCGCAAATGGGCCCTGCAGAGAAGTCGGTCAGATTCAGAGCGAGTCTGACACCAGCGTCCCTCGAGTCGCCGGCCTTTCTGCTTCATACCTTGCAGCCCCTCAGTAAAACCAAGGGGCCCTGCGATGTTGAGACAGGGGACATCTCTGAGCCACCCTGTCAATGGCCTCCCCAAGCAAGATGTTCCAAGCCTGGACAAGTTCATCCACAGAGCAGCTGGCAGAGTCCAGGGTTAACTCCCCCAAGGCCTCCTGGAACCGTTGGAGCCATCAGCCTCCAAGGGCAGACCAGCCTAACTTCCTACGGGTGGAAACTGGGCCAACCTGCTGTTCCAGGGTGGAGGGAGGGTCCAGATTGCCTTTACAATGCTGCTGCCACTTGGGTGGGGATGGAGGAAGGAATTGGACTGGCCCAGCACTGCTGTCTCCATCCCAGAGTGGAGAGAGGGAACTGGGCCATTTGTGCTGCTGCTTCTGGAGGAGGGAATCAGGCTGCCCACCAATGCCACTACTGTTCCTCAGGGAACCAAACCACCCTGTTGCTCCTGGTCCCACTTTCCCTCTACAAGTGTGTGTGTGTGTGTGTGGGGGGGGGAAATCCCTCTCAGCAACAGCACCCATGTGTTTCTGCTGGGCCACTGTTCTTCCCTGGTGACAACACCAAGCCTGCCCTTGGCCCTGCCCCTCCTCTAACTCTGGGTCCAACTACTTTTGATATGGGCCTGCCTTTTGTAAGGATTTATATATTGAAATCCTTAAAAAATAAATAAAGAGGAGTCATATGGGGGACAAATAACCATCACTCTCTGTGGTGGCTCCTTAGTGAGAAAGTTGGAGCCCTTTCCCTTTCTCCTTCAGGTTATTATTATTATTATTATTAACAAACATTTATATAGCGCCAGCAGTGTACCTGGCACTTTACAAAGTAATAAAATAGACACGGTCCCTGCCCCTAGGGCTTACAATCTGAGAGACAGGAGCTGGGGGAGAGACTTAGGAAGGGGAACAGAGGGAGAGAGGTCTTGGCAAACCACAGGGAAGGGCCCTGCAGGCAACATGTTGGGGACTGGGACTTTAGAAAGTCAGTGTCAAAAAAACATCCACTAGGAGGGGAAGGAAAGGACAGATTTTAGAATAAAATGAGATGAAAATAAAATATAAAAATGAGATGGAGTCAACAAAACATGACAATCTCAGCTGGCAGGAGCCTTAAAAGAAAAAATCCCTGAATCATCAATACAGATGTATAACAGGACAAAAACAACAACCAAATGCTAGATGAGCGGATAGAGAAAAGGAAGGAAAGTCACTAAATTTAAGTTGGGGTTTGTGTGTATGCATGAACTGGAGAAATAAAAACATGAATTCTCAATAGTAATGCAACATTTGCATATTTCTTTGTAGATAAGGAAGCAGACATGAGTACTCTGAAGCAGAAGTGCCAGAAGGGAGATAGGAAATTAAGGCATGGATGCTCTTGTATTCAACATAACTGGAAGCTTCCTTTTGGAACAGTTTAAAAGCCAATATCACACAATTATAATAAGGGATGAAGACAATACATGCATTCAGATGTTTTTTGGGGTTTTTTTAAAATGTAAAATAAACAAATAATTTGTACTCCTGCCTATGCAACTGTAATTGTATACCCAAGTGACTTGAAACCACTTGTAAAACAATTATTTCCTCCTTTTATCCAATCCATTTTATACAACAGGGGGTACTTGGTTTTTTTGTTTTTATAAACCGTCCTGAGCCTTTCGGGAAGGACGGAGTACAAATTTTAATAAATAAGTAAAAATAAATGCACACTGATTTTATGCACACACAAAGAGGGAGAAAAAAGAAAATGTGGTTTTAGGATTTCACTGATAATTTTGATGTTTCTAGGATTGTTAATCTCCAATAATCTGTTAATCCCCCAAGGACTCTATTTGTCCTACAGAAAGCATTTTCATTTTTATTATTATTAATTATTTAATGCTTACCCTAGAGCACAGCTTCTCCACTGAGACACCAGTGATGCTACTGAAGTTTTCCACAAAATTCCTAGGTGCGGTGAAGACTCGAAGCACCTTTTCATCTGCTCCAGACACAAACTGAAATCGACCTGTCATTACTACACACTGCAAGTCATATCCATGTACTTGAGGTCTTGCAATTTCATGCCAAGTTACCTATATAGATAGTAAAAAAAAAAAAAAAAAAATGGGCATTTTCAGCTAAGTTTATAACTTCATCCATCTTGAATTATCTTCCACAGATACTCTTAAAAACTAACAAAAGAACACACAAGGAACACATCAAAACAGCAGCTACCCAAACAAAAATTCCACTTTCCTTCACATCAAAATATGCACTGGACAGCACTCCCTTCAAGCACTCAACCAAAAGCACTGGGTTTGGTACATGGGGATTGGAAGAAGGACCGAGTGCAACAACAAACTTTGAAAAAAGAAATAAAATAAAGATACTGCATTGTTTAGCAGCGTATTGGCATTTGCAATTCCGTTTCACATTTCCACCCACCCCCTCCCCAAAATAAAATTTTAAAAACTGTTAGTAACGGATGAGTCACAATTCTGTCGGTGTTCACTGCATGGGATTCCCATGTAAATCTGTGGTTTAAAATACTACATTTCTTTACATTTTATACAAAGCTCAGGCAATCCAAATTTGCTTGGGAGGATTTGCATAAAACCTACTGTCACAAAATTTTGGATCCCTATTTACCTTTGAACCCTATGCCAAATTTGTCTGATCTTGGCATTAAAGATCCATATTAAAAAGGAGGACGCTGCTCAAAATCAGACAATGGGATTTTGGGATGAGGAGGCCATACCCCCCCACCCCCCGCCTCCAGGTGCATCCATAGTTGCAAAATAGGGGGCTTTACTTATCTTTGGACCTTTTGCCTCTACCAAATTTGGTAGAAATCAAAAGTTATTTTGGGGGGGGGGGGGGGGGAAAGAGGAGAGACAGACGGACAGAAACAGAGGATAACCTTCTCATGGGAAACCATACTAAAAAAGGTAAGAGAGGGTGAAATCTTGGCCCCACTAAAGTCAATTGGAGCTTACCAAATTATAGTGGACTCCAACTTCAATGGAGATCAGATTCACAATTTTTGTGCAGTTTTAATTTTGCACAGAAATACCTAATGCTTGCAAGCGAGCCAAGATCTAGGATTAAAAACTGATTGCCCATTTGTGCTTGGATAAAATTATAGGATAAATAATAATAAATAATGCTCTCAAGTCAAAAGCATCATTAGCAGTTTGGGGATATATTCAACTTACAATCATTTGGATAGACTGCCTAAAGGTAGAAAGCTACTGGAGAAACTGTTCATCTCGTCTAATATTGCATTTCTGTGTTTCTGAGCAGAAGAATCTAAAAATGGTTTCAAGGGGAGGTAAGATCTTGCATTACATTTGGAAAGAATTTGTTTTTTGCTTTTATCATCTCCTTATTTACCAATGTCAGTTACTCAAAACAGATGTGTCAAAAAGCCTAGACTAAACTTAATTTTGTGCTTCTGCACTTTCTTTCATTTTATTTTGAAAAGGAAGCTAAAATACCAAAATATTATTGTTAAATATTTATATCATGTCAGCACTGTACCTGGCACTGAATATTAGAGCATTACTGAACATTATGTACCTGGTATTAGAGACATGTCCCTGTCCTGAAGGCTTGCAATCTAGGATAGACAAGGAAGGGAAAACAGCAAAGGAAGAGATGGGGAAATATTCACAAAGTTGGCAAGTTGCAGGTGCAGATTTAACTGTTACAGGGGAGAAA
This sequence comes from Sphenodon punctatus, assembly GCA_003113815.1. Lineage (NCBI taxonomy): Eukaryota > Metazoa > Chordata > Lepidosauria > Sphenodontia > Sphenodontidae > Sphenodon > Sphenodon punctatus. Next base: position 910,804 of record QEPC01006951.1, on the reverse strand, counting down.
CTAAAACCCTGAGTTGGTTTTTAGAAGATATTTAAAGACAAGGAGAGGGAGCAGAAAGTATGTGATCAGAGAAGGAGTTCCAATGTTAATAATTTCCATCTTCGAAAACTAGCAAGAAATCCTTTTCTGTAGCCTTCCATCCATATTTTTTTCCTGCTTGTACAGCATTCTGTCATTTCAGCAAAGGGAGTTAATTTTTTTATGAGACTGTGTCCATTCCCACCCTTTAATAGCTAGAGTTTTGTAGACCAATTTCAACTTAATTTGGTAGAGAGGGAGAAGGTCCAAAGATAAGTCAGGCACCAAAATTGTGCAACTGTAAGTGCACCTGGAGGGGCCTCTTTTGTATGTCCCCAAATCCTATTGAGTGACTTTGCGCATTTCTTTTCCTTTTAATATGGTTCCTTCATGCCAAGTCCAGACAAACTAAGCATGGGGTGGAGAGTGCAAAGGTAAGTAGGGATCCAAAATTTGGTAACAAAAGTCCCTGATTACTTGCTTGCAGACTGCACAGTATCAAAAAGGGAAGGGGTAAATGCGTACCCAATTTGCCTAGTATCGTCTCCAAAAAACGGCTAATATTTTAAATGCCTGGAGTTAAGGGAACTGAACTGCTAGGGAGAAAATAAGTACGATCCTTAGCTATGAATTTTTTTCTTGTTGTAGCATAGAAAAGAGGGGAAATGGTAGAGTATATCAAACTTGATTCATATTAAATATCAATTTATGCAAGAATTTCTGAAGTGCTCTACACAGCTTTAACTATGGTCTCATGATCACTATACTATAATTTGCCCTTTGTTCTAACAATGAATGCCAGGACACTAAGCTTGAGAGAGATGGCACCATCTCTAGATGGCTCAAAATAATATTAAACATTAAAACTGCAGTACTACTTTAGAGAATTCAACCAAATAGGGAGGCACTGCACACAAAGAAAAGTGGCAGACCCTTTCAAGGAGCTGAGAAAAGAGCTTAATTCTTCTTTGCAAGGGGTTAGGAGGCAGGCAATATACAGCATGCTCCTTGTCTCTACTAGTTTCTTGAAGAAGCTCCAGAAGCTGCTCTAGTGGTTTCACTTTCATTTTCTTTTTGGGCGCAATCCAGCTCCCATCGAAGTCAATGACTAAACTCCCATTGACTTCTATGGAGCTGGATTGCGCTCTTTATCTGGTCAGTGCCTTTTCAAGGTCACGCAGAATAAAAAACACTTTGTTCAAATGGTAGGATGCTACACAAGCATTAAAAAAAAAAAAAAAGAAAAAAGAAAACTAGACCAAGATGGAAGTCTACAGAAAAGGATTTCTTGTTAAAAAACTTCTAAAACTAACATTACAAGATAATAATGATCCCTGATACAGACTAATGTTACAGTATGGAGAATACTTTTCTAGAAATGCTTGCTTGTACTTTGGTATTTCAACTTCCTTTCCAAAATAAAATGGAAGGGAACAAGTGCAGAAGAACAAAATTATGTTGAGCAAAGTTTGGGAGAACTTCTCACTTTTAAGTTCTATTAGTGATTCTGCATAAACTTCCAAGATGTACCTCGGCCTGGTGTTTCTTTTTCCATGGAGCAAATATTCTAGTAGTTTGATCAGCACCAACAGTGATAACAAATTCTCCTTCTGGATCCCACTTCACGTCTTGTACGCTGTTGAAATGTCCTGAAATCACAACTGCTGGCATCCACTCTCTCTGTTAAACAAATAAAAACTCCTGCAAACACACATTTCTCAAGCAACATTTTCCTATACTTTTTATTGAATTAAGAGAAACTATGCAATTAGAACTCACGGAAGGAAGGTGCACTATTAACCAGGACATCTGCAACAACAAACAGTTGGTTCAAGTTGAAGAATAAAAGTTCCAGCTGAAGGGACAGAGAGTGTTTTCAAATGAGACAACAGCCTACTGGAGTCCAGGTTTGGTCCATGCAGCCTTCACTCAGTCCCCACTCACATTTTATTTTTAGCACGCAGAGCTAATAAACAAGCAGCCCCCTGCCCACATTTCATGTGCTAGCAGTAGCCACTACCGGTGGTGTCACAGCGCTTTCCCTCTCTCTCTAGCCCTGGTTCTGATGGAAAGGGGTGGGGTGTGGGGTCACAGCCACAGAAGGCTTCTTCTCTGGCTGTGTACCCCCGTCCATCAGTATCAGCACTGATGTGCTAAGGCAGCTGCAAGAGGAGAGAGCAATCGCACTCTCTTTGCTGAGGAATGGCTGCAAGAGGAAAGGGTGAGGGGTCAGGAAGAACGTTCTACATAGAATCAATACCTGCACTCCTCTCTCCATTTGGGAAAGAAACTGAAGGGAGCGCAGTAGCCCCATGGATCCTCGCCTCTTCTTGCTCCCCTTCCCAAACAAAGAGAGGAGTGTGGGCACAGATCCTCTTAAGAAGCTCCTTCTTGCAGAAGCTCCTTCGTGCACCCCTCTTCTCTCCTCTTGCAGCTGCCTGAGCACCATTTCTGATGGAAAGGGGGATCACAGCCAGGGAAGAAGTCTTCTCTGGCTGTGACCACCCACACTTTCCCTCACAGCTCTCTGGCTCTCGCTCCCTCACTCTCTCCTCCTGCAGTTGCCTGTCAGCTGAGAGAGCATCTCTTCACTAGAGGCTATGCTATGGTGCTGCTGGACCTGGATGTGGGCTAGGATGCATGAGAACCTATAACAAGGCATGTGCTGGTGAGCACCTGGACCCTTTAAGGAGCCAGCAAGTTGGTGTCAGCTTACGGTGGCAACAACTGAAAGGTGCAGGCGTCGACGGTAGGACCACACCTGGGACACCTTGGCTGGGTCTGTTGGTAGCTGGACTAACAGGGCTCATATAAGCCAGCTGAGTCCGGGTGTGGCAGTCACGAGACCAGAGCTCAGGAAGCCGAGACACAGAGAGAAGGGCTAGCAAGGAAACAGGAGGAAGAGCTCAGTCTCTGAAAGATTCCAGAGGCAAGAGCCAGGGGGGCTCTGCCCTGAGCTGTCTTCAGGAAGAATTGTGCCTGGCCAGCAGAACCTGGAGTAGCAAGGGCTTGGAGGGAAGCCCTGCTGGCAAGTGTTGTGTTGGAGAGGCAGAAGCAAGACGCTCTGTCTCGGGAATGAACAGGGGTACTTACAGGGAACTGCGGGGAGAGATGCTCAATTCCAGAGGGCTGAGTCAGCCCACAGCAGTGGCTGCCTGGGAGGAACCTGGATGAGGGCTCACTAAGTCAGAGTGTGGTGCCTGGAGTTGAGCCCTGGGGGACCAAGCGGCTCTGATGGACTATGTGAGGAGCCAGAAGGTGATGCCTGGCAACTTGGAGTATGTCAGTAGGGTAAAGAACTAGGTGAATAAAGGACAGTTGCTAGTGCAATACCCTGCGTGAGCTTGAATCTATGGGGTAGAGACAGGGAAGACACCCTTGAATGAGTGAATGCCACTACAGAAGCTAATTAATGATATGTGGCAACGTGGGTACCCATTAGCACACGCTGGCCTGCATGGTGGGCCTGTGATGTCCTTGGTGACACTGAGTGGGGACTAAGTGGGAACTGCGAGCTAACATCTGGTAAACACCTAATAGACTGGCAGGCGAGCACCCACCTGGTGGGTGCAGGGTCTGTGAGGCCATGTGCGAAGTCTTGGTGTGGGGGGCCTAATTTGCATAATTAGGCCCCACCTAATTATGCAAATGCATACATTTACATAAAACTTACTCCCTCTGGACAGGAAGGATTCCCATTCTCCACCACTCCGAGTAACCATGGAGAAGCATGGCCTCCCAATGCTTTCCCCACCCCCGCAGCCGAGTGTCTACCACCACTCCCCAGGAGTGGTTCCACTGCAGGGGCAGCCAAGCAGGCAGTGAGACAGGCACAGAGAGACTGACTGCATCCACTGCCTTACTGGAGGAGGGAGTGAGCTTAGCCAGTCTGGCCTCCAAGGCCTGTTGCTTCTTGCTGCTGGTGCTGCCTGTGCCTTGTGCATGCATGCAGTGCAACCAGTCCAGAGGTGCTGCTATCACACGCACAAGACACCCAAAATGCAGCTAGCTGATTAAGCGCATGCCATGAAAAGAGACATATAACCAGTTCAGGTGTGCCCCCATAATCATTTCATGCTGCCCCCACCCCATAACCAGTTCATTTGCGCCCCCATCCCCATATAATCAATTCACGCTGCCCCCACCCTATAGCCATTTAATTTGTGCCCATGGGGCAGCGTGAATTGATTATATGGGGGCACAAATGAACTGGTTATGGGGTGCAGGTTTAAAGACAGTATTCCTGTTAGCAATAACTTCACTAAGAAGAGTTAGTGAAATAGCAGCCATAATAATCTCAGATCCATATTTGCAGATTTATTTTCCAAGACAGAAAAGATATTGCTTTACATCCTAAATTCCTACCTAAGATAGTATAAGTAAGACAGTTGTGAGAATGTGGTCCTTTTTACACGGGCCTCTCCTCCCAGCCATGAACATGCAGATTTCTGTGTGTTCATGGGTGGGGGAACCCCATGTGCACAACTGGGTGCATGCGCCCATGGTGAGTGGGGGTACGTGCGTGCCCACCTAACACTTATCCCCACTCACCCCCCCACATGGAGCAACCAGGGGAAACGGTGGTTACTATGTGTGTGTGAGTTAGTGGTGGGTGAGTGGGGATGCATGTGCAGTCGTGTGCATGCCCCACCCATGCACTGGCGCGCCCACGGACTCCCCACCCGGCGGAGCCATGTAAAAATATCATGTGAGGAGCCACTCGAAGAAGAACAGAAGGTTGCTACCTTGTAAACAAGGTTCTTTGAGATGGCTCTGAACATTCTCACAACACCCACCCTTCGAACCCCGCATGGAATTCTTTTCTTATATTTCTAGAAAGGGTTGAAAGGAACTGTCATTCAGAGGTGGAGGGTGCTTTTTATACTAGAGGCACTCGAGACCATCATGTGGTCTATTATTTGAATAGGGTGAGCATGCACAACCCAATTGTGAGAATGTTGGGAGCCATCTCGAAGAACCTTCTTTGCAAGGTAGCAACCTTCTGAACAGCACATGGGGAGGAGCTGTTTGTAAACAAACAGTCTTATGTCCCACCACCGTAGCAGCTGCTGCTGCTGCTGCGCTACTAGGAGGAAGAGGCAGGTGAGGGATGGGGTCTGGAGCCAGGGAGGAGAGGAAGAATCACTTATTGAGGGAGAAGCTGGCTGCAGCCTGCTGCCCAGTCAAGCAAGTGTGGGGCCCCAACTGGCCGCGGGGCCATGTGCAGCCGCACATGTGGCGCATGCCTGGGGCTGGCCCTGGGTGGGTGCTAATGCGGGCTAGCATCATTTATTTTCACCCGAAGGCCCCTGCTGGGAACCTCTTTTCTGGTCCCAGTCAAGAAGAAGCCAACAGAGTTCCCAATTCTAAGAAAAGGAAGGAGAGAGATTAGCAAAGTACTGATAATGGATTTCAGAAAAGCAGACTCCAGCAAACACTGGGTAGGTAAGGTTCCATAGCTGGAAAAACTAGGGAAAATGGAAGTCTAGAAGGACTAGTAGTTTCTAAATTAATATAGGTAATATTGGAGGCACAGCTTGCAAGCATATACATGCAGAGGGAAAGCTGGGAAGAATCAAGAGAGGCCATCATTATTGCACAAAAATCTTCTGAAGGACCTTAAAAAAATATATAAATAAAAAAATAATAATCAAGAAACAATGAAAGGAAATGGAAGTAAGGATGTACCACAAAGGGCAAGTATCAAGTAATAGCAGAAGCAGGTTGGGACAAAATCAGAAAGCCAAAGACACAGCAAGCTTCAACCAGCAAAGGATGTCAAAGAATAAGAAGAGGTTCTACCAATATATTAAAAGAGAAAGTGAGACAAAGTGGTTCAAATGATATCTTTTACTGGACCAACTGTTGTTGCTGGAAATAAGCAAGCTTTCGGGTCACACAGGGCCCTTCCTCAAGCATGTAGCATAGCCAGTGGGAATATATAAATTGAGCAAATGTAGAATAGGTATATATTTATTTAACAATGTTATACCCCACCCCTTCTGCAAAGCAGTTTGGGGTGGCTTACACTTCAAACAAAAATATAGAACACATAAAATACCATTATAAAACCACATGGTGAAGCCATAAAATAAACATAAAACAAAAACCCACCCAGCTTAACCCCTACACATCCCATCCCTCCCGCCCTCATCCATCTCCTCCACCGGAACAGCAAGGTTTTACAAACCCGATGGAAAGTCAGCAGGGCCAGGGCCAGGCGAGCCTTCTCTGGGAGGGAGTTCCACAGCTGAGGTGCAGCCCGAGAACGCCCTCTCCATAGTGGCCCCCTGATTTACTCAGGTGACCTCCAAGAAGGCACCCCCAGTGGACCGCAGGGGCCGATCGAGGACCCGAGGAGCGAGGCGGCCCCGCAGATAGATCAGGCCGAGACAGTGTAGGGCTCTAAAGGTGAGAACCAACACCTTGATCAGGCCCGGAAGAAAATAGGCGGCCAGCGCAAAGAACGAAGTACTTGTGTAATGTGCTCCTGGCAACCCGACCCCGTAAGGAGCTGGGCCACCGCATTCTGCACCAGCTGCAGCCTCCGGACCGTCACCAGGGGTAGCCCCACGTAGAGTACACTGAAGTAGTCCAGTCTTGAGGTAACAAAAGCATGAATGATGGTGGCCAGGTCAGAGTCCGAGACATAAGGCCAAAGCCGCCAAACCAGACGTAACTGTCGGAAAGCCCCCTTCGCCACTGTCGCCACCTAGATAATCAAGCGGAGCCAGGAATTCAGGAGCACCCCGAGACTCCGCACCTGGGAGACCAACAGGGGACAAACCCCGTCAATAACGAACGAAGGCACACCCACCGCTCTCCCCACCAGCATTACCTCCATCTTGTCAGGATTCAGCTTCAGTCGGTTCTCCAATCCCTCACAGCTGCCAAACACTGGGAAAGCACAGAGACTGCCGGGCCGGAGTCCAATGAAAATGAGAGGTACAGCTGAGTGTCATCAGCATATTGATGACAACTCATTCCAAACTGCCTCACGACCTTACCTAATGGCTGCATGTACACGTTGAACAAGAGCGGGGACAGAATAAAACCTTGCGGGACACCACATGAGAGGTCACGGGGAGGGGGAGGGGGGAGATGACTTATCCCCCAGCACCACCCGTTGGGTCCTACTGGCTAGATAGGAACAGAACCATTGTAGAACTGTCCCACCCAATCCTGCCCGGTTCTGCAAGCAAGTCACCAACAGCCCATGATCAACCGTGTCAAAAGCGGAGCGATCCAATAGGACCAGTAATGTTGAACGTCCCTGGTCCATCTCCCAGAACAGGCCATCAACCAAGGCCACAAGCGCAGTCTCAGTGTCATACCCTGGGCGAAAGCCAGACTGGGAGGGATCTAGGAAGCAGAGGTCATCTAAATGCTCCCAGAGTTGCTGAGCCACCACTCATTCAATAACCTTCCCTAAAAAGGGAAGGTTAGAGACTGGCCGATAGCTGGCGAGCAAATCAACGTCAAGTGATGGTTTCTTGAGCAGAGGTCGGATCACGGCCTCCTTCAAACATACCAGCGCTCTACCCTATCGAAGGGAGGCATTGATCACCCTAGCAACGGCCCTAACGTCTCCCAGCAGGCCTTAACCAGCCAGGACTGGCACGGATCCAGTTCACAACAGGTGGCCCTAACCACCCCCAGAACATCCACAACCCCCACTGGCAGCACCTCCTGCAATAGATCACATGAAACCAGACCAGACGGGCATGGAATGGGTGGGAGTGGACAGAGCAAAGTGGCAGGTGGGAGGGGGTAAACAGAGAGAGATGTGGCAGACATTTACAAAACAGTTGTAAAATTATATATTGGTGTAAAAGACAAAGGAACGATAGGTGGTGGTAAAAACACAGATAGCAAACAATTAGTTCAGGGATATAGTGGGAAAACAGCTTAACAGAAGAGGGGAGTACACATATCAAAGGAATTGGATTCACAGTATGTGAATTCCCAGAATGGTTGAGTATACAGTTGACAGGGTCAGTTACAGACAGGGAGATAAAATGGTTAGAATGATCTAAGAACTTGGTACAGAAGTTAAATTAAAAATGCAGTAACTGTAAGGTATTAGATATTCATAGCGGCTGGAAAAATATAGGTCCTTGTTAAGTCCATTGCTTTTAGTATCAACATTTACAGATTTTTGTAGTGGCTGGAGAAGTTTAGGTCTTTAAGTCCATTGCTTTTAGTGTCCAATAAAGTTATGAATTTTAGTTCCCAGACCTGTCTTCTGAGGCTTTTGAAAATTTCCTTTCAGGATAAGAACTGAGAGGTCTGATACGGAATGGTTGTGCTGGAAGAACTGGGGATTTGAGAGGGACCAGGGGAGGTGCCATGGGCTCCTTGGCTGGGTTTCTATGGAGGGACCCAGTCAATCAGCAAGCCCTTTAGGGCAGTTCAGGGCATCTCTTCGAAACGCCCTGGACTGTTTTAAGTCTCCAGTCTGAGCTCTCCCCCCCGCCCCCCTCTCTGGAGAGAGGGGCAGATCCCTGCAAGAAGCAGCAGCATGGGCACTGGCTGGTGGACTCTGCAGCTGGTGGCTCCAGGGCCTAGATCCAGGTAGGTGGGAAGGCCAGCGGGGAGAAATGGGGTCTGGGAGTGCACCATGCAGGGGGAAAGGAGGATGACGATTCGGGGCAGACGGGGTGCAGGCAAGAGAATAGGGGTACTTGAGGTGGATTTGGGGGAAAGGATATTAGGGTGCTTGAGGTGGATTTGGGGAAGAGGGGAGATGGCGGTGCAGGGGAAAGGAGGATGGGATGGGGTGCCCTTGGGTGTGGTTAAGAGAGCCCCAGGCGGGGATGAAGGGTTGATGGGGGAGTCTGGTGTGGATTAAGGGCAAATAGCCAGGAGCCAGTGGGGTGCGGGAGCCAAAAGGACAGGAAAGAATTGGGATGGGACAGGGAAGGGTTGGAGCTGGATGGCTAGCTGACCGGTTATCAGGCCTGGGCTGGGTCTGGCTGAAGTCAAGTAAGAAAAGGGGTATTTATTTTAATTTATTTATTTTAATTGTTTTTTATCTATGGGTTTTTTGCTTAATCTTAGTGGCTTGGAACCACTAAGATTAAGCAAAAAACCCATAGATGGCTTGGCAGAAAATGAATTGATTTCATTATTCAGTGAAACTATTGGGAAAAAATATTTATTTATTATTATTATTATATATAATTAAATGCAATGAATTGATTTTAAATTATCTGGGTTTGCTTAATTTTAGTGGATTGGGAGAAAATGAATTGAGTTTGAACATGAATGTACCATTAGTTGATTCAATTTTAATTGTCACTACACTGTATGGGGTGCCTGCCTTATTGTAGCTGGTTTGCAATGGATTTTAGTCCTTCTCAGCATGCACTGGACTGGGGTGTTTTACTGCCTATATTTTGTTTTGCTTTTTAAGCTTGATGTGAATGAAATCTGTGGCTTTGGGTTTCAATCCCAGTCACGGTTTAAGTTGGAGAAATTCTCCCTAGTTTGCATTTCAATCCTTAATCCGATGTAAAAAGAACCCTGGCTTTGGGTTTTAATCCCAGTGGTTTAGTGGGACTAGTCCTGCATGGTTTGCATTTCAATCCTCCTCACTTAGCATGCACTGTGACTGGACTGGAGTGTTTTAATACTGCCTGTGTTTTGTTTTGTTTTGTTTTGTGTTTAAGCTGCCAATGCACCAGACTGTAAAAATAGAACTGGAAATGCTGAAAATGCAGCAAACACTTCAAATATACTTGTTTCTCATGTGACCTTACAGAGTGTTACGCTTTCTTGTGACAGCCCCTTTGAATTTTGTCCCTTTTGCTGTGTGACAATTTGATGCATAAGAAAGTTGAACTTTGAATGTTTTAAATTGGTTGGGATCTTTTCTCTGCTATTGTACTCCTGCCATTGAACATATTCAGGTTATTGGAATGAGGTCCCTGCCCACTGGGCTTACAATCTAAGGACAATTCCTGTTTGCCACCATGCACACTGGACTCACTTGGCTCTGTTGTGGTTTGCTAAAACTGCTATCCTTGTGTGCATGCTTTATTGCTTGTATGCATGTTCTATTCCACTGATCATGATCATGTAATAAGTGTGCAATTTTAGGATTGGCTCTGCCCACAGCTGGCCCTACTGACTGCCCCACCAGCCTCAGAACCCACTAGTCACCACTGTCAAGGAGTAAGGACAGCCTGCACTGTTTTCTTTGATTGCTTGACCAGACTATTTGTGATAAACAGAGATCCTAGTTTTTCACAATAAAAAATTGAAAATATTCTGATAAACCAAATTCTCTGATTAAAAAAAAATACAAAATCTCTGTTTTTCTGAGACAATGTAAATACTAGTGGACTTTCCTGTACCACAATATATATAGGTAGCAGTTAGAAAAACATATTTTATTGTAGTATTTTCATTTTTATGCAGTTTTGCAGCTACCTGTCCCATGAACAGTCAAAAGAAATAATAATAAAAACTGAGGTCTGTAGCACCCTTCCAAATGTCTTGCCCCTCTCCCCCTCCTCCCCCCGCAATGCATGCCTTTAGGTTGCTTCCCCTCCACTGCCCTGCATTTGCTGCTTCCTCCTTCTCCAAGCCTGGTCCCAGACCGCTCTGACAACCAGAAATAGGGACTCTACAGAAGCTGAAACTTGGGGAAGCTGCTATGGGACCAATTAGGTGCACCTCCTGTCCCCTCTTCCCAAAGTCGAGATGACCTGACCGCCCCTGACCAGAGTGCCCCTACCCCACACCCCACAGGAGGTCTGTGGCACCCCTCCAAATGCAGCATCCCTGCATTCTAGAAAACACAATATAACAGAGTTGGAAGGGATCTTTAAGATTCATCTAAACCAGGGTGGGAAACCTTTTTCCCTCCCTCGGGCCATTTTGCTTTCCCTCAGCTCCACTCCGCATCCTCGCTGCCCTGCAATCACTGTCGTCCTTCCAAATCTGTAAAGTTTTTGCCATTTTCTTCAAAATTCTCTGGAAAAACACAAAATTTCCATTTCCCTCTGGTTTTCCGTTGCAAAGAGAAAACTAGGAACCCTGGTGATAAACCAGGTGATACTAGTATTCAGGCAGTTCAGGCCCAAACTGTACCTGGGACAGAGACCCAGTTTTCAGCTTGGAATTTAGCCATCTTCCCAGCAACACTTCTTCAGTATCTTGCTTCATTACTTCTGTCTGGGACGACAAGATAATTGGGGAGGGATGAATTAAAGCAGCAACAGTTTAAAAGCGAACAGTCTTGAATACTGGGACCTACAACTCCCAGAAGGCATTGCTTGCTAGAGCCTATCAGCTCTGGTGAAAGAGAGGTAACTGCACCTCCCAGGGAGCAGTGCGAGTAACTAGTCAGCCATGTTTGGAGCGGATGTGGCAGGGAGGAGGAGGTGGCAAGCAAGGCCTATGGAAGGCAGAGAGCTAAAGTTCTGGGGGGCAAGCTGTGACCCCATTAGAGTAAGCTCTCTGGACAGGGAAAGTAGTAGTAGAATACTCTGTAATAGGATCTAAAGGGGCTATTAATTCTGGTTTCTGCCAATACCTTGGGTTAGAGGCCTATCCCAGCACCATCAGGCCGGGGGGAGGGGGGGGGAGAGAAGAGAGAGAGAGAGAGAGACACAGACTGCAGCTGTTAAAAGCCCTGCAAGCAGTAGGATACAACTGCACATTCCTCTAGAGCATCAGGGAGTGAGTTAGGACAGGCTGCACGGTTTTCTTCAATTGCTTGACCAGATTATTTATGGTGATTGAAGAGGCTCAAAGTCCGTGTGGGGCGGATATTTGGGCTGCAAGACTCAGGTGGAGCTGGCTAAGTTGACACACCCCTATTTCGGATCCTAACTGAACTGGCAACCAGGTAGTGCCAGGTAGTGTACCCACATCTTCTGAGTGGGCATGTGAGAGAATTGTCCAAGGCTGTAATTGTTAAAATCAGTGTGTGTGTGTGTGTGTTTTTTAGTCAAATATTATTTCTGTAACATTGGTGTTGCATTTATGTAACTGCTGTTGTGGCAGAGGTTTATCTTTTATTCTGAGGAAGGTTATCTAATGCTCCTCTGAAATAAATATTATGAGTTTCCCCTCTTAGCACATGGACAGCTAACACTGGGCACCCTGATTTCTCCCATCCATATCCCTGAACCCCTACTCGAGTTCAAATGTCCACATAAGTACATGGACATTTATTTATTTTTACATACTTATACCCCGCTCTTCCCGCCACGTAGCAGCTCAGAGCAGCTAACAACAATAAAAATACAATATAAAAATATAATATAAAACCATTTAAACATTTTAAAACATAATTAACAAAAGCAGGGGAAAACACAACCCACTCCACCCACCACCCATCTCCCTCGCCAAATGCCTGACAGAACAGCCAGGTCTTACAGTTCCTACAGAAAGCCAGGAGGTCCGGGGCCAGACGGACCCCCATTGGGAGGGAGTTCCAAAGGCGCGGCCACCAAGGACGCCCTGTCCTGTGTGGGCCCCCAGGGGACCTCCAACATGGCACCCCCAGACAACCGCAGGGGCCGATCTAGAACACGGGGAGTGAGGTGATCTCGCAGATACGCACAGCCCAGGATATGTAAGACTTTATAGGTTAAAACCAACACTTTGAATCGGGCCCAGAAGACCATTGGCAGCCAGCGCAGAGATCGGAGCACTGGTGTAATGTGCTCCCGGCAGCCCAGCCCCACCAAGAGCCGGGCCGGCACATTCTGCACCAGCTGCAGCTTCCAAGCCGTCACCATAGGCAGCCCCACGTAGAGCGCATTAGAATAGTCTAACAGAGGTAATAAAAGCATGGATGATCGTGGCCAGATCCAGAACCAACACCAGCGGCCGAAGCCGCCACACCAGATATAACTGGCGGAAGGCACTCCTCGCCACAGCCGCCACCTGGAGATCCAGGCGGAACTGCACATCAAGGAGCACCCCCAGGTTCCGAACCTGGGAAGTCAGTGGAGGACAAACCCCCTCAATTGAGGAAGCCGTCATTTCCATCAATTTATCATCATCTCCGTCTTGTCAGGATTCAGTCACGGTCGATTAGCCCTCATCCAGTCCCCCACAGCTGTCAAACATCGGTAAGCACCGAGACAGTCAGGCCTGGGTTGGTTGAAAATGAGAGGTATAGTTGGGTGTCATTCGCATACTGATGACACCTCACCCCGTACCCCCTGATCACCTCGCCGAGCAGCTGCATGTACACGTTGAACAGGAGAGGGGACAAAACAGAACCCTGTGGGACCCCACACGAGAGGTCTCAGTGTGATGAAAAATGATCACCGAGCAACACCCACTGAGTTCTTCCGGTCAGGAATGAGCGGAACCATTCAAGAACAATCCCGCCCCCCTCCCCCCGGCACTGTCCCGCAGGCGCGTCACCAACATCTCATGGTCAACGGTATCAAATGCAGATGACAGATCTAATAGGACCAAAAGGGTCGATCGACACTTATCAGATCATCAACCAAAGCCACCAATGCTGTCTCAGAGCCTTGCTCCGGACGAAAGCCAGACTGAGCGGGAGCCAGATAACCGACACGGTCGAGATGCCCTTGGAGCTGCTGAGTCACTACCCATTCAATAACCTTCCCTAAAAAGGGAAGGTTAGTGACAGGCCAATAGCTGTCAGGGGAGTCAACGTCAAGCGATGGTTTCTTGAGCAGAGGCCGTACCACTGCCTCCTTGAGGCAGCCCGGCACTCTGCCCTCCCGCAGGGAGGCGATGACCATCCCTGGCCAGCAATGGCCCCATTGTCTCCCGGCAGCTCTTAACCAGCCAGGACGGGCACGGATCTAGTTCGCAAGAGGTGGCTCAAACAGCCCCCAGCACCTCCACCATGTCAGCGAGTGTCACTGACTGAAAGTGATCCCATAAAATCGGACAAGCCGGGGCTTCTACAGCCTCTACCTCCTCCACTGCATTAAGTGCGGCATCGAGGTCTTGGTTAATACGAGCGATTTTCTCCGCAAAATAATCCGCAAAATGGTCACCCTGGGTTAAGGGAGGCCAGACTGACTAGCCCCCGTACAACCTGGAACAACTCCGCCGGATGGGATTTCGCAGACGCTATGAGGGCAGCAAAGAACTCCCTCTTTGCTGTCCGCATAGCCACAGCATAGGCTTGGAAACTAGCTCTATGTCGCAACTGTTGGCTTCAGCTCAAGACAGACGCCACTGTCGCTCCAACCGTTGCTTCAGGACCCGCAGTTCCTCGGAGAACCAAGGGGGCCTGTGGGGCCATCGCCTGGGCAACATACGCCTGGGAGCCGTTTGATTGATGGCCTCCGTCAGCAGGGTGTTCCATAGCTTGACGAGGTCATCGATGAGACGGCCGTCAAGGTTGGAGGCTACCTCCCCCAGAGCACCTAGAAACCACACCAGGTCCATTAGCTTCCAGGGGTGGACCATCCTAATGGATTCCGCACCCTGCCGGGAGCAAACATGTGCTAAAATGGAGGTCCGTAGGAGGTAATGATCCGTCCATCACAAGGGCACAGTTGATATTTCCCCCATTAACAGAGCACCTGCCTCAAGGCCAGTGCAAAACATGAGGTCCAAGGTATGTCCTCCAAGATGTGTCAGGCCGTTGACCCTCTGGGACAGGCCCATGGTTGCCATGGCGGCCATGAACTCATGCTCGGCTCCCCCAAGCGCCACGTCGGCGTGGATGTTGAAGTCCCCCAGGGCTGACCGCAACACCACCTCCGACACATATGATTCTTAGTCTCTCTCTCAGCTGCTACCCCAGCTCAGTCATCTCTTGTTAATTTTACAGGCAGGTTAGTTGTTACTTTGTTTCCCAGCATGCACTTAATATCAGCCCCGGCTTGCGCAGCCTGGGAGCTATTTATCCCTGAAAGGGGTCGCAGAGGGAAGAGGCAAAGGGGGGAGAGAGTCCAGGTCTGGGAGTAGAGGAGGAAGAGGGAACATGGAGGGTGGGGGCACTTGGGGGGCCCGAAGCAGGGATGGTGGGCAGGACTGCTTTAAAATGTCGTGTTAACTGCATTTAAAAACAGAGGGAGAAGGAAGGATGGGCATGTAAGGTCCGGGAGGGAGGGGGGAGAAGAGCACAGGGGGCAGGTAAGGTTAGGGGCAGATCGAATC